>CM038214.1:295081190-295676172 GCA_021442155.1 Cymbidium sinense | reverse complement strand
AACTAGCCAAATTGCAACTAGGCCAATTCCTTGAAACCAATGATTCATACTAAATTAAAATCAATATTTGAATATGACATGACCTTTAATTGAGTCAAACCAAATTGATTTCAACTAATGTCTCAAATTCATTCAAAATTGATTGTTGAACTTGACCGAAGTCATGAATGGACCCAATTGAACTCAATTGACCTACTTAGCCAAATTGACTTAAAGGTTCAAGTTGGCCTAAATCAAAACCAAATCTAAATTTATTGAACCAAAACCCTACAATCATCTTCAATGGGTCAACTAAACCCAAACCAACACCCAACCCAAGCAAATTTGGCCAATTTGGCCAAATTAGTCAACTTAACACATTTGACCCAAATGAATTCAAATGACCCAAAATTAAATATAAGCCAAACTAAACCAAACCAATTAAACCAAGACATACCAAATAATCATATGAACTTAGCCCAACCCTTGGTTTGACCAAATTTGACCAATTGATCAACTTTACCCAACCTAACCTAATTTGACCCAAATGAGTCAAATTGAGCCAAACCTAACCAAATCAACTCAAATTGACTTGAAATTTGGGCTAACCCACTTTCAGCTCTTTTCAATATTTTTCAAATCAAATCTAATACTAAATGATCATTCTACCCTTGGGTCAAGGGCATCACATGAGACAAATCACCCAAGTAAGTGGTCATTTCCATTCCTTGGCCACTTGGTACTCTCCCAATGGTCCACCTAAGCACCTAAGAAACTGCCCAACCTGACCCAAGGGGTGGTTCAAATGAACATGACCCATGGGAGGTGAAATCAACTCACTCTCCACATTGGAGCATTTGAAATCCATAGGATAGCCATGATTCTTCCTTGGTAGCCAGCTCAACACCTTCAACCAACCAAGCCGAGCTAGCTCACCTTCCCTCTGCCACCCACAACTCCCAGATGGATTGGGATGACCACTAGCTCAACATCCCCTCATTTCCATTCAAACACACACAAAAATCATTCATCGCATCCCTAGCTACCCAAGACAAGCCGCTAGAGCCATGCCTTAAGCTCCCAAGCTTGTTCCTCGATCAAAAAATGCCATTCCGGTCTGTCTCAAAATAAGACACTCCCATTTTTGAACTAACTTACCCATTTCTATTTCAAACTCAAATTAAATTTGCACGCACCTTCCCTGGGGCTCATTGAACAAGAATGAATTATCTCCCAAGCTTCTCGAGCACCAGAGGTGGGACTTCGATCAAAGTTGAGCTCCAAATCATCAGTTTGTGGTTATCGAGTGACATCAAGGAATTGATCAAATTACTGCTCAACAAGGCTTCATCTCCACTAGATGAAGCTTCCTCAATCATTTGAGCCATCAATCTTGAGCTCCTATGAGGTATGCTTCCAAAATAGATCCTTAGGCAAAAATGGGTTGGAGCTTTTTGAAGAAAACTTGCATCTCATGTGATCTTGGCCATTAGATTCCATTTGATTGATGTCGTTAAGGTGTGGGATCCTTTTGGAGTTGATCTGAGCTCAGGTAAGCTCAAATCAAGTGAGAAATGGCGGATAGACTCCATTCTCCATCACTCGTGTGATGTTAGATCACTCACCCTTTCCGCATGATTGAAATAGATGATCATGATTAGATCCGCTAGATTGATTTGATTTAATCCTATTAAGTTTTGGAATTAATCGTAGTCGCCCAATCTTAGATCAAATGGCAGATGAGAAAGCATGTCCGCCTCCGCCATGTAGGCACCAAGTCAAATAAGTTTAAGTAGTCAATCCTACGGTGCCACATGGAAAGTGCTCCGCATTAGCGCGCCATGTGGAAAGCATGCAGCGTCAACGCGCTAATAGGATTACGCTTTAATTAGGTTTAATTAATCATTTTAAATGGCTAAAACTTCTAAATATCATAAAAAATTATAGAGAAACAAAAAATGCAAATAAATACTCATTTTAAAGGTATTTAATAAAAGAATTAATTAAAAATGATCTTAATTAATTTTAAATAGTAATTAAGGTTTGATTACAAAATTCATTTGCTTAATTACTTAATTACATGAGCAATTTATCTCAAATTTTGTGGGTTAATTTAATGGGATGACCTCTACCTCCCATGATTTTCTTGGGATTTATTGCTTACTTAGGAAAATTGATTAATTAAACCTTAACTAATCTTTTAAGTTAATTGATGATTAATTAATCCCATGAATAAATTAGTTAATTAAATTTATTAATCATTGTTTAAGTGAACTAAGGAATAGGGTTGGGACCCCTTTCCTTAAGTTCATTTCACCCTTTTTTAAAATAAATTTAATTAAGATTTAACTAATTAATTAAATCTCTTAATCAAATTGAAATCATAATCACATCTGATTTTTAATTAATTAAACTATGGCGTAAATCCTTAGGTGTTTAATAACCTAAAGGACTTTAATGAAATTATGGTTAGTCCATATGAGTGGGAAAACCATAAGAGTAATTAATTAAGTCTTTTAATCTAGTTAATTATTAATCATGAGCTAATTACATTAGGCCCCTTTTATTTCTTAAGATCATTGCAAGTTTATTTTTCATGCATATCACGTTGTCTTATAATTATATTAGTTAATTACTTTATGGTGACATAGGTAAGGGTAATTAATTCATCTAATTAAAGTTTCAACTTAATTAACTCATAAAATCAACTTAATTACATTTCCTTAAATTAAATCAAATTACTAATGTGGAATGGGTTTAAAATAACAAGTGATGATTTCTCTTCTCATCTTTAAATCAAATACAAAACTTAATTAATAAAGAAGCTTTGGTTTGCTTTAAATAATCTTATTTGATTTGATTGTCCTTAAGAACTAGTTCGGTTGAATGAATCACATGCTTATATTCAATTGTCCTATTTCCAATCATGTTAAATTTGGTATGTCATTTGAATTCATGCATTCATCTTTTCAAAATAAAGTAAAAGATAATGGATTTCCTTTTTGTAAGCTTGCATGTGTTGATTTAATCTAATATAAGTGTGGCTATTATAACTATTAAATCCAAAATGTATTTTTCAAAAGCTTATAAATGAATAACAATATGTGTTATGATGCTAGTTATAAATACATAAGAAATGCATGTGCTTACAGCTTAAGTGTATGAATGTTGAGTTCTCTTTCTTCTATTCATGTGTTGATCTATATAAGATTGAATGGTAATGGGTATATAGTCTAGACATCCCGGGAACACGAGGCTTTAGCTAGCCCCAAGGAGGTCTTTTGATTACCTCACTTCCCTGGTTTAACAATGGCATGTACCCATTTGATTTGTATTTCAACTTTAGAATTTGGATAGAGCTTTAATTCATATATATAAATGATTCAATAAAAAATCTACAATCTTTGCATGGTTTTCTTTCCCTCATTTATGTATACATCCATGTGTGTCCAAGAAAAGCAAGTATATAGTATGGACATCAGGAATACGAGGCTTTAGTTAACCCCAAGGAGGTCATTTGATTACCTCACTTCCGATTTAAGAACAACCGCATTGCCTATGTTTGTACATGTATATGTATATGTGATTAGTGAATGAAAATCCCATTTTACATTAAAATTGCATGCATTCATAATTGACTAAGTGGTTGAATTAATAATCCATATGATTTGGAGTTTACTTCCTATGTTCATGTATATGAAGTTACATATGTTTAAATGCAAATGGATATATAATCTGGACATCTCGAGAATACAAGGCTTTAGCTAGCTCCAAGGTGGTCATTTGATTACCTCACTTCCCTGGTTTAACAATGACAGATGCCTATTTAATTTCATTCTTATGTCCTTTTGTTTAAGAATTTCGATAAAGTTTTAAATTAATATGTTTAAATAATTCAATCATATAAAATATAAATTCTAAACATACACATATATTCATCATTTTAAGTGTGCTAAAATATATTGCATGTATAGATACATTTAGGATTTAATCATATGCATGTTACATGTGATGAAAAAAATGATTTAATATATGTCATGTGGTAGTAATTGAATTAAATTAATCTTAAGATGCCTTTCATTTTGAATAGGATTATTTAAAGTGAACCTAAACTTAGGATTAATTAAATAATTTAATAAGCCATTCACTAAAGAGAACTAAATCAATTTAATATACTTTAGTAAGTGACTTAAGGTAGGGATGAAAGAGGGCAATCATCTTTTCCTCTCTTTATAACACTTTGTTGCTAAGTGTAATTAAATGAAAACAAAAACAAATTCTCAAATCAATTTAACTACTTCAAGTGAAATCAACCTTTCATGTTAAATTGAATCCTTCTACACTTTAAAAATACAACACTAATGCTAACTTACTTACCACACAAGCCTTAATACACACATTAGAATTAAGTCACCACTTAGCTCTAAGTTTATGATGGTGTATGATGTGATGCATGTTTTGTTTTATGATGTATTATTTTAGATTGGATGTTAGGGTGTATGCTTCGTAGTCTGCATGATATGCCAATATTAGCTTAATCATATTTCTGTAGAAGATTATACTTAAGGGATGCTTAAAATAAATGTGAATGCTCTTTTTGTAGGTTGCTTAAATCTTAAAGCATAATCCAAGTTAGGGGCGTGGGCTTAGTTACCTATCTATGTGCTATGTCCAAATTATAAATATAAATGCTCAGGATTATATGTATATTTAGCTAACCTCTATTTTGTAGGTGTCGTTAGATTTAATTTTTCCACATAATGTAATTTTTACAATAGGAATTAGGACTAGTGCTATGAGGGATTAGGATGAGCAGTGTCTAGAAGGCTTTGTCCTGGGGTGCCTTGTGATGCCTTTGAAGCAACCACCATCTAAATCAAAGAAGGAACCAAATCAAAAATGGAGATATGAAGAAAGAAGACCTCCATAGCATTTAATACAATTATAATTATTCTTTCATATTCCAGATTATATAAGGGTAGACCTTGACAACTAATCTTATCTCTCTTCAAGTTTTTTTTCTTTTATGATAGTTTATATAATTATTTGATGTTATGTTTACATAGTGCATTAGGATGGCATGCTTTTATAGTTTCTTAAATGATTGATGCTTTAATGTGTGGCTTGGATACGATTGGCTCTTAGAATAAAAATAATGTTTTTACTCAACTAATCACTCATAAATAAATTTTAAACAACTCATAACCTCATCATAATGCCTAAGACATAAATAAGATACTTAAAAGATTTAGCAGCCCCTTAAATGTATGGTTGTATGTTTCACATCATGCATGCATGTCCTTTTTCTCTTGAACATGAAGGATCTCCATCCTTGCATGATAAATGAATGTTAGACCTGTGAGGGCATCCCTTGTGGTGGAGAACAGCTTCTTCTAGCTGATTTGACCCACTATTCATCATGCATTTAGGCCCTCTCATCTTGTTCATTGACTCCTCTCAACATCATCCTTTCTTTTGGAGTTTGGAGATGTTGATCCTCAAAAGCAGGCAAGGGTTCTTAGACTCATATTGTTGATACACAGGTCAAGAACTCTAGATAGCATGTATCTGTCAACATTCACTATAATGTAAAGAGGCAGTTGTGCTCAGTCGTCCCTAAGAGTAAGTCTTCATCGCTGAATGTAAGTAAATAAAAACATAAACCTAAACAATAAACAAAAAAGTAAAACATAAAAATAAATAATAAAAAAAATCTAAACCCTAAACTAAAAAATAACCTAAACCTAAAATAAATAAAATAAAATAAACCTAAACCTAAACTAAAATAAATAAAACCTAAACCTAAACCTAAACCTAAAATAAACTAAACCTAAACCTAAAATAAATAAAATAAAATCTACAAAAATAAACAGAACCTAAACTAAAAAATAAAACCTAAAAATAAACCTAAAATAAAAAACCTAAACCTAAACTAAAAAAAAACCTAAATCACCTAAATAAATAAAACATAAACCTAAAAATAAAATAAAACTAAAAAATAAAACCTAAACCAAAAAAATAAAGTAAAAAAAAAAACCTAAACTAAAATAAATAAACTAAAATAAAACTAAATAAATAAAATAAAAACCTAAAATAAATAAACTAAAATAAATAATAAATAAATAAAATAAACCTAAACCTAATGGTTTGCTTAATTTTTTATAATATGTAATATATGTATATATATATATATATATATGTATACAAACCTAAACTACCTCAAATCTGACCTACTCACTAACCCACCTAGATCTTACCTTAGGCCAAACCTACCCTGGGCCCTCCCTAACCCTAAAGACCTACTGATCCTAAACCATGAAAAACAGCCATACAGACCTTGACCCTAACCCAAAACTTAAACCCTAACTACCTGACTAAAATGGAAAAAAATACAATAGATAAAATATCTAAATAAAATAAAATAAAATAAAAAATAAAATAAAACATAAAATAAAACCTAAATAAACCTAAACCTAAAGAAAATAAAATAAAGAAATTTAAAAAACTATAAAATAAAATAAATAAACCTAAATAAACTAAAAAAAATAAAAACCTAAATAAAATAAAAAAAACTTAAATAAAATAAATTAAAAATTAAATAAATACCTAAACCTAAATAATAAACCTAAAAATAAAACCTAAAAATAATAAAAAAAATAAAACTTAAACTCTAAACAAAAAAAACTAAACCTAAAATAAATATAAAATAAAGATAAACTTAAACTAAAATAAACTAAACTAAAATAAATAAAAACTAAACCTAAACCTAAACCTAAACCTAAACAAAATAAAATAAAGAAACTAAAATACCCTAACTAAAAAACAAAACCTATAGATAAACCTAAAATAAAAACCTAAAACTTAAACCTAAAAAAAATAAAATAAAAACCTAAACTTAAACTTAAAAAATAAAATAAAAATAAATCTAAACTAAAAAAATAAACCTAGACCTAAACCTGAACCAAAAAAATAAATAAAAATAAAAAATAAACCTAAAAAAAATAAGCTAAACTAAATAAAAAAATAAACCTAAATAAAAATAAAAAATAAACTAAATAAACCTAAACCTACCAATTTACTTAATTTTTTAAAAAAAAACCATAAATTCTAAATCCTAAACCCTAAACCATAAACCTACAATCCAAAACCCTAATCCCTAATCCATAAACCCTAAAAAACCCTTGAACCCTAAAGCCTAAACCATAAAAGCATAAACCCTAAAACCCTAAACCCTAAACCCTAAACCTTAAACCATGAACCCTAAACCTAAACCTAAAGCAACTAAATAAATTAAAAAAAAACTTAAACCCTAAAACCTAATAAACCTAAACCTAAACCTAAACCCTAAGAATGGGCAGAACCTTGACGACAATAACATCACCATCAACCAGGCTCAGTCTAGATCTGATGTTGGAGGCGAAGGCGGATGCGGTAGTTGTTACAATGGTGGTGGGGGAATGTGAGGTGCTGGCAGATATGGAGGTAGTCATCAAAGCAGTGGTGGTTATGGAGATCGGAGCAGTGATGAAGGTTACAACTGTGATTGTGGCTTAGGGAGATATCATGGATATGATGGTGGATCCCGCTACTCGAGAGGTCAGGGTGGTTCTGATGGGAACTGGACAAACTGAAGAACGTCCGATCCGATTTGTTGCTTTTGGAACTGTGTTTTTATAGTAGAGACAGTTCTAGTTAACTAGGGTTTTTGATTTATTCTATGCATGATCATTTTTTATCTATGTCATCGCTTGTGTCTTAGAATACCTAAACCTAAAGTAACTAAATAAATTAAAAAAAAAACTAAACCCTAAAGCCTAGTAAACCTAAACCCTAAAGCCTAATAAACTAAACTAAACCCAGAGTGGGTGAACCTTGGTAGGAACATCACCATCAACTTCATTTCGGTCTACATGCGATGTGAAGATGAATGTGGTAGATATGATAGTGGTGGTGGTAGATCTAGAGGTGCTGGTGGATATGGAGGTGGTGGTCAGAGCAGTGGTGGGAGGAGTGACGGAGGTTATAGCCGTGGTGGTGGTGGAGGGAGAGATCAGGGATATAATTATCGATCTCGCTACTCTAGAGGTTAGGGTGGTTCTGATGAGAACTAAGGAAACTAAAGAATGATCAATCTGATATGCTGCTCATGGAACCATGTCTTTGAAATAGAGACAGTTCTAGTTATCTAAGGTTTTTTATTTGCTCTATGTGTGCTCAATTTTGATCTATGTCATCACTTATGTCTTAGAAACTTGGGGTGTTACATGGTTGTTGAAATTGAAAAGAAGAAATGTTTAATCTCAATTTATTCTTTATTAAAAAAACCTCCCAAATCCTAAACCTTAAACCCCCTAAACACTAAACCCTAAACAAACCCTGACTAAACCTAAACCTAAAAACTAAACCCTAACCTAACTCCCAAACCCTAAAAGCATAAACCCTAAAACTCTAAACACTAAACCCAAACCCTAAACCTAAACCCAAACCTAAACACAAACCTAAACATTAAAGTAATTAAATAAATTAAAATATAAAGCTAAACATTTAAACTAATAAACCTAAACTTATAAACCTTAAGAATAGGCTAAACTTTGGGACATGAACATCACCGCCAACTAGGCTCAATCAAGATCTGTGGAGGATGCAAGGCGAGGTGGAGGTTATCGCAGGGTGGTGGGGATCTGGAGGTGCTATATGGAGGTGGTGTTGAGTGGTGGTTATGGAGGTGGGAGGATGAGGTTACAACTGTGGTGGTGGCGTGAGGAAGAGATCGGGATATGATGGTGGATCCGCTACTGAGAGGTGGGATTCTATGGGAACTGAGAAATTGAAGAACCACCATCCAAATTGGTGCTTATGGAACTATGCCTTTATAGTAGAGAAGGTTATAGTTATATAAGGTTCTTGATTTGCTCAATGCGTGCCCATTTTTTATCTATGTCGTCACTTGTGACTTAAAAAACTTGAGTGTTACTTGGTTGATGAAATCAAAAAGAAGAAATGTTGAATCTGAATTTGTTCTCTGTTAAAAAAAACAAAAACCCTAAACCCTAAACTATAAAACCCTAAACCCTAAAACCCTAAACCCAAACCCAAAATCGTAAACCCTAAAGCCTAAAAACCTAAAAACCTAAACCTAAAAATAAAATAAAAATAAAACTCAACTACAAAATAGACCTAAACCTAAACCAAAACTTAAAAAATAAAGTAAAATAAAAAACCTAAATTAAAATAAGTAAACCCAAAATAAATAAACTAAACTAAATAAAAATAAAAATAAACCTAAATAAAAAATAAAAATAAAATACTAAAATAAATAAAATAAACTATGTAAACTAAATAAGCCTAAACCTAATATGCTTTAATTTAAAAAAAAGAACCCTAAACCCTAAATCTTAAACCCTAAACTCAACTAAACCCTAAATGCTAAACCCTAAAACTAACCTAAACCTTAAACCCTAAACCCTAAACCTATAACACTAAACCTACAACCATAAACCCTAAACTGTAAACCCTAAATCCTAAAAAACTCTAAACCCTAAAACCTAAACCCTAACCCTAAACCCTAACCCCTAAAAGCATAAACCTTACAACCCTAAACCCTAAATCCTAAATGCTAAACCCTAAACCCACAACACTAAACCTACAACCCTAAACCCAAAACCCTAAACCCTAAGACTAAACCCTAAACCCTAAAAGAATAAACCCTAAAACCTTAAACCCTAAACTCTAAACACTAAACCCTAAACACTAAACCCTAAACCCTCCTAAACCTAAACCCTAAACCTAAACCTAAACCCAAACTAAAAAAAAAAAGTAACTAAATAAATTAAAAAATAATCCTAAACCCTAAAACCTAATAAACCTAAACCTGAAACCTAAGAATGGGTAGAACCTTGACAAAGGAACATCTCACAACCAGCTGCCTAGTTCTGGCAAAGTGGAGGAGAACTCTGAGGTGGCGCTATCTAGGTGGGGATCTAGTGTTGATATGGAGGTGGTGGTGGCAAGGGTGGTTATGGAGGTGGGAGAAGCAAGAGGTTACAACCATGGTGGTGGTGAAGGGAGAGATCGACATGATGATGCATCTGCTACCGAGAGGTCGCGCTGATGGGAACTAGAGAAACTAAAAGAATCCAATGAATCTGCCGCTTATGGAACGGTTCTATTGTTGAGCAGCTTCTAGTTATCTAGGTTTTTATGTTACTTATACTATGCCAGAAAACCCCCTAAACCCTAAAACTGAACCTAAACCCTAAATCCTAAACACTAAAAATAAAAAAATATAAAAAAAAAACAAAAAAGAACCCAACCCTAAAACTAGCACTAAACCCTAACCCCACAACATTAAACCTATAACCTAAACCCTAAACCCTATAAAACCCTAAACCCAAAACTCTAAACCCTAAACCCTAAACCTAAAAAGACCTTAAACCCTAAACCCTAAACCCTAAACACCAATCCCTAAACTTAAAACTAAAGTAACAAAATAAATTCAAAAATAAACTTAAACCCTAAAACCTAATAAACCTAAACCTAAATAATAAGAATGAGTAAAACCTCGATGGCAGAACATCACTATAAAACCAAGCTCATCTAGATGCAATGGAGGTGAAGGCAAGGTATTATCGAGTGGTGGTAGGGGATCTGGAGGTGCTGGTGGATATGGAGGTGGTGGTCAAAGTAGTGGTGGTTATGGAAGCGAGAGGAGTGATGGAGGTTATAGCTGTGTTGGTGGAGGAGGGAGTGATCAGGGACATGATGCTAGATCCTGCTACTCAAAAGGCCGGGGTGCTTCTAATGGGAATTAGAGAAATTGAAGAACTACGATCCGACCACGCTATGGAACTGTCTTTATAATAGAGATGATTCTAGTTATCTAGGTGTTTGATTTGCTCTATGAGTGCTCATTTTTTATCTATGTCATCGCTTATGTATTAGAAAACTTGGTATGTTACTTGGTTGATGAAATCAAAAAGAAGAAATATTAAATCTGAATTTTTTCTATTAAAACCAAAAATCTTAAATCCTAAACTAAAACTTGAACCCTAAACCTAAAACCTAAACCCTAAACCCTAAACTAAAATAAATAAAAATAAAAAAATAAAAAAAACCAAAACTCTAAACCTATAATGCTAAACCTATAACCTTAAACCCTAAACCCAACCCTAAACCCTAAAAAATTATAAACCATAAACCCTGAACATTAAACCCTAAACCCTAAAACCTAAAAGCATAAACAATAAAATCCTAAACCCTAAATCTAAACCTAAAGTAACTAAATAAATTAAAAAATAAACCTAAACCCAAAAACCTAATAAACTTATAAACCTAAACCCTAAGAATGAGCAGAATCTTGATGACAAGAACATCACCATCTACCAGGTTCAGTCTAGATCTAGCGGTGAAGGCAAAGGTGGAGGCGGTGATCATAGTGGTGGTGGGGATCTGGAGGTGCTGGTGGATATGGAGGTGGTGGTCGAGTAGGTGATTATGGGGTGAGGAGCAATGAGGTTACAACCATGGTGGTGGTGGAGGGAGAGATCAGATATGATGGTGGATCCATAGTCGAGAGGGTGGTTTTGATGGGAATGGGAGAAATTGAAGAATGGTCGACTGATGCCGCTTATGGAATTGTTTATAATAAAGACTAGTTAGCTAATGTTTTGATTTGATTTATACATGCTCATTTTTGAACTATGTCATCGTGTCCTAGAAAACTTAGTGTGTTACTTGGTTGATGAAGTCAAAAGAAGAAATGTTGAATATGAATTTGTTCTCCATAAAAATAAAATAAAAACCTTAAACCCTAAACCATAAACTAAAACCTAAACCCTAAACATAAAAAATAAACCCTAAACCCTAAACCTTAAAATAAAAAAATAAAAAATAAATAAAAAACCATAACCTTATACCCTAAACCTATAACCCTAATTTAAACCCTAAACTCTAAAAATCTAAAAACCTAAATAAAATCTAAATAAAACCTAAATGAAATAAAAACAAAATGAAAAATAAGAATAAAATAGACCTAAAATTAAATAAAATAAAAACCTAAACCTAAAAAACAAACCTAAAAATAAATAAAAAAAATCTAAACCTTAAACTAAAGAAAACTTAAACCTAGAATAAAACAAAATAAACAAAATAAAGTAAACTGAACCTAAATAAAATAAATAAAACTAAAATAAATAACACCTAAACCTGAACCTAAAATAAACTAAACCTAAACCTAAACCTAAATTAGAAAAATAAAATAAACTAAAAGTAAACCTTAAACTAAACTAAAAAATAAAACCTAAAATAAACCTAAAATAAAAACCAAAAACCTACACCTAAAAATATAAAATAAAAACCTAAACCTAAACCTAAAAATACAAAATAAAATGTAAACCTAAAAAATAAAATAAAAATAAAACATTACTAGAAGAAAACTTAAAACTAAAAGATAAACTAAAATAAATAAACCTAAAATAAATAATTTAAACTAAATAAAAATAAAACATAAACCTAAATAAAATAAAAAATAAAATAAACTAAATAAACCTAAACCTACTGGTTTACTTGAATTTTTTTAAAAAACCTATACCTTAAATCCTAAATCCTAAACCGAAACTCTAAACCCTAAAACTAACCCTAAACTTATAACCCTAAACCTACAACCATAAACCCTAAACCCTAAATCCTAAACCCTAAAACCTAAAACACTAAACCCTAAACCCTAAACACTAAACCCTAAACATTAGACCCTAAACCCTAAACCCTAAAACCCTAAACACTAAACCCTAAATCCTAAACCCTAAAATCTAAAACCTACAACCCTAAAACCTAAACACTCATCCTAAACTAACCCAAAACCCTTAACCCAAAAATAACCCTAAACCTTAAGAATGGGCAAAACCTTGATGGAAAGAACATTATCATCAATTAGTCTCTATTTAGATCTAGCAGTGCATGTGAAGGCGGAGGCGGCAGTTGTGACATTGATGGTGGGGGATATGGAGGTGCTGGTGGATATGAAGGTGGTGGTCGAAGCATTGGTGGTTATCGAGGTAGGAGGAGCGAGGTTACAGCCATGAAGGTGGCAGATAGAGGGATCGGAATATGATGGCGGATCCCACTGTCCGAGAGGTGGGGGTGGTTCTGATGGGAACTGGACAAATTGAAGAATGGTCGATCCGATCTACTGCTTATGGAACTGACTTTATAGTAGAGATGGTTCTAGTTATCTAGAGTTTTTTATTTGCTCTATGGGTGGTCATTTTTGATCTATGTCATCGCTTGTGTCTTAGAAAACTTGGGGTGCTACTTGGTTGATGAAATTGAAAAGAAGAAATGTTGAATGAATTTGTTCTAAAATTAAAAAAACCTTAAACCCTAAACCCTAAACTAAAACTTAAACCTTAAACCAAAAACCTAAACTCTAAACCCTAAACCCTAAACCTAAACCATAAACCCCAAACCCTAAACCTTAAACCCTAAACCCTAAACTAATCCTAAACCCTAAACCCTAAAAAGCTAAAAACCTAAACTTAAACTAAATAAAATCTAAAAATAAATTAAATAAAAAAATGAAAACCAAAATAAAATAATAAAATATAATAAAATAAAAAACATAAACTAAAACCTAAACCTAAACCTAAAAAAAAAAATAAAAAAAATAAAACTAAACTAAAATAAAATATATAAAAACCTAAACTAAACTAAAAAATAAGACCTAAATAAAAAAAAATTAAACCTAAAATAAAATAAAATAAACCTAAAATAAAATAAAATAAAACTAAATAAAAACATTTACCTAAAAAATAAACCTAAAATAAATAAAAAATAAGACCTAAACCCTAAACTAAATAAAACCTAAACCTAAAATAAAAATAAAATAAATAAAATAAAATATACCTAAACCTAAACTAAAATAAACTAAACTAAAATAAATAAAACTAAACCTAAACCTAAAATAAACTAAACCTAAACCTAAACCTAAACCTAAACAAATAAAATAAACTAAACTAAAAATAAACCTAAACCTAAACTAGAAAACAAAACTTAAAATTAAAACTAAAATATAAACCTAAAACCTAAACCTAAAAAATAAAATAAAAACCTAAACCTAAACCTAAAAATTAAAAATAAAACCTAAACCTAAAAGTAAAAGAAAAATAAAACTCAACTAAAAATAAACCTAAAGATAAACTAAAATAAAAAACTAAACTAAAATAAATAAACCTAAAATAAATAAACTAAACTAAATAAAAATAAAATAATAAAATAAACTCAAATAAATAAAAAATAAACAAAATAGACCTAAACCTACTTGTTTACTTAATTTAAAAAAAACCCTAAACCTTAAACCCAAAATCCAAAACCCTAAAACAAACCCTAAACCTTTAACTCTAAATCTACAACTTTAAACCCTAAACCCTAAACCTTAAATCCCTAAACCCTAAACCTTAAACCTTAAACACTAAAACCCTAAACCCTAAACCATAAACCCCAAGCCCTAAAACCTACAATCCTAAATCCTAAACCATAAACCCCAAACCTTAAACCCCAAACCCTAAACTAACCCTAAATCCTAAACCTTAAACTAATCCTAAACTCCTAGAATGGGCAGAACCTTGATGGAAGGAACATCATCATCAACTAGGCAAGTCTAGATCTGGGAGGCGAAGAGGTTATGGATAGTGGTGGTGGGGATCTAGGTGGTGGAAGAGGAGAGATGGATTGATGGCGATCATGCTTCTCCATACGCCATGGTGGTTTTGGTGGGAACTGAGAAACAAATAGATCCATCTACTGTTATGGAATTGTGTCTTTATAATAGAGATGGTTCTAAATATCTAGAATTTTTATTTACTCTATGGGTGCTCATTTTTTATGTATGTCATCGCTTGTGTCTTAGGAAACTTGGGGTGTTATTTGGTTGATGAAATCGAAAAGAAGAAATGTTGAATATGAATTTGTTCTATTGTAAAAAAAACCTTAAACCCTAAACTCTAAACCCTAAACTAAAACATAAACCCTAAACCTAAAACCTAAACCCTAAACCCTAAACCCTAAACCCAAATCCTAAACCCTAAACTAACCATAAACCCTAAACCCTAAAATTGAAAAAACCTAAACCTAAACTAAATAAAACCTAAAAATAAAATAAATCAAAAAGCCTAAACCAAAATATAAAGAAAACATAAACTAAAACCAAAACCTAAACCTAAAAATAAAACAAAATAAAAAATAAAAACTAAACTAAAATAAAATAATTAAAACCTAAACTAAACTAAAAAAATAAAAACCTAAATAAAATAAAACTAAACCTAAAATAAAAATAAAATAAACTTAAAATAAAATAAAATAAAAAACTAAATAAAATCTAAACAAAAAATTAACCTAAAATAAATAAAAATAAAACCTAAACCTTAAACTAAAAAAAAAACAAAACCTAAAATAAAAATAAAATAAATAAAATAAAATAAACCTAAACCTAAACTAAAATAAATGAAACTAAATTAAATAAAACCTAAACCTAAATTTAAAATAAACTAAACCTAAACCTAAACCTAAACCTAAAGTAAATACAATAAATTAAACTCAAAATAAACCTAAAAATAAACCTAAAATAAAAACCTAAAAGCTAAACCTTAAAAAAAACCTAAACCTAAACCTAAAAATAAAAAATAAAACCTAAACCTAAAAAATAAATTAAAATAAAAAACCTAAACTAAAATAAATAAACTAAATTAAATAAAAATAAAAAAAAATAAAAAGAAAAAAATAAAATAAACTCAAATAAATAAAAAAAATAAACTCAAATAAAAAAATAAACTAAATAAACCTAAACCTATCGATTTACTTAATTTAAAAAAATAGTCATAAACCCTAAATCTTAAACCTACAACCCTAAACCCTAAAACTGTAAACCCTAAACCCTAAACCTTAATCCTTAAACCCTAAACCTTAAAACACTAAACACTAATCCCTAAACCCTAAAACAACCCCAACCTAAAACCCCAAACCTAACCTCAACCCAAACCCTAAACCCTAAACCCTAAACTAACCCTAAACCTAGAATGGGCATAACCTTGATGGGGAACATCACATTAACTAGGCTCTGATCTATTGGAGGTGGTAGAGGAGATGACATCATAGGTGGGGGATTTGGAGGTGCTTATGGATATGGAGGTGGCCACAGGTGGGTGAGGTGGGGAGAGGACCGAGGTTACAACTTTGGTGGTGGTGGAGGGAGAGATGGGATATGATGGCGATCCCGCTACTGAAGGGTGGATGATTTTGATGGGAACTAGAGAAACTAAAGAATGGTCAATGATCTACTTATGGAACTATCTTCTTAGAGACAGTTCTACTTATCTAGGGTTTTGATTTACTCTATGGGTGCTCATTTTTATCTATGTAGTCACTTGTGTCTTAGAAAACTTGGGGTGCTACTTGGTTGATTAAATCAAAAGAAGAAATATTGAATCCTTGGTTTGATTAAATCAAAAGAAGAAAATCTAAATTCCTGTTATCTAAAAAACTTTAAACCCTAAACTAAACCTTAAACCTAAACCTAAAACTCAAACCTAAAAAAAAACCTAAACTAAACCTAAACCTAAACCCTAAACCTAAACCCTAAACCCTAAAACCCTAAACCAAACCTAAACCTAAACCTAAACCCTAAAACCATAAACTCCAAAATAAAACCTACAACCATAAAGCATAAATCTTAAATTCCAAACCCTAAACTTTAAACCTTAAACCAACCCTAAACCCTAAAACCTAAACTAACCCTAAACCCTAACCCTAAACCCTAACCCTAAACCCTTAACCCTAAACCTTTAATAAAGATGTCATTAAGAGTAGATCTAAAGAATGACCTAATCCTAACATAGTTATGTTAGATAAAGAAAAAGTCTTCAAGAGACTTTCCCTTGAATATTAGAGACTTGAATACGCTAATCCTAACCCTAAATTTTATTATTATACCATATATTATAGTATAATGTAGCATCATATATTTGAGCATGTAGTAATGTGTTTTTGGATGTTGTAAGCTGTTTTGAAATATTTTAGTATATTATGGTATTGTTCCCTATAGTCTATATTAATATAAATCATAAAAATATTGATTTAATAAATCATATGATGAAATTTGTTAAATTTGAAGTGGGAATTAGGTTGTAGTACCAAAGGTGTGCTACACCACTTGTAGTCTAAAAAGTAAAATTTTGTGTTCAAAATAAATATTATATGTTGTAGCATAGTATAGCATCATATATCATAATATATTATTTTGTGCATTTTAAATTCTTTTAGTATTTTACAATCATGTAGTCAAGCCTACACTAGCATTGTTTATAAAAATGTTGATTTAGACTTTAAAATGATGGAATTTGGCCAAATTCATAATAGGTAGAGCATGACATCATAATATATTATTTCAATTTAAAATATGTAAGTGATACGACTAAAATATATAGTTTTTTATTGATTTAGACTAATTTTATGATTTTTTATTTTAAGTAATCCCTTCTGATTTGATATGCAATATAATATAATATAATATGTTATAGTGTATTATAAAATAGGATGCCATAACATAGTGTAGCATCATGCATTATAACATACTATTGTGTATTACTACTTGTTGTTTAGCATATTTTAGTTTGTTATATTATGATGCAGTAGATTTTTTGCTGGTATAATTCATAAAAATTGATTTATATGAGATGATGGGATTTGGCCAAATTTATGGTAAGCTTTGGGAACATCATTGGGGTGTGCTATGGTGTGTCATTTAATCAAAAGAATGGAATTGCACCCAAAATAAATATTCATTTTTCAACCAAATTTTATAATTTTTTTTTGCTTAAAGTGATTCATTTTAAGGTGTAATGTAAGATAATATATTATATGAAAGCATATTAAAATATAATGTACATAACAACATAACTTCACATATATATATGAATATGGTGTGTTACTAAATGTTATTGTACATTTTAGTATGTTTTACTTTTGTTATAATACATTGGGTCAAAACTCACAAAATGTTAATTTGAAGGTTGAGATGGATGAATTTAGCCAAATTCACGCACACACCAAGAAGCAACACCAAAATTATGCTATTTTCTACCATTTCTAATAGAAAAACAATTTTACATCCAAAATGAACATTATTCATATTTTGAGAAAATTTTGTTTTTTGTTCCTTTTAAGTGATTCTAATGAGGTCTAATGTTAGACATTATATTATATTATAGAAAATTATAATATAACATCATATATTATAATATAATATAGTGTGTTAATTCACACTATAATATGTTTAGCATGATATTGTATAGTTAGTTTGAGCTTGCATCACAATTCATAAAATGTTGATTACAATGTTAAGATGATGTAATTGAATGAATAAATTGTTAGCTTTTGGTTGAAGTATTAAAGGTGTGCATAAGAGAAGAAATAAGATTTGATGAGAATTCCATGTCAAGGATGGAGGAGATCCACTATGGGATCACACATGCATTGGACATGACATGAGGGGTCTATGTCGAGGGCATAGATGAAAAAAATCTATTGAGGATAAGGTTTGAATTTGATTTCATTATTTGAATTGTGGAAAGAAGATCCACTCAGATAATAATCTATAATCCATCAAAGATTAAGATCAAATCAACTTTATTTTAATTAATGTGGAGGCATATCTACTAGAGATATGGGCTCAAGTCGTTGGGGATGGGTATATGAACCTTACTAGAGAAGGTGTTTGGGCTATCCACTGAGAATTGGGATTTGAGTTTGATTTCATAATTTTTTTTGGGGCTGTATCCATTAGGAATAAGAGTTTGGTTGGCTTTCTTTGATTTAGACTCTACTTGGTAAGTTGGTTTAATTTGGCTCCACTAGAGAGGTTGGTTTTGAATTTGATTTATTTTTTTAACTTGTTTATATATAATTTGGGGCTCCAGGGAGAAGGGTGTGATTTAACTCCACTGGGAAAATTAAATTGGGTTTAATTTAACTGAGTTAATGTAGGGACCTGGGTGCAATGGACCCACTAAGAAGGGGCTATATCAGCCTTGACCTACCTCAGGTTTACAAATCCAAAGGGATAGTCTACCGGCTGTGGGGTAGAGCTAGCCAACCTAAGGGGTTGCCTTTAGTGCAATGACTATGGTAGGAAGAAGGCATAAAAGACTTACATATTTCAAAGCTAGGACCAACCGTTGGGGTGACCTGTTGGATGCACAATAAATCGAACCTGACCAATTGTGACTACTAAGTGAATGTTGCTGGGGACTTATGTCAACTCAAAAGTAGTCAGGATTAATTTTATATTAATTTCATGTGATTTAATATGGTTTATTTGGTTTAGTTTGATTTGGAAAAGGCATATCTATTGGGGATGTGAGCTTGGTCAAATTTGATAGATTTATTTTATGGACCATGTTGGTGTGTGATGGACCCACTGAGAAGGGGCTATATCGGACTTGTCCTATCTTAGATTTACAAATCCAAAAAGATAGTCTACTGGTCGTGGGGTAGAGCTAGCCAACCAAAGAGGTTACCTTTCGATGTGCAACAGTTGTGCTAGGAAGAAGGTGTAGTAGACTCACATCTTCTAAAGTAGGGAACAATCGCTGGGGTTGCCTATGGTAACACAACAAATTGAACCGACTTAGGGGCGACTACTGAGTGAATGCCATTATGTACTTCCTGCTTGGGAAAAGGTACAGCTAGGGGTGTCCTCCTAATCCAGAAGTGAATATATATTTTGTTTATATGTTTGCGTGGACCTTGTTGGTGTGCGAGGGACCACACTAAGAAGGGGCTATGTCAGCCTTGACCAATCTCAGATTTACTGGACCAAGGGAGAATTAGTACATCCATAGGATGGATTGTCCAACCATAGGGGTGGTTACTAGGAAATGGGAATTGTCCAATCTGATAGTAACTCATGTAGTGTCTAAATGGGGTCGCAAAGGATGTGATCCCAATATAGTGCTCACAGGGGAGGTGCTGCTAGGGGCATTATCTTGAGCCCTTGAAAAGAAAGCTTATAGGTGTATGTGGCCAACTCAAGGAGAAAGCATAACAAACTTACATCTGCCATGAGTGGTGTATCCTAAGGTGCGAGAACCAACCAACCTATGGTGTATCCATTAGCATGAGTGGTGTATCCGTCAGCATAGTGAGAACCAACCAACATAAGGTGCCCATCGGCATCCAATGATCAATCTAGAAAAAATGTTGGATTACAACTTTCTAAGTGAACTGATCATCGATAGTCTTGTCGGAGATAGATGCTTTTGACCTAGAGCAACTACTAAGAAGGGAGCCCTAAGGAAGGACTAGACTCACTTGAAAGTCAAGAGGGAAGGAGCCACTAGAGACTTATCCTAAACCTTAAATATACTCGACCCAATTAGAAGGCTAATCCAAGAAGAAAGGTAGACTCACATCCTCTTAAATGAAGCCAACATGAGGTACGCCATGCAATAAGGCCTACCTAATTAACAAGGCCCCTCATCGTGTAGTGGCCAAATAAGGAAGGAAAGCATAGCATACTTACATCCTCCAAAGCAAGAAGACCACTGGGTGACACACTAGAGTAGCACATTAGCCTGACCTGACCGAAAGTGATACTGGGGTGTTATCTCAACTCAAGAGCGAGATAAAAGATGTGTTTGTTTTTATATGTTTGTGTGTAGTTTGTGTTTGTGTTGTGTCGATGAAAGATAGGATGTCATGGGGTTCCTTACACCTAAACACATCATGGTGGATTCACAAATAATACATTCAACATGGAAGAGATTGAATTCAAAATGGAATTTTTTTATGATAATTATTTTCAAACCTATTTATAATATTTCTTTAAGTAGAGCCCATTGATTTGGAAGCATTGGGCCCCTTATGATTAATATGATAAGATCCTCATTGGTAGACTTCTATGTCAAAAGGGCCTTCCTGGGTATAAACTTGCCTCCCATATTACGATGGGAAATAATTAGTCTCCTTAGAACTAAAATAAGCTCTCCTACTTGAAAAGCTCTAGGATGGACCAACTTGTTGTAAGCTTGAAACCTTTTAGCTTTGTACAACTCATGGTTTTGGCATGCCCACAGTCATCTCTCCTCTAAACCTTCGAGCTCTTCTAACTGCAACTTGGCATTCTTTTATTGTGATCTTGCTACCCACAGCTATCTTTAGTGATGAGAGTTGGACTTCCAATGGTAGAATGACTTTGGACCCATACACTAAGGAGAAAGGAGTAGACTGAGTTGGAGTTCTATATATGGTCATACTAAACTAACTCATGCCATGCTATCGCTATTGTTGTCAAGTGTCTTCATTAGAATTTGGATGATCATTTTATTGAAGGCTTTTGCTAAGCTATTTGCATTTGGGTAGTCGATGATGGTAGAATAACTCCAATCTATGATGTGTCTCTAGAAAATTGTTGATCTCGATGCTCTTGAATGCTACCATTATCGATATAATTCATCGAATTCAAAACCTATATACGACATGGTTCTTAAAAATTGGCACAAAGTTGTGACCTCTGAGTGAAATCTTCCTTTTGGTAGCCTAAGATGAACCAATGACCCTTGGAAGAAAGAAGTTCAATTAGACCCACTATGTCAGATCTTAACACTTGAAAGGCCAATGTAGGTGTAGGATGTAGAATGTTGGGTGGTTAGTGTAGACCACACCATGTATTTGACATTGGTGGCATCTTATGTATCCATGAAATCTTTGATCATTGATAGAGTATTAGTCTCTTGATTTTTTCATCTTCTGATTGGTGGTTTCATAATCCGAAAATGTCTCATCATAATCTTATGGGCTTGTCTTCAAATGATCGAAAGATCGATGGTACAAGACACCATCCACAAGAGCATAGAAAGTGCTCTACTTCATCTAATGGGCTTAAGACTTCTCTTGATGTAGTTTACCTTTATTAAGATAATCCATGAATGGTTTCCTCCAATCTAACTCCTCATCCTTGGCAATGGCAACCTCCCCTTTAGTAGAGTTTTTGATGAGTTCAATATCAAGAGATAAGACTTGTCAATTTTGGACCTTTATTGATATGGACTCATCCTCAACATGCCAACTCCGCAAGCAAAAGCATACCTATGGCATTCTCTCCGAGGAATTATATAAAGGTAACCTCTGGGATTTGGGCCAACAACTCAATGGTGTACTTGTGGTAGTGATGGAGCTTGGGCTTTATAACCTTATAGGACCCAACGATTTGGTTGATAATGAGAATCAAGATGTTAATGTTCTAAGTAATGGCTAACTCTAGATTGGCAATCGAGCCTCATATTCATTTCATTGTTGGTGCAAGATGTGAGATATGAGAATCCCATCATGGTCCCGAAGTTAAGAAACTATTCACCCTTGCCTTTCTTGAAATAGTAGATAGTGGTTCTTCTCCTCATGAGAGGAAGTTGCACCATCAAAGTATATCTCCTAGAGATGAATGCTAGCATCCCCTAAGCTCATGATTTGTTCATCGGGGAGATCATCACTAAGTGAGAGTCGAAGAAGTGGGTGTCGCTAAGAAATTTACTAGCATTTCACGCATGGAGGTACAAAGGTAATGTTAAACTATGAGAGATCATGGACCATCGTACAATCATCCAGATCGCCATGTCATGAGATACAGTGGATTGATCTAGAGATTAAGTTTACCTTATGAGGAAGCATGGTTGTAGCTTTTGGTATGCAAAGATTAAAGCTAAGCAATGCTTCTCAATGGGTGGATAATTAGCCATCAGGATTAGATGATGAGGTAGAGTGCATTTTCCTTCCTTTGTCATTGGCTTTTTGGCCAACAAAGCACCAAGGAGTCTCTAACACAAGTAGAGTAAAGTATGTACTAGATAGGGCTAGTAAAACCGTGTCATCGTAATGCTTGATGTCCTGAAGGCATCACACTTGTCATCCCACTTAACCGGGCATCCTTTTGACAAGTGGTGAGAATGATTGACATATTTTTGATAAGTTGGAAATAATGCATCTTAGATATTCCAATCACCCTTGGAATGATCTAAGTTGAGTTAAACTTTTATTGGGTGGCATTTCTACTATCGCCTTGATCTTCTCTGATTAATTGATTCCGGTGTGACAACAAACCCAAGGAATTTCTTAAAGCTACTGAATGCATATTAGGGGTTCATTTTGAGGTTAAATTATCTTAAATATTCA
The DNA here is from genome assembly GCA_021442155.1 of Cymbidium sinense. Lineage (NCBI taxonomy): Eukaryota > Viridiplantae > Streptophyta > Magnoliopsida > Asparagales > Orchidaceae > Cymbidium > Cymbidium sinense. The sequence continues at coordinate 295,652,979 of CM038214.1, read as the reverse complement.
AAAACTACTCTCATATGAAAGAGATGGTCTTCTGTTTCTCTACTTTTAACCATGATATCATCGACATAGCACTCGACTTGATGATGAATGAGTTCTTTGAAGATTCAAGCCATAGTCCACTGGTATGTAGCACCAACATTTTTAAGGATGGAAGGCATGACCTTATAGCAATTATGATCGGTTCTAAAAGTAATGTTTATTTCAACTTCAGGGGCCATCTTTATTTGGTTATATCTAGATGAGCCATCCATGAAAGAGAAGATTGCATTTGATGAGGCAATCTCCACCATCAGCTTCGAGATTGGTAGTGGATATTCATCTTTGGGACATGCCTTATTTAAATCCCTAAAATCGACGCATATGTGAATTAGGCCATTCTTTTCTTAACTAGATGATGTTCTAACCGTAGGTATTTTTCATCCTGATGAAGCCAACATCGATCGCTTTCTTAACTTCATAAATGACTGTTTCTATGTCTAATCACATGCATCTAGGAGCTTGTTGATAGGGTTAGGCCTATTGCTAATTTATGGACCTATGTTGGAGCCAATCTAGGCATCTCTTCATAACTCCATGCAAAGTAGTCCTTAAACTCAATCAATTGCCTACTAAGTAATTGATTTCAATTTCATTCAACAAAGAACTGATGTATGTCGGCGTGGATCTTCTTCAGTTTCTAACTTGATTTCTTAGAGCTCATTGATGGTTGACTTGATCTCTTCTTCAAACTCGGCAACATCTTTGACTTCAAAATCATGGATCATCTAAAGTTTCTAAGCATAGCCTTTTATATGATTTAATATGAAAAAGAACCTATCAAATTCCAAATGATTGGTGATGACTAAGAAATAATCATCCGACCGACTATCAATCTAGGGTCTCGATCTTGATTGAGTTTTTTCATTTGTTCTTCCATATTCTTTCAAAATAGTCGACTATACTTTGACCAAGTATGTGGGATTAACCCTTTCTTTGCTAAATTATGAACACGTGGCAAGTACTAATCAAAAGGTAATTATATTAAATCTTTATATGAATCAACCTCAAGTTCTACATCACCTTCTTAACTTGAGGATTGCTCCCAAAGAACCTCTAAGTCTTCACACTATGGATGACTTAGGGCTTCCTTAACTACCAAACCCTCGCTTTTGAGAGGAAAGTTGGGTTAGAGCTAAGGTTCCCAACTGATGCCTAACTGTTTCACATATATATTTGGATACACTTATGCTTTGCTTTGGAGCCAGTCTTCATCACTATCTGGCTCAAGTGTCACCTCCAAGGGAATCTACTGAGAAGAGCTGATGTGCAAATCATATAAGACTCATCCTAAGAACTAGATTCCAAGTCTATGTAGAAAGAAGGTGTACTTCTAATAGCTGGGACATATCTTCTATTGGGAGGCCAATAAGGAGGTTTTCCACCAATGGGACTACTTCTGAACTACCTCTTCCACTACCTGGTGGAGGTCAATTGTCCTACCCATATGTTCAAATGGAGTAATGAATGGGTTGAATCAAATGTGCTCCACTTCCTCCTCCAAGTCTATTTTCATTCCCTTTTATTTTCTTCTTCATTTTCTTTCTTTTTTTCTTTTCTTTTTTTCTTTTTTCTTTTATTTTTAAACTTTGGCCAAGTTCGGGAGAGTAGACTTGTTGATTTTGAGAGAGGTAGTAAGCTGCATCCTCATATGCCTACCTCTGAATTGTAAATGGCTTGAGATCTCCTTGACATAGAAATGATCCCACCTCTCACAAACTTCATACATGATGTAGAGAGGATGGAACTATGTTGTTCTCATGTATCCAAGGTCTCCCAAGCAAAGAAAGTTATATCCAGTATATAATATGAAACAGCTTTGGTCTTCCAATCATCTATCTCCAAAGGCAACACTATGGAGCCTAAGGCTGTGACCTCACTTTGGAGTGTGGATTCAATCTTCCCATCTTAGACTTAGGAGTCTTCTGACACTAAGACTTCTTAGTCATAAGACACTTCTAACAATTAGGTAAACAACTTAAGCCTAAAGACTTAGAAAGGTTAACCATATGATTAGGTTATGCCTTAAGGATTAGGATAATCAACCTACCTTACAACCAAAATCCAATCCATGTTCACCTTCTCAAGACAAACCTCAAGTTCAATTCAAACATCAAATTCAAATCCAAATCCAAACCCAAATTCCAAAACCAAATGATTGAATCCCATGATCAAATCCAAACTTGAAACCCTTCCTAAGCCATAAGACCTATCCCATGGACTTAGCCAAATCTTAATCCAAATCAATCCAAAATAAATTGATTTTCTCAGAATCAATTAATATCTTCAATCATCTTCTTAAATATAAAATAAAATCTACATTTAAATGATAAAAACAAATCAAATTAAATCAAAACCCTTCCTAAGCCATATGACCTATCCCATGGACTTAGCTAAATCTTAATCCAAATCAAGTCAAACTCAATTGATTTTCTCACAAATCAATCTTATTTTCAATCATCTTCTCAAATTTAAATGAAATATACATTTAAATAATCAAAACTAAATCAAACCAAATCAAAATTCAAACCTAAGCCACTTGACCCAACTCCATGGACTTAGCCAAATTCCTTCATTCCAAAACCCAAATTCAATTGATTTTTTCATGAATCAATCATACCTTTAATCATATTCACAAATATAAATGAAATCTAGAATCATCAAGCCAAACAAAGATCAACCCAAGTCAAACCCAACTTTACCCTTTTGACTTGAAATGTTCAAATGAACCAAAACCCATTTGAACTGCCACTGCAATTGAATTTATATATCAATCCAAAATCTGTATGTAAACTCAACAAAATCAAACTCAATCCAAAATTAAGCTAAGAAAACTCAATTGGTGCACTTGACCCAAAGTGGCTAATTTGACCTATTTGAGCCAAGTTCTAATCCTACCGAAATTAGATTGAACCAAGCATCAAAACCTCCATCATGATTGTTGATCATAGGTTGATCAATTATCCCAAATTAGGTCAAACCAAGTCAACTTGGTCATTTGACCAAGTAAACCCCTTAACCATATGAACCCAAACTAGCCAAATTTCAAGCCAAATCCCTTGAAACCAATGATTCATACCAAATCAAAATCAATATTTGTATATGACTTGACCTTCAATTGAGTCAAACCAAACCCAATTAGCCCTCTTGACTTAGTTGACCCAAATTGACCTAAAGACCAAATTGGGTCAAATCAAAATATAAACCAAATTGATTTCAACCAATGGATCAAGTTCATTCCAAATTGATTGTTGAACTTGACCAAAGTCATTACTAGACCCAATTGAACCCAATTGACCTTCTTAGCCCAAATTGACCAAAAGGTTTAAGTTAGCCTAAATCAAAACCAAATATAAATTAATTGAAACTAAAGCCTACAATCATCTTCAATTGGTCAACCAAACCCAAACTAACATAAGCCAATTTGGCCAATCATCAAATTGGTCAACTTAACCCATTTGACCCAAATGAATTCAAATGAGCCAACATCAAATCTAAGCCAAACTAAACCAACCAATTGAACCAAAACATCCCAAATGATCATATGAACTTGACCCAACCCTTGGTTTGACCCAATTTGACCAATTGGTCAACTTACAACCTAACCTAATTTGACCTAAATGAGTCAAATTGAGCCAAACATAATCAAATTGACTCCAATTGACTTGAAATTTGGTCTAATCCACTTTGCTTTTCAAATATGCACAAATCAAATCCAATGTCAAATGATCATTCTACCCTTGGGTCAAGGGCATCATATGAGACAAATCACCCATTTAAGTGGTCATTCATTCATTAGCCACTTTGTTCTCCAATGGTCTACCTAAACCTAGGACACTACCAACTTGACCAATGGTGGTTGACCATGACCCATGGGAGGTGAAATCACCTCACTCTCCCCATTGGAGCATTTGAAACACATAGGACACCCATGATTCCTCCTTAGCAACCACCTCCACACCTTCAACCAACCAAGCAGAGCCAACTCACCTCTTCCTTACCACTCATGACCCTCAGAGATGCTGGATACCACTAGAAACCAAACCCGATCCCATCATCTGATCAAGATGAAAAGGGGTATACATCCCCTCATTTCCACTCAAGCACACACAAAAATCATTCCTTAGAGCCCTAGCTACCCAAGACGAGTCACTAAAGCCATTCCCTAAGCTCCCAAGCTTGTTCCTCAATCAAAAAATGCCATTCACGTCCATCTCTAAATAAGACACTCTCATTTTCAACCTAGCTTCCACATTTTTCCATCAAACTCAAATTAACATTGCATGCACCTTCACAAGGCCTTGTGAAGCAAGAAAGAATCATATCCCAAGCTTCCTGAGCATTGGAGGTGAGACTTCGATCAAAGCCGAACTTCTAATCATCGGCTCATCACCTTTCAAGTGACTGTCAAAGAATTGATCCATTTTTTGCTCAACAGGGCTTCGTCTCCATTACATGAAGCTTCCTCAATCGTTCAAGCTGCTAATCTTGAGCTCCAGTGAGGTATGCTTCCAAAATTGATCCTTAGGCAAAATGGGTTGGAGCTTTTGAAGAAAACTTGCATCTCATGTGATCTTGACCGTTGGATCCCCTCCGATTGATGTTTTGAAGGTGTGGGATCTATTTGGAGTTAATCCAAGCTTTGTTAATCTCTAATCAAGTGAACAATGAAAAATAGACTCCATTCTCCCTCACTCACGTGATGTTAGATCACACACCATCTGTTCTGCATGATCAGAACGGATGGTCATGCTTAGATCTGCAAGATCGATCTCATTTAATCCTACTAAGTTGTGGGATTAATCGTAGTCATTTGATCTTAGATAGGATGGCAAACAAGAAAGCTCTTTTGTCACCACCACATAGGCTCTAAGTCAGATAAGTTTTAAAAGGCCGTCACAGAGTCACATGGTGCCCAACAGATTAGGCATTAATTAGACTTAATTAATCATTTTTAATGCCTAAAACTTCTAAAAATCATAAAAAATCATAGAAAAATAAAAAAAATGCAAATAAATACTTATTTTAAAGGTATTTCAGAGGAGAATTAATTAAAAATGATCTTAACTAATTTTTAATAGTAATTATGGTTTAATTAAGGTTTAATTATAAAATTAATTATCTTAATTACTCCTTAATTACTTGAGCAATTAATTCCAAATTTTGTAGGTTAATATAATGGGATGACCTCTACCTCCCATGATTTTCTTGGGATTTATTACTCACTTAATTAGGAAAATTGACTAATTAAACCTTAACTCCTCTTTTAAGTTAATTAATGATTAATTAGTCCCATGAACAATAATAAATTGGTTAATTAAGTTTATTAATCATTGTTGAATAGTAAGTGAACTAAGGAATAGGTTGGGACCCCTTTCCCTAAGTTCATTTCACCCTTTTTAAAATGAAATTAATTAAAATTTAACCAATAATTAAATCACTTAATCAAATTGAAATCCTAATCACATCAGACCTTAATTAATTAAATCATTGGGTAGATCTTTAGTGTTTAATAACCTAGAGGAGTTTAATGAAATTATGGTTAGTCAACATGTGTGCAAAAACCATACGAGTAATTAATTAAGTCCCTTAATCTAAGTAGCTATTAATCATGTGCCAATTGCATTAGGCCCCTTTATTTCCTAGGATCATTCCAAGTTTATTTCTTATGCATATCATGTCAGCTCATAATTATTTAGTTAATTACTTTAAGGTGACATAGATAAGGGTAATTAATTCATCTAATTAAGGGTTCAACTTAATTAAAAATCAACTTAATTACATTTCCTTAAATTAAATTAAATCACTAATGTGAGAATGGGTTTAAAACAACAAGTGATGATTTCTACTCCTCTTAAATCAAATCAATCCAAAACTTAATTAATAAGAAGCTTTGGTTTACTTGAAATAATCTTATTTGATTTTATTATCCTTAAGAACTAGTTTGCTTGAATGAATCACATGCTTATATTTGATTGTCCTCTTTCCAATCATGTTAAATTTGTATATCATTTAAATTCATGCATCAATCTTTTCAAAATAAAATAAAATAAAATGGATTTCCTTTATGTAAGTTTGCATGTGTTGATTTAATTTAATATATGTGTGATTATTATCAATATTAAACCCCAATGTATTTTTCAAAAGCTTATAAGTCAATAATAATATGTGTTATTATGCTAGTTATAAATACATAAGAAATGTATGTGCTTAAAGCTTAAGTGTATGAATGTTGAGTTCACTTTCCTCAATTCATGTGTTGATTTATATAAGATTGAATGGTAATGGTATATAGTCCGACATCCGGGAACACGAGACTTTAGCTAGCCCCAAGGAGGTCATTTGATTGTCACTTCCTAGTTTAACAATGACATACCATTTGATTTCATTCTTATGTATTTCAACATTAGAATTTGGATAGAGATTTAATTCATATATATCAATGATTCAATAAAAAAATACAATATATGCATGATTTTCTTTTCCTCATTTATGTATACATCCATGTGTGTCCAATAAAAGCAAGTTTATAGTCTGGACATCCCGGGAATACAAGGCTTTAGTTAGCCCCAAGGAGGTCATTTGATTACCTTACTTCCCTAGTTTAACAATGAAATGTACTTGCCTATATCTTTGTACATGTATATGCATATGTGATTAGTTACTGAAAATCCCTTTTTACATTAAAATTGCATGCATTCATAATTGACTAAGTGGATGAATTAATTATCCATATGATTTGGAGTTTACTTCCTATGTTCATGTGTACGAATTTACATATGTTTGAATGCAAATAGGTTATAGAGACTTGACATCTCGAGAATACGAGGCTTTAATTATCTCTAAGGAGTTCATTTAATTACCCCACGTCCTCAGTTTAACAACAACACATGTCTATCTAATTTCATTCTTATGTCATTTTTGTATAAGAATTTGGGTAAAGTTTTAAATTAATATGTTTAAATAATTCAATCAAATGAAATATAAATTCTAAACATACACATACACATATCATTTAAGTGTGCTAAAATATGTTGCATGTATAGATACACTTAGATTAAATCATATGCATGTTACATGTGATGGAAAGAATGATTTAATATATGTCATGTGGTAGTAATTGAATTATATTAATCTTAAGATGCCTTTCATTTTGAATAGGATTATTTAAAGTGAACCTAAACTTAGGATTAATTAAATCATTTAATAATCCATTCACTAAAGAGAACTAAATCAAATTAATATACTTTAGAAAGTGACTAAAGGTAGGGATGAAAGAGGGCAATCCTTTTCCACTCTTTATAACACTTAGTTGCTAAGTGTAATCAAATGAAAAAAAAACACAAATTAAAATTCTTAAATCAATTAAACTACTTCAAGTGAAATCAACCTTTCATGTTAAATTGAATCCTTCTACACTTAGAAAATACAACACTAATGCCTAACAAGACTTACCACACAAGCCTTAATACATACAATAGAATTAAGTCACCACTTCTAGCTCTAAGTTAATGTATGATGTGATGTATGTTTTGTTTTATGATGTATTATTTTAGATTGGATATTAGGGTGTATGCTTCATAGACTAGATGGTAATAATATTATCCTAATCATGTTTTCTAGGGGATTATGCTTAAGGGATGCTTAAAATAAATGTGAATGCTTTTTTGCGGTTGCTTAAATCCTTAAGCATAATCCAAGTTAGATAGGTGGCTTAGTTACCCATGTGTAAGTACTAAGTCTAAATTATAAATACAACTTCTTGGATTATATGTATATTTAGCTAACCTATTTTTTCAAGTGTAGTTAGATTTACTTTTCCTACATAAATGTAATTTTTGAAATAGGAATTGGATTAGTGTTGTGGGGGATTAGGATGAACAGTGGCCAGAAGGCATTGTCTTATGGCAACCTGTGATGCTTTTAACGCAAGCACCATCCATATCAAAGAAGGAACCAAATCAGAAATTGAGATATATAATAAGAAGACTCCCATAGCATTTAATACAATTATAATTATTCTTTCATATTCTAGGTAAGGGTAGAGCTTACTACATTTTTCTCTCTTCAAGTTATATATACAAAAATAACCTTTTATTCTTTATGATAGTTTATATAATTGTTTGATGTTATGTTTACATTATGCATTAGGATGACATGCTTTTCATAGTTTCTTAAATGATTGATGCTTTAATGTGCGGTTAGATATGATTAGGCTCTTAGGATAAAAATAACTTTTCTACCAAACTAATCACTTATAACTAAATTTTAAATAACTCATAACCTCATCATAAAGCCTAAGACATAAATAAGATAATTAAAAGATTTAGAAACCCTTCAGCTATATTGTTGTATGTTTCACATCATGCATGCATATTCTTTCTTACTTAAACATGAAAAATCTCCATCCTTGTATGATAAAAGAATGCTTGACCTGTGAGGGCATCCATCAGAACACCTTCTTCTAGCTGATTTGACCCATAACCTATTTCATCATGCATTTAGGCATGAGAAATCCTCTCTCACAAAATGATGTGTCTAAAATGAAATAAAATTTGAAACAATTTTGCATCTATTGATTAAGTCATATGCTCATACCACTCATGCTCTAGTCTCTTAGGGTGTGTTTAGACTTTAGTCTCTTTCTAATTAATTAACTACCCTAGCTATCTTGCAATTCATAAGACCGACTACATGGTTTTAAAGTTATAGAGGAGTTAGGCTACCACCCGTGAGGTTATAAGTCTAGAAGTTGGACAATTTATTCTCTTATGGAGGTAAACCCTTATGTCCACCTATCACTTAGATTTAGGTCGTGCTTTAGCTTATACTAAAGCTCCCTAGATTTAGATGAGGTAGCTATTTCCTTGACAGAGCATAAATTTTACCTCTTAGGCATTCCCATACCTTGTGTTGGTGGATTATAAGCCTTAGTCTAATTAAATTTCAACTCAAAACATATAAATCTCCTCAACTTCAAAATTATAAATCCCAACCATAAGATAAATTGGAATTCTCACTAGGCTTCCTAGTATCATGAGCATTTCCTACTTATTTTATTTGGATTCCAAAAATAAGTCTTCTCTTTGAACTTTCCAAATTAATTTTCCAAATACAACCAATCCTTTGATAGTCTAACTTGAAATCTTTGGAGATGATAATTGTCTACTTTAATCGAGAGTATTCTTAGGAAATTTTATTTCCTAGATGTGACTAACTATGGAGGCTTGCCTCAGGAAACTTAAGAACCGGTTTAATATAAACCCTACTATTCATCCATATAAAGTAGGAAAATCTCTGCATATTTGAAGACCCATCATGCCTTAGGAGTCCTTATTAAATGATTAGGTCCATTGTAGGGTGATGCCTATATCTTTAGATACTACATCATACCTCAATGTTGTACCGATCACCTCAAAAGTACCCCCATACATCCAAAATAAACACCACAAGGCTCTCTCTCTTATTCATTGAATCCTCTCAACATCATCCTTTCTTTTGGAGTTTGAGATGTGATCCTCAAGTAAGAAAGGGTTCTAAACTCATAATGTTGATTGATACAGGGTCAACCAAAACTCTAGATAGCCTATTCCAACATCCACAATGTAAAAAAGGCGAGCCTCCATCCCTAGAGTAAGTCTTCATCTCAATGTAACTTCTAAGATGTCCTTTGCATGGCATTTCTCCTCTTTAGTAGTGGTTATGAGCTAAGCATATCTCTAGATCAAGTAAGCCTTGACTAGAGATTCCCTTTTTTGGATAAGATAAGGTTGTCATATATGCTTAACTTAGAAAACTTTCTAAGGTGAGCTAGACATTGTAATCAACTCTTGGTCCTCCATAAGCATATCCATGGGTGGAGCATCCTATGGCTATCTCCTCATTGGAACCAATGACTTGCTTACCTTTATCCTAAAGTGCTACCTAGGAGGTAGAACTTTTCCACTACGTAGATTGACTTCAGTGACTTCTTGGAATGATGAGCTTATGGAAAGTTCTACCTTCTCATCGAGCATACCTATAGCTTCTCCTATGGGATCGAGTCAGGCTCCAAGTCACTCTCAAGAGGTGAACCAATTGATTCAAAGAAGGATAGTCAACTTAGAAAGAAAGGATCAAAACTACTGGAGCTATTATTTTATTTAGACTCAAAGAGCTTTCAATAAGAATAAAATTAAGAGCATCACAAGTAGACAATATATAAGTAGAGTCAGCTTTCTTCATTAATTTATTTTTGGGTGGAGGTACATGATAGAAATCAATTAAAGTAACTGGAGTAATGGATTTAGTGCTCTTATCCATAGAGATACTGCTCCTTCCAAGATAAGAGAAAGAAGAGGTGGTAGCCGCAATGGAGGAGTACTTGGCTGATGGTTATGCACCGACTATCCGAGGCAAGTTTGGTGAGCTATTGCTACTATTGGGCTGTCATCCTCCTCGAATTATCCTTTGCAACTAGTAAACCTTCCTTGGTGTTGGAGGTTTGAGCTATTTCTGGCACTTGCAAGGAAGGCTTCTTGATCTTAGAAATGATCTTTTTAGAGGTTTGGGATATGGAGATTTTCTATCCTTCTTTGGTCTTAAGAGGACCGCAAGTATCCTCAAGGATTACTCTAATGGATGGTTAAATAAGTATTCCTTAGGGATAACTAAGCTCCCAACTTGTACCTGTGCTCAAGCTAGTCCTTAAAAGTGATACAATCCTCTAAGATATGGCCTAACATGCAGTGGTAGGGGTAATAGCTAAGATCATCACTCTTGCCCATTTCCTCCGTTCTCTTATGCTCTGGTAATTGAAAGTCAGGTTTCTTTAGTAGATTCTTAAAGATTTTCCTAACTACCTCCCTGTTGAATGAATATGGCTTATTCAATCTATTGGCAAGAGTAGGAAAGTAACTCATGGTGATGGATATGAATACCACTTGGGTAAGCTAGGTGGTGGAAATGGTCATTGGGTTCACGGTATTGTGTTGAGGTGGTGGAAGAGGAGGTGACAAAGAAGAGCTCATAGTCTCATATTGAACTCTGCTTCCTTCTCGTCCACGACATAACTATCCCTAGCTTCTTCTCAAACACCTTCTTGGGCCTTGATTGGTCGAAAGGACAACTATTTCCTCTTGTGTTAGCCGCCTTACTGATTAATTTATCGAATGTTTTGATGGTAACGCCCTTAAGCATGAAGGCGATTAGGTAATAGATATTCTTGAGAAGAATCTCAATGGGATGTTGTTCTACTGGTTTGAATTTTGCTTAGTAGCACCAGAGAATGTAATCAACAAGGGACTCATTGAGTTTCTATTTCTCTAAAGGTCGCTATCACCCTCAGTGCCAAGAAACCTCTTGATGAAGAGGTGCTCCTCAAAAGTCTTCACCGTAAACATACCAATCAAATGCAACACCGACAAATTGATAATGAAAAGGCGAAGAGGAGGTGTTTTACCACCGGTTGCAAAACTCTAAATTGTGCAATGTGTTATCTTGGGTTTCCACCATCAAAGATCTTGAAGGATGGTGGCACAAAACCCTAAATAAAATAAAACTAAATAAAACCTAAACCTAAAAAATAAACCTAAAAAATAAATAATAAATAAAACCTAAACCTAAACTAAAACTAAACCTAAAATAAACATAAACCTAAATAAAAATAAACTAAACTAAAATAAATAAAAACTAAACCTAAATCTAAAATAAACTAAAGCTAAACCCTAAACTAAATAAAATAAAATAAACGAGAAATAAACCTAAAACAAAACTAAAAAAAACCAAAAAATAAACCTAAAAAAAAAAATCTAATCCTAATCCTAAAAATAAAAAATAAAACCTAAACCCAAAAAAAAAAAATCAACCAAAAACTTAATGTAAACCTAAAAAATAAATAAAAATAAAAAAAAACCTAAACTAAAATAAAAAACTTAAAATAAATATGCTAAAATAAATAAAACCTAAATAAAAATAATAATAGAATAACTTTAAATTAAAAAAAACTAAATAAAATAAATAAACCTAAACCTACTAGTTTACTTAATTTTTTTTTAAAAACTAAACCCTAATTTTTAAACCCTAAACCATAAACCTTAAACCTACAACCCTAAACCCTAAACCCTAAACCTTAAACCCTAAACCCTAAAATCCTAAACTCTAAACCCTAAATTATAAACCCTAAACCCTAAACCCTTAGCCCTAAAACTCTAAACCCTAAACCCAAAAAAATAAAAAAAAAATTTTAAAAATTAAAAAATTAAAAAAATTAAAAAATATAAAAAATTTAAAAAAAAACCCTAATCCCTAATCCCTAAAACCCTAAACTCTAACCCCTAAACCCTAAACCCTAAACCCTAAACCCTAAAAAAACCCTAAAACCCAAACCTAACCTAAACTAACCCTAAACCCTAAACCCTAAGAATGGGAGAACCTTGATGGTAGGAACATCACCCCAACTAGTTTAGATCAAAGGGAAGGCGGTGATTATCAGTGGTGTGGGGATCCGAGGTGTGTGAATATGGAGGTGGTGGTTGGAAAATGGTTATGAGTGAGGGAGTGACGAAGTTATGCGGTGGTCAAAGAGATCGTGGATATGATGATCCTGCTACAGGCGGGTTCTATGGAAAGAGAAATCAAGAATGACTGATTTGATCTGCTACTTATGGAACTATGTTTAGAATAGAGACCATTCTACTTAATGTAGGGTTATGATTTGCTCTATGGGTGCTCATTTTTTATCTATGTTGTCGCTTGTGTCTTAGAAAACTTGGGGTGCTACTTGGTTGATGAAATTGAAAAGAAGAAATGTTGAATCTAAATTTGTTCTCTCTTAAAAAAAACCTTAAACTCTGAACTAAAACTTAAACCCTAAACCTAAAATGTAACCCTAAAGCTAAACACTAGACCCTAAACCCTAAACCCTAAACCCTAACCCTAAACCCTAAACCCTAAACCCTAAAGCATAACCCTAAACCCTAAACCATAAACCCTAAAAACTTAAAAACCTAAACCTAAACTAAGTAAAATCTAATAATAAAATAAATAAAAAACATAAACCTAAATAAAATAAAATAAAATAAAAACCTAAACTAAACTAAAAAATAAAATAAACCTAAGAATAAAATAAAAACTAAACATAAAATAAAATTAAAATAAACCTAAAATAGAATAAAATAAAAACTAAATAAAAACCTAAACCTAAAAAATAAACCTAAAATAAAACTTAAAAATAAATTAAAAAATAAAACCTAAACCTAAAATGAAAATAAAATAAACCTAAACCTAAACTAATATAAACTAAATTAAAATAAATCAAACCTAAGCCTAAACTGAAACCTAAACCTAATATAAATAAAATAAAATAAACTAAAAAATAAACCTAAACCTAATTAAAAATAAATAAAATAACCTAAAATAAACCTAAAACCAGACCTAAAAAATAAAATAAAAACCTAAACCTAAACCTAAAAATAAAAAAATAAAACTGAAACCTCAAAAATAAAATAAAAATAAAACTCAACTAAAAAAAACCTAAACCTAAAAAATAAACAAAATTAAAAACCTAAACTATAATAAATAAACTTAAAATAAATAAACTAAACTAAATAAAAATAAAAATAAACCTAAATAAAAAAACTCAAATAAATAAAAAATAAACTAAATAAACCTACAACCCTAAACCCTAAACCCTAAACTAACCTAAAACCTAAACCCTAAACTAACCCTATACCCTATGAATGGGCAGAACCTTAAGGGCAAGAACATCACCGTAACAAGGCTCGTCTAGATCCGTAGTGGAGGCAAAGTCAGGTGGTTATCATTGGTGGGGATCCGAGGGTGGATATGGAGGTGGTGGTGGAGTAGTGGTAGTTATGGAGGTGGAGGAACGATGGAGTTACAACGATGGTGGTGGGAGAGTTTAGGATATGATAAGATCCCGCCACTGAGAAGTGGTGGTCATTCTTATGGGAATTAGAAACTAAAAATGGCCACCGCTCCCTTATGGAAGTGTCTTATATAGTTGACATGATTCTACTTATCTAGGGTTTTTTATTTGCTCTATGGGTGCTCATTTTTTATCTATGTCCTCACTTGTGTCTTAGAAAACTTGTTGTGCTACTTGGTTGATGAAATCAAAAAGAAGAAATATTGAATATGAATTTGTTTTCTGTTAAAAAAAAACCTTAAACCCTAAATCGTGAACCCTAAGCCTAAAACCTAAACCCTAAACCCTAAAACCTAAATCGAAAAAAAAAACTCAACTAAAAAATATACCTAAACTAAAAAAATAAACTAAACTAAATAAACTAAACTAAATAAAAAAATAAACCTAAGTAAAAATGCATAATGAAATAAACCAAAATAAATAAAAATAAACTAAATAATCTAAATAAACCTAAACCTACCCATTTACTTAATTTAAAAAAACACCCTAAACTCTAAATCCTAAACCCTAAACCCTAAATCGTGAACACTAAAACTAACCCTAAACCCTAAACCCTAAACCCAAAACCCTAAAACCTAAACCCTAAACCCTAAACCCTAAACCCTAAACCCTAAAAAAAACCCTAAACCCTAAAACCTAAACCATAAACCCACTTTAAACCTTAAACCTAAAACTATAAACCCTAAAACCCTAAACCTAAAAACCTAAACCTAAACCCCAACCTAAACCCTAAACCTTAAACTTAAACCCTCCTAAAGAAACTCCAACTTTAAATCCTAAACCTCTCCTAAATTAATCCTAAACTTAAATCAAAACTAAACCTAAAACTACCTTAAACTAACTTATCCATAACCTAAACACTCAAAACTAAAGCCTAAATAAACCCTAAACACTAAAAACCTAAACCTTAAACTCTAAAACCTAAACCCTAAACTTAAACCTAAAACTAAACCCTAAACCCTATATTATAAACCCTCCTAAAACCTAAAACCTAAACCTAAACTAAATAAACCTACAATAAAATAAATAAAACCTAAACCTAAATAAAATAAAATAAAATAAAATAAAAACCTAAATTAAAACCTAAAACTAAACTTAAAAATTAAATAAAATAGAAAATAAAAATAAACTAAAACAAAATAAATAAAAACCAAAATGAAACTAAATAATAAAAACATAAATAAGATAAAATAAAAATAAAATAAACCTAAAATAAAATAAGCTAAACCCTAAACCCTAAAACTAACCATAAACCTTAAACCCTAAACCTATAACCCTAAATCCTAAAACCCTAAACTTTAAACCCTAAACCCTAAACCATAAACCCTAAACCATAAAACATAAAATCCTAAACCCTAAATGCTAAACCCTAAAACCCTAAACCCTAAACCCTAAACCCTAAAACCTACAACCTACAACCCTAAACCCTAAACCCTAAACCTTAATTCATAATCTAACCTTAAACCCTAAACCCTAAGAATGGATAAAACCTTGATGGAAGGAACCTCACCATCAACTAGGCTATCTAGACTGAGGCGAAGGGAGGCGGCATCTGCGGTGGTGGGGATCTGGAGGTGTTGGTGGATATTGAGATGGTGGTCAGAGTAGTGGTGGTTATGGAGGTGAGAGGAGTGATGGAGGTTACACATGATGGTGGCCAGGGAGAGAGATATGATGGCGATCCCCTACTGAGGCTGGTTCGATTTGAACTGAGAAACTAAATAATGGTCGATCTTTTACTATGGAACTGTGTCTTTATAGAGATGGTTCTACTTATCTAGAGATTTTGATTTTCTTTATGGGTGCTCATTTTTTATCTATGTCATCACTTGTGTCTTTGAAAACTTGGGGTGCTACTTGGTTGATGAAATCAAAAAGAAGAAATGTTGAATTTGAATTTGTTATTTATTAAAAAAAACCTCAAATCATAAACCTTAAACCTTATACTAAAACTTAAACCCTAAACCCTAAACCTTAAAAAACCTAAACCCTAAACACTAAACCCTAAACCCTAAACCCTAAACCTTAAACCCTAAACCCTAAATCCTAAAACCCTGAACCCTAAACCCTAAACCTAAACCCTAAATCCATAAACCCTAAACCCTAAACCCTATACCCATAAACCCTAAACCCTAAACCCTAAACCCCAAACCCTCAACCCCATACCCTAAACCCTAAACTAACCCTAAACCTTAAATAAATATTTAATTAGCAGTAGATCTAAAGAATGTCCTAATTCTAGCATAGTTATGATAGCTAAAGAAAATGTCTACAAAATACTTTCCCTTGACTATTGAAGATTTGAATACCCTAAACCCTAAACCTAAATCATATTATAATACCCTATATTATGGTATAATGTAGCGTCATATATTTGAGCATGTAGTGATGTTTTTTTGGATGTTATAAGATGTTTTGAAATGTTTTAATATATTATGGCATTGTTCCCTATAGTCTATATTAATATAAATCATAAAAATATTGATTTAATAAATCAGATGATGAAATTTATTAAATTTGAAGTGGGAATTAGGTTGTAGTGCTAAAGGTGTGCTACACCACTTGTAGTCTAGAAAGTAAGATTTTATGTTCAAAATAAATATTATATGTTGTAGCAAAGTATAGCATCATATATCATAATATATTATTTTGCACATTTTAAATTCTTTCAATATTTTACAATCATGCAGTCGAGCTTAAGCTAGCATTATTTATGAAAATGTTGATTTGGACTTTAAAATGGTGGAATTTGGCCAAATTCATAATAGGTAGAGCATGGCATCATAATATATTATTTAAATTTAAAATATGTAAGTGATACGACTAAAATATATAGTTTTTTTATTATTTAAACTAATTTTATGATTTTTTATCTTAAGCAATCCCTTGTGATGTGATATGCAATATAATATAATATAATATGTTATAGTATTTTATAAAGTAGGATGCCATAACATAATGTAGCATCATGCATTATAGCCAACTATTGTGTATTACTACTTGTTGTTTAGCATATTTTAGTTTTTTATAGTATGATGTAGTAGAGTTTATACCGGTATAATTCATAAAAATATTGATTTATAAGTCGAGATTATGGGATTTGGCCAAATATAAAGTAAGCTTTAGGGAACATCATTGGTGTGCATGTCATTTAATCAAAAGAATAAAATTTTACATCCAAAATAAATGTTCATTTTTCAACAAAATTTTAAAATTTTTTGCTTGAAGTGATACATTTTAAGGCATAATGTAAGATAATATATCATATGAAAGCATATTAAAATATAATGTACATAATAATATAGATTCACATATATATGAATGTGGTGGTGTGTTACTAAATGTTATTGTACATTTTAGTACATTTTACTTTTGTTATAATACATTGAGTCCAAACTCACAAAAATATTAATTTAAAGGTTAAGATGGAAGAATTTGGCCAAATTCACATCACACACCAAGAAGCAACACCAAAATTATGCTATTTTGTACCATTTCTAATAGAAAAATAACAATTTTACATTGAAAATGAACATTATTCATATTTTGAGAAAATTTTATTCTTTGTTCCTTTTAAGTGATTCTAAGGAGGTGTAATGTTAAACAATATATTATCACAAATTATAATATAACATCATATATTATAATATAATAAAGTGTGTTATATCACACTATAAAATGTTTAGCATGATATTGTGTAGTTAGTTTGAGCTTGCACCATCACAAATCATAAAATGTTGATTATAATGTTAAGAGGATGTAATTTGAACAAATACATTGTTAGGCTTTTGGTTGAAGTATTAAAGGTGTACATAAGAGAAGAAATAAGATTTGATGAGAATTCCATGCCAAGGACATGGAGGGAGATCCGCTAGGGGATCACACAAATGCATTGGACATGACATATGAGGGGTGTATGTCAAGGGCATAGAAAAAAAATCTACTGGGGATATGGTTTGAATTTGATTTGATTATATGATTTATGGAAAGAAGATCCCCTGGGGTAAGAATCTATAATCCATTGAGGACTAAGATCAAATTGACTTTAATTTGTTCTATTTTAATTGATGTGGAGGCACATCTGCTGGAGATATGGGCTCGAGTGGGATTATATGAACATTCCACTAGGAAGCGTTGCTATCCTGGGATAGAGATTTGAGTTTGATTTCATAGGTTTATGTGGGGATGTATCCACTAAGAATAAGAGTTTGGTTAGATTTCTTTGATTTATACTATACTGGGGAGTTGGTTTAATTTGGCTCCACTAGGGAGGTTGGTTTTGAATTTGATTTATTTTCTTGACTTGTTTATATATGATTTGGGGCTCCAATGGGGAGAACAGTTTGATTTAACTCCACTAGGAAAAATCATATTAGGTTTAATTTAATCTGAGTTAATGTATGGACCTTGGTGGATGGACCCACTAAGGGGCTATATCATTTTGACCTACCTGTTTACAAATCAAAAGGGATAGTCTACTAGTGGGTAGAGCTAGCCAACCTTGGGTTGCCTTTCTGTACAATGGTTGTTAGGAAGAAGGCATAGACTTACATCTTCCAAAGTGAGGAACAACCATTGGGTGACAAGGATGCACAACAAATTGAATCTAACCTAGGAGAATCTCGAGTCAATGCTCAAAGGACTTATGTCAACTCAAAAGTAGTCAGGATTAATTTTATCTTAATTTCTTGTGATTTGATATGGTTTGTTTGGTTTAGTTTGATTTTGAATTGAGGGAATATCCTGGATGTGAGCACAAATTTGATAGATTTAATTTATGGACCATGTCGGTGTGTGATGGGGACTTATATCAACTCAAGAGTAGTCAAATGATTCCTATAGGGAGTTTTGCTGAAAATACCCTAAAGATAGGATGCCTTCTTAAGAAAATGTACCGCTAGGGGTGTCCTCCTAATCCACAAGTAAAAATATATTTTGTTATATGTTTGCATGGACCTTATTGGTATGCAAGGGACCACACTGAAAAGGGGCTATGTCGGCCTTAACCTATCTCAGATTTACTAGACCAAAGGAGAATCTGCACATCCATAAAATGGATTCTCCAACCACAGGGGCGGTTACTAGGAAAGGGGAACTATCCAATCTATGGTAGTGTATAAATGGGTTCGCAAAGGACATGATCCAAATATATTGCCCACAAGGGAGATGCTACTAGGGGTATTGTCTTAAGGAAAAGAAAGCCTATAATCAGAAGGTGGCCAACTCAAGAAGAAAGTGTAGTATACTTACATCTACCATGAGTGGTGTATCCTAAGCAGAACCAACCAACCTAAGGTGTATCCATTAGTAGCATGAGTGGTGTATCCATCACATAGTAAGAACCAACCTAAGGCCCATTGGTGCAATGATCAATCTGGAAAGAAAGTGTGTAGGCTTTCATCCAAGTGGAACTAATCATTAGGATAATCTATCATCGATAGCACAGATGCTATCTGAGCTAGAGCAACTACTAAGCAGGGAGCTCATGAAAGGACTGGACCCAGACTTGAAGCAGCTTGGAGGGAAGGAGATGCTAGGGGACTTATCCTAAACCTCAAATATACTTCACCCAGTTAGTGCATGAAGGATAATCCAAGAAGAATGTGTACCAAACTCACATCCTCTTAAATGAAACCAACATGAGGTAGCTTACCGGCCACATAGTAAGGCCTACCAAACTAACAAGGCACTCATCGGTGTGTAGTAGCCAAGTAAGAAAGGAAAGTATAGCAGACTTACATCATCCAAAGAAAGAACATCGCTAGGGTGACACACTAAGAGGGTAACATGTCAGCCAACCTAGAGCATCTATTGAGTGAGTACCACTGGGGGTGTTATCTCAACTCAGAGTAGCTCTAGACAAAAGATATCTATTTATTTTATATATTTGTGTGTAGTTTGTGTTTGTGTTATTTCGATGAAGGATAGGATGCCACTCAGGTTCCTTACACCTACCCTAAATATATCATGGTAGATTCACAAACAAAAATACATTCAACATGGAAGAGATTGAATTTAGAATGGAATTTTCATTAATGATAATTATTTTTGAACCTAATTTATAATATTTATTTAAGTAGATCAAGCTGATTGGAGCATTGGGAAATCACTCTTATGATTAATAAGATGAGAAAATCTACCTTGGTAAGCCTTCTCTTTGCCAAAGGGCCTTCCCAAGTGGGTTCAAACTTGCCTCCCATCTTACACGCAACAATCTCTTGAACTAAAATAAGCTCTCCTACTTGAAAAGTTCTAGGATATACCAACTTATTGATAGCTTAAATCATTTTAGCTTTGTACAACTTAAGGTTTTGGTATGCCCATAGGCATCTCTTCTCCAAACCTTCGAGCTCTTCTGACCTCAACTTGGCATTCTGCTCTATTGTGATTTTGCTACCCACTACTATCCTTAGCGAGAGTTGGACTTGTAATAGTAGAACAGCTTGGATCCATACACTAAGTAGAAAGGAGTAGACTAAATTAGAGTTCTATATGTGATGCAATAGGCCCACAAGGCTTCAACTACTGTTCATGCCACTATTGCTTGTTGTTGTCAAGTATCTTCTTCAGTATTTCGATGAGAGTTTTATTAAAGGCTTCTTCTAAGCTATTTGCCCTCTAGTAGTTGATGGTAAAATATTTCCAATCTATGTAGTGTCTCTAGGCAAAGTTGTTGATCTCGATGCACTTGAATGTAGTACCATTATCAGATATAATTCTTCAAGGCACTTTGAACCTATATACGATATGGTTCCTAAAAAATTGGAGCGCATGCTAAGTTGTGACCTCCCTGAGCGAAATCACTTTCACCCATTTGGAAAAGTATTCAATGGAAGCTAAGATGAACTAATGACCCTTGGAAGAAGGAGGATCAATCGATCCCACTATGTCGGTACCCCAACACTTGAATGGCCATGAGGCCAATGTAGGATGTAGAATGTTGGGTGGTTGGTGTAGGACCACACCGTGTATTTGACATTGGTGGCATCGCCTATCTGTATCCATGCAATCTTTGATCATCGATGACCAATAGTATCCTAGTCTCTTGATCTTGGTTTTCATCTTTGGATTGGATTGGTATGCTCCACATAATGCTAAGTGTACCTTAATCACGATCTTATGAGCTTCATGCTTGTCTAAATAATGTAACAACATATGATCGAAAGACCGCCAATATAAGACACCATCCACAAGAGCATATGCTACTGGGCTTGGGACTTCTCAAGGTAGTTTGCCTTTATTTAGGTAATCTATGAATGGTTGCCTCTAAACTCCTCGCCCTTCTTGTAATGGCAACCTCCCTTCAAGAGAGTACTTTTGATGAGTTCAATATCAATAAGGGATAAGACTTGTCTATTTTGGACCTTTATTGATATGGGCTCATCCTCCGCATTGTCAACTCCTTGCACGCGCTAAAGCATATGCTACAACATTCTCTCCTCAAGGAATCTTATAAATGGTAACCTGGATTTAAAAAAACTCATGGTGTACTTGTGGTAGTGATGGAGCTTGAACTTTATAACCTTATAGCACACAATGATTTGGTTGATAACTAGTTAAGAATCCCTGAAGATGTTGATGTTCTGGATGCTTAGAGTAATGGTTTACTCTAGACTAGTAAGTAGAGGCTCATATTTGGCTTCATTGTTGGTGCAAGGATTGGACAGATGATATGAATCTCATCACATCAGTCAAGTTAAAAGAACTATTCTTACTCCTGCCATTCCTAGAATAGTAGATTATGGTTCTTCTCCTCTTTTAGAGGTAGCCACACCATCAAAGTACATCTCCAAATGGTGACTGCTAATATCCCCTAAGTTCATGATTTATTCATTGGGGAGATCATCATTAAGCAGAGATTTAGGGGGAAGTTGGTGTTCTGCTAAGAAATCTAGCTAGTTCTTTCACGCACTCAGGTACAAGGTAATGTCAAACTATGAGAGGATCATGGACCATCATGCCAACTGTTTAGATAACATTGGACTTCTCATGGGATACTATTGTGGATTTATCCTAGAAATTAAGTTCACATTATGAGGAAGCATGTCGTGTTATAGCTTTTGGGATGCAAAGATTAAAGCTAGGAAATGCTTCTCAATGGGTTGATAATTAGCCACAGTAGGGATTAGATGATGGCTAAGGTAGTAGAGTGCATTTTCCTTCCCTTCATCATTGGCTTGAGCCAATAAAGCACCAAGAGAGTCATCTAACGTAGTAGTGTAAAGTATGAGTGGCTTACCCATGATAGGGCTGCTAAAATTGACAATGTCATCAGGTAATGCTTGATGTCTTCGAAGGCAAGCTCACACTTGTCATCCCACTTAAACTTGGCATCCTTTTTGATAAGTGCTGAGAATGGTTAACATCTTCTCGATAAGTTAGATATAAAGCATCTTAGATACTCCAACCGCCCTTAGAATGATATAAGTTGAGTTAAATTTTTAGGGGATGGCATTTCTAATATCATCTTGATCTTCTCCAGATCGATTTCAATTCCCTAGTGTCAAACAACAAACCTAAGGAATTTCCCTAAAGCTACTTCGAATGCACACTTTAGGGGGTTCATTTTGAGGTTAAATTATCTTAACTATTTGAAAACTACTCTCAAGTAAAAGAGATGGTCTTCCTTTTCTCTACTTTTGACCACAAGATCATCGACATAGCACTCATCTTGATGTTGAATAAGTTCATCGAAGATTCCAGTAATAGCCCACTAGTATGTAGCACCCGCATTTTTAAGGCAGAAAGGCATGACCTTATAGCAATAGATTCTAACGTTGGCTAACCAGGTAGAGTATTTTTTTTCTTGGATGAAGCCAACATCAATCAGTTTCTTGACTTCATAAATGGCCTATTATCTTATGTCTAATTTCATGCATCTAAGAGCTTGCTTGATACGGTTAGCTGTAAATTCTATTACTATTTTATGGACCACTACGTAAGGAGCCAATCCAGGCATCTCTTCATAACTCCATGCAAAGCAGTCCTTAAACTCATTCAATAGCCTAACTAAGTTATTGGTTTCAATTTCATTCAATAAAGAACTGATGTATGTCGGGCGTGGATCTTCTACAGTTCCTAAGTTGATTTCCTTGAGCTCATCGATGGTTGACTTGTTCTCTTCCTCAAACTCTGGCGGTGCATGTTTGACTTCAAAATCATTTGGATCATCTGAAGTTTCTAAGCACAGCTCCTCAAATAAGTTAATGTGATTTGAAAAGAACTTATCAGATTACAAATGATTGGTGATGACTAAGCAGTAATCGTCATCATCGATAAGACCCACTATACCGAATCCTAGTCCCATTATTGATTGAGAGCTTTTTCATTTCTTCTTCCATTTTCTTTCGAAGTAATCTGACTTGTGCTTTGACCAAGTATGTGGGATTAACCCTTTCTTTGCTAAATTATGAACACAAGGCAAGTCCCAATCAAAAGGTAATTCTATTAAATTTTTATATGAATCATCCTTAAGTTCTACATCAATTTCTTAACTTGAGGATGATGCTGAAAGAACCTCGAGTCTTCACACTGTTCTATTAAATTTTATATGAATCATCCTTAAGTTCTACATCAATTTCTTAACTTGAGGATGATGCTCCCAGAAAGAACCTCTGAGTCTTCACACCTGTGGATGACTTAGGAGCTTCCTAAACTACCAAACCCTCATCTTTTGAGAGGAAAGTTGGTTTAGAGCTAAGGTTCCCAACTGATGCCTAACTGTTTCACATATAGACTTGAATATAATTATGCTTTGCTTTGGAGCCTGATCTTCATCATGATCTGGCTCAAGTGTCACCTCCAAAGGAATCTAATGCTTAGAAGAACTAGCTGGTGTGCTAACTATGTAAGACTCATCTTATGAAATAGATTATAAGTCTATATGGATAGCAGGTGTGCTCTTGGTAGCTGGGACATATTTTCTATTGGGTGGCTAATAAGGAGGTTTTCCACCCCCAGGACTGCCTCTGAACTGGCCTCTTCCTTTGCCTGGTGGAGGTTAGGTCGTCCTACCCATATTTTTGAATGAAGCAACAAACTGTGGGTGGAATCTAATGTTAGGCTTCACTTCCTCCTCCAAGTCTATTTTCACTCCCTTTTATTATTTTTTCATTTTCTCTTTTCTTTTCTTTTTCTTTTTCTTTTTTTTTTTTATTTTTAAACTTTGGCCAAGTTCACGAGAATAAACTTGTTGATATTGAGGGAGGTAGTAAGCCACATCCTCATACATGTTGACCTCATAAATTATAAATGGCTTGAGATCTCCATTAACATAGTAGGCTATCCCACCTCGCACGAACATCATACAGTGATGTAGAGAGGATGAAACTATGTTGTTCTCATGTATCCATGGTCTCCCAAACAAAGTGTTGAAAGATGTATCTAAGTCTATAATATGAAACTTGGCTTCAGTCTTCCAGTCATCTATCTCCAAGGGCAACACTTAGGAGTCTTCTAGACACTAAGACTTCTAGTCATAAGACACTTCTAACAATTAGGTAAACACTTAACCTAAGCCTAAAGGCTTAGAAGGGTTAACCATTGGATTAAGTTATGCCTTAGGGATTAGGATAATCCACCTACTCTACAACCCAAATCCAATCCATGTTCACATTCTCAAACCAAACCTTAAGTTGAATTCGAACATCAATTCAAATCCAAATCCAAACCCAAATTTCAAAACCAAAAGTTTGAAGCCCATGATTAAATCCAAACTTGAAATCCTTCCTAAGCCATATGACCTATCCAATGGACTTAGCCAAACCTTAATCCAAATCAATCCAAAATTGATTGATTTTCTCATAATCAATTTATATCTTCAATCATATTCCTAAATATAAATCAAATCTACATTCAAATGATCAAAACTAAATCAAACTAAATAAAATTAAAGCAAAACCCTTCCTAAGCCATATGACCTATCCCATGGAATTAGTCAAATCTTAATCCAAATCAAGTCAAACTCAATTGAATTTCTCACAAATAAATCATATTTTCAATCATATTCACAAATTTAAATGAAATATACATTTAATACATCAAAACTAAATCAAACCAAATCAAAATATAAACCTAAGCCACATGACCCAACTCCATGGACTTAGCCAAATTTGTTCATTCCAAAACCTAAATTCAATTGATTTTCTCATGAATCAATCATACTTTCAATCATATTCACAAATATAAATGAAATCTACAAACATCAAGTAAAACAAAAATCAACCCAAGTCAAACCCAACTTAACCTTTTGACATGAAATGTTCAAATGAAAACCCATTTGAACGAGCTAATTTCAATTGAATTTATATATCAATCCCAAATCCATATATAAACTCAACTAAATCAAACTCAACCCAAAGTCAAGCCAACTAAACTCAGTTGGTCCACTTGACCCAAAGTGGCTAATTTGACCTATTTGAGCCAAGTTCTAATCCTACCAAAATTGGATTAAACCAAGCCCATCAAAATCTCCCATCATGATTATTGATCGCCTTAGGTTGATCAATTGTCCTAAATTGGGTCAAACCAAGTCAACTTGGTCATTTGACCAAATCAACCCCTTAACCCATATGAACCCAAACTTGCCAAATTTCAACCTAAGCCAAATCCCTTGAAATCAACGATTCATACCAAATCAAAATCAATATTTGAATATGACTTGACCTTGAATTGAGTCAAACCAATCCCAATTGGCCATCTTGACCCAAGTTGACCCAAATTTTCCCAGAAGACCAAATTGGGTCAAATCAAAATATAAACTAATTTGATTGCAACCAATGGCTCAAGTTTGATTGTTGAACTTGACCAAAGCCATGCTTGGACCCAATTGAACTCAATTGACCTACTTAGCCCAAATTGACCTAATGGTTCAATCTGACATAATTCAAAATCAATTCCAAATTAATTGAAACCAAAGTGTACAATCATCTTCAATTGGTCAACTAAAACCATACCAACACCCAACCCAAGCTAATTTGGTCAAATTTTTCAACTTAACCCATTTGACCCAAATTAATTCAAATGAGCCAAAATAAAATCTAAGCCAAACTAAACCAAACAAATTAAACCAAAACATCCCAAATGATCATATGAAATTGACCCAACCCTTGGTTTGACACAACCTGACCAATTGATCAACTTGACTCAACCTAACTCAATTTGACTTGAATGAGTCAAATTGAGCCAAACCTAACCAAATCAAGTCCAATTGACTTAAAATTTGGGCAAACCCACTTTTGGCTCATTTCAAATTTGCCTAAATCAAATCCAATATCAAATGATCATTCTACCCTTGGGTCGAGGGCACCACATGAGATAAATCACCCATATAAGTGGTCATTTCCATTCCTTGGCTACTAAGTACTTTCTCCACTTAGTAACCCAGACATTGTCCAACCTGAGGGGTTGGTGACCATGACCCATGGGAGTTGTAATCACCTCACCCTCCACATTGGAGCATTTGAAACCCATAGGACACCCATGATTCCTCCTTAGCAGCCACCTCCACACCTTTAACCAACCAAGCCGAGCCAAATCACCTCCACATCTCCACTAGATCAATCTGATTTAATCCTATTAAGTTGTGGGATTAATCATAGCCTTCTGATCTTAGATCGGATGGCAGATGAGAAAGCACGTTTGCCACCGCCACGTAAGTGCTCAGTCGGATAAGTTTTAAGTAGCCAATCCCACAATGCCACGTAGAATGCGTGCTATATAGCGCTAATATGATTAGGCTTTAATTAAGCTTAATGAATAATTTTTAATCGATGAAACTTCTAAAAAAACATAGAGAAATAAAAAAAATGCAAATAAATACTCATTTTAAAAGTATTTTAGAGGATAATTAATTAAAAATGATCTTAACTAATTTTGAATAGTAATTAAAGTTTAATTAAAAAATTAATTAGCTTAATTACTTAATTACATGAGCAATTAATCCCAAATTTTATAGGTTAATTTAATGGGATGCTCTCAGCCTCCCATGATTTTCTGGGATTTATTACCAATTAATTAAGAAACTAATTAAACCTTAACTACTTTTAAGTTAATTAATGATTAACTAATCTCATGAATAGTAATAAATTGGTTAATTAAGTTTATTAATCATTGTTCAACAGTAAGTGAACTAAGGAATAGGGTTGGGACCCCTTTCCCTAAGTTCATTCACCCTTTTTAAAATGAAATTAATTAAGATTTAATTAATTAATTAAATCACTTAATCAAATTAAAATAATAATCACATCGTACCTTAATTAATTGAATCATGGGGTAGATCTTTAAGTGTTTAATAACCTAAAGGAGTTTATTGAAATTATGTTTAGTTCGTATGTGTGGGAAAACCATAAGAGTAATTAATTAAGTTCCTTAATCAAAATAACTATTAATCATGATCCAATTGCATTAGGCCCCATTTATTTCCTAGAATCATTACAAGTTTATTTTCCATGCATATCATGTTTTCTCATTATTATTTAGTTAATTACTTTAAGGTGACATAGGTGAAGGTAATTAATTCATCTAATTAAGGGTTCAACTTAATTAACCCATAAAATCAACTTAATTATATTTTAAATTAAATCAAATCACTAATGGGAATGGGTTTAAAACATCAAGTGATGATTTCTCTTCTCCTCTTTAGATCAAATCAAATCCAAAACTTAATTAATAAAGAAGCTTTGGTTTGTTTTATATAATCTTATTTGATTTGATTTTCCTTAAGAACTAGTTTAGTTGAATGAATCACATGCTTATATTTGATTGTCCTCTTTCCAATCATGTTAAATTTGGTATGTCATTTGAATTCATGCATCCATCTTTTCAAAATCAAGTAAAATAAAATGGATTTCCTTTATGTAAGCTTGCATGTGTTGATTTAATTTAATATATGTGTGGCTATTATCACTATTAAATCCAAATATATTTTCAAAAGCTTATAAATGAATAATAATATGTGTTATGATGCGTTATAAATACATAAGAAATGCATGTGCTTATAGCTTAAGTGTATGAATGTTGAGTTCTCTTCCTCTATTCAAGTGTTGATTTATATAAGATTAAATTATAATGGGTATATAGTCTGGACATCCCGAGAACACGAGGCTTTAGCTTGCCCGAACGAGGCCATTTGATTACCTCACTTCCCTACTTTAACAATGACACGTGTGCATTTGATTTCATTCTTATGTATTTCAAAATTAGAATTTGGATTGAGCTTTAATTCATATATATAAATGATTAAATCAAAATAATAAATAATCATGGCATGGTTTTCCTTCCCTCATTTATGTATACATCCATGCTTGTCCAAGAAAAGCAAGTATATACCAACATCCCGTGAATATGAGGTTTTAGTTAGCCCCAAGGTCATTTGATTACCTCACTTCCTAGTTTAACAATGAAATGATTTCCTATATCTACATGTATATGCATATGTGATTAGTTAATGAAAATCACATTTTACATTAAATTGCATGCATTCATAATTGACTAAGTGGTTAAATTAATTAGCCATATGATTTGGAGCTTACTTATGTTCATGTATACAAATTTACATATGTTTGAATGCAAATGAGTATATACCGACATCCCGAGAATATGAGTTTTAGCTAGCTCCAAGGAGGTCATTTGATTACCTCACTTCCTTAGTTTAACAATGACATGCTATTTAATTTCATTCTTATGTCCTTTTGTTTAAGATTTGGATAAAGTTTTAAATTAATATGTTTAAATAATTCAATCAAATAAAATATAACTTCTAAACATACACATACATTCATCATTTAAGTGTGCTAAAATATGTTGCATGTATAGATACACTTAAGATTAAATCATATGCATGTTACATGTGATGGAAAGGAATGATTTAATATATGTCATGTGGTAGTAATTGAATTAAATTAATCTTAAGATGCCTTTCATTTTGAATAGGATTATTTAAAGTGAACCTAAACTTAGATTAATTAAATCATTTAATAATCCATTCACTAAAGAGAACTAAATCAAATTAATATACTTTAGAAAGTGACTAAAGTAGGGATGAAAGAGGGCAATCCTCTTTTCCTCTCTTTATGTTGCAAGCATAATCAAATGAAATAAAAGAAAACACAAATTAAATTTCTCAAATCAATTAAACTACTTCAAGTGAAATCAACCTTTCATGTTAAATTGAATCCTTCTACACTTAGAAAATATAACACTAATGCCTAACAAGACATACCACACAAGCCTTAATACACACATTAGAATTAAGTCACCACTTCTAGCTCTAAGTTAGGATGGTGTATGATGTGTTGTATATTTGTTTTATGATGTATTATTTTAGATTAGATGTTAGTGTATGCTAGACCGGATGATAGGCCAATATTAGCCTAAATCATGTTTCGCAGGTATTATGCTTAAAGGATGCTTAAAATAAATAAATGAATGCTCTTTTGCAAGTTGCTTATATCCTTACGCATAATCCAAGTTGGGATAGGTGGGCTTAGTTACCCATGTGTAGGGTGATAAGTCCAAATTATAAATACAATTGCTTGGGATTATATGTATATTTAGCTAATCTCTATTTTGCAAGTGTAGTTATATTTACTTTTCCCACATAAATGTAAATTTTGCAATAGGAATTAGGATTAGTGCTATAGGGGATTAGGATGAGCAAAGGGCCGTAAGGTTTTGTCATGGGTTCAATCGAACCTGTGATAAATCAGATATGCCAACATCATAATGTAAAAGAGGCAAAGGCTACCCTAGATCGTAAGGCCTTGATTAGAGATTCCCCATCTTTTGGATAAGACAAGGGCATATGCTTAACTTAGCTCAATAATTTTTAAGATAAGCTAGGACATTGTAATCAACTCTGGCTTGGTCTTCCATAAGCATATCCATGGGTGGAGCATCCTATGGAGAAGCTATCTACTCAC
Source organism: Cymbidium sinense (assembly GCA_021442155.1). Lineage (NCBI taxonomy): Eukaryota > Viridiplantae > Streptophyta > Magnoliopsida > Asparagales > Orchidaceae > Cymbidium > Cymbidium sinense. The sequence continues at coordinate 295,623,096 of CM038214.1, read as the reverse complement.
TAGAACCAATGACTTGCTTACCCTTATCTAAGGTGGTACCCTAAGAGGTAGAACTTTGCCACTACATTAAGTGACTTCTGACGAATGATGAGCTTGTGGAAAGTTCTACCTTCTCATCGGGCATACCTACTTTTCTCCTATGGGATCCCAGTCGTTGACTCCAAGTCAATCTCAAGAGGTGAACCCGATTGATTCGAGAAGGATTGTCCCAATCAATCGAAAGGAAAGGATCAACAGAGCTATTATTTTAGTTAAGACTCAGAGCTTTCAATAAGAATAAAATCAAAAGCATCTAGGCAATATATAAGTAGAATCAACTTTCTAATTCCATTTTGGGTGGAGGTACATGATAAAATTAAGTAAGAGTAAGGGATTTAGTCCTTAATACAACGCTTCGGTGGTAGAAGAAGAGCTAGCATAAGTGATGGTACCCAACGAGGGAGTACTGACTCGATGGTGGCTACGCTATGATTAGCTCAAGTATGATGATGTCAGGCCACCCTCCTCGGTTGTCCTTGCAACTAACAAACCTTCCTTAGTGTAACAACCACTCTAAAGTGTATAACTACCTATCAAAAGATCTAAGGATGGTGGCAGAAAATATTAAATAAAAAACTAAATAAACTTAAATAAAATAAAAAAAATAAAACCTAAACCCTAAAACAAACCAAAAAACTAAAAATAAACCTAAACCTAAACTAACAAAACTAAAATAAACCTAAAATAAAAAACCTAAAACCTAAACCCAAAAAAAGATAAAATAAAATGCAAAACATAAACTTATAATAAAATAAACCTAAACCTAAAAAATAAATAAAAAAATAAACTAAACAAAAAAAATAAACATAAACCTAAACTTAAACCTAAAAATAAATTAAAATAAAAAAACCTAAACTAAAATAAATAAACTAAACTAAATAAAATTAATTAACCTAAATAAAACTAAAATAACTAAACCTACTAACTTAATAAAAAAAAAATATACCATATAACTAATTATTAAACCCTAAACCATAAAACCCTAAACTAAACTATACTACAACCCTAAATCATAAATAAACCCTAAACCCTAAACTAAACTAAACCTAAACTCTAAACCTAAACCCTAAACCAAACCTAAATACTAAACCCTAACCTAAAATAAACTATAAACCCTAAACTACTAAACTAAACTCTAAACCCTAAACCCTAAAATAAAACCCTAAACCTAAACCTAAACTATAAACTAAACATAAAACCTTAAACCCTAAAGAAAACACTAAACCCTAAACCCTAAACCCTAAACTAACTCTAAACCCTAAACCTAAACCTAAAACCATAAACCCTAAAACCTAAACTTAAACTCTAAACTAACTAAATCATAAAACCTAAAACCTAAACCTAAATTAAATAAACCTAAAAAATAAATAAATAAAACCTAAATATAAATAAAATAAACTAAAATAAAAAAACCTAAATAAACTAAAAATAAAATAAAATAAACTAATAAAATAAATATAAACTAAACTAAAAAAATTAATCTAGGAATAAAAAACCAAAATAAAATAAAAACTATACGTAAAATAAAAAAACCTTAAATAAAAAAAATTAAAACTAAATAAAAACCTATACCTAAAAAACAAACCTTAAAACAAAGCCTAAAAATAAATAAAAAATAAAACCTAAACCCTAAACTAAAATAAAACCTAAACATAAAATAAAAAATAAACAAAATAAAATAAACCTAATCCTAAAAAAACTTAAATCTAATCCTTAAATAAACTAAACCTAAACCTAAACCTAAATTAAATAAAATAAAATAAACTAAAAATAAAGCTAAAGCTAAACTAAAAAAATAAAACCTAAAAATAAACCTAAAATAAAAACCTAAAACCTAAACCTAAAAAAAATAAAATAAAAACCTAAAAATAAACCTAAAATAAAAATAAAACTTAAACCTAAAAATAAATAAAATAAAACAAAACAAATAAATAAACATAAAAATAAACCTAAACCTAAATAATAAACAAAATTAAAAAAACCTAAACTAAAATAGATAAACCTAAAATAAATAAACTAAACTAAACAAAATAAAAATTAACCTAAATAAAATATAAATAAAATAAACTAAATAAATAAAATAAACAAATAAACCTAAACCTACTGTTTACTTAATTAAAAAATAAACCTAAACCTATACCCTAAATCCTAAACTTTAAACCCTAAACCATAAAACTAACCCTAAACCCTAAACCTAAAACCCTAAAGCTTAAACCCTACACCCTAAACTAACCATAAACCCTAAACCCTAAACCTTAAAAACCATAAACCCTAAACCCTAAAACTCTAAACCCTAAAGCCTAAACACTAAACCCTAATCCCTAAACTCTAAACCCTAAACCCTAAACCCTAACCCTAAATCCTAAACCCTAAAACCTTAAACCCTAAAACCCTAAACCCTAAACTGTAAACTCTAAACCCTATACCCTAAAAACCTAAACCTAAACAAAATAAAACCAAAATATAAAATAAATAAAAAAACTTAAACCTAAATATAATAAATTAAAAAAATTTAATTAAAACCAAAATATAAAATAAAATAAAATAAACTAATAATAATAAACTAAAATAAAATAAATAAAAACCTAAACTAAACTATAAAATAAAATAAACCTAAGAATAAAAAAACCTAAATAAAATAAAACTAAATAAAATAAAATAAATAAATCTAAAATAAAATAAACAAAAACTAAATAAAAACCTAAACTTAAAAAATAAACCTTAGAATAAAACCTAAAAATAAATAAAAAATAAAACCTAACCCTAAACTAAAAAAAAACCTAAACATAAACTAAAAAAATAAACAAAATAAAATAAACCTAAAGCTAAACTGTAATAAACTAAACTAAAATAAATAAATCCTCAACATAATCATAAAATAAACTAAACCTATGCCTAAACCTAAAAAAAATAAAATAAAATAATCTAAAAATAAAGTTAATGCTAAACTAATAAATAAAACTTAAAAATAAACCTAAAATAAAAACTTAAAACCTAAACCAAAAAAAAATAAAATAAAAATTAAACTTAAACCTAAAAATAAAAAATAAAACCTAAACTTAAAAAATAAAATAAAAATAAGATTCAACCAAAAAATAAACTTAAACTTAAACCTAAACCTTAAAAATAAACTAAAATAAAAAACTAACTAAAATAAATCAACCTAAAATAAATAAACTAAATTAATAAAAAAATAAAAATAAACATAAATAAATAAAAAATAAAATAAACTAAAATAAAGTAACAAATAAAAGAAGAAATCTAATCAATTTGTTCTATAAATAAAAAAAAATAAAAAACTTAAAAAAAAAAACCAAAACTAAACCCTAAAACATAAAACCCTAAACCTAAAAAAAAAAATAACACTAAACCCTAAATCTTGAATGCAAAACAATAAAACCCTAAATCCGAAACCCTAAATACTAAAACCTAAACCCTAAATGCTAAAACCTAAACGCTAAACCCTTAACCCTAAACTAACCCTAAACCCTAAAAAGCTAAAAACCTAATCCTAAACTAAATAATACCTAAAAATAAAATAAATAAAAAATCTAAACCAAAATAAAATATTATAATAAAATAAAATAAAAACATAAACTAAAACCTAAACCTAAAAAGAAAATAAAATAAAAAAAATAAAAATTTAACAAAAATAAAATAAATAAAAACCTAAACTAAACTGAAAAATAAAAAACCTAAATAAAATAAAAACTAAGCCTAAAATAAAAGTAAAATAAACCTAAAATAAAAACTAAATAAAAACTTAAACATAAATAATAAACCTAAAAAAAACCTAAAAATAAATAAAAATTAAAATCTAAACCCTAAACTAAAAAAAAACTAAACCAAAAATAAACAAAATAAAATAATCCTAAACCTAAACTAAAATAAATAAAACCTAAACCTAATCCTAAAAAAAACTAAACCTAAACCCTAAACTAAATAAAACTAAAATAAACTAAAAATAAACCTAAACCTAAACTAAAAAGTAAAACCTAAAAATAAACCTAAAATAAAAACCTATAACCTAAAAAAATAATAATATAAAAGCCTAAACCTTAAAAATAAAATAAAAATAAAACTCAGCTAAAAAATAAACCTAAACCTAAACCTAAACCTAAACTTAAAAATAAACTATAATAAAAAACCTAAACTAAAATAAATAAACTTAAAATAAATAAACTAAACTAAATAAAAATAAAAAATAAACATAAATAAAAATAAAAAATAAAAGAAACTAAAATAAATAAAAAATAAACTAAATAAACAAAAGAAGAAATGTTGAATCTAAATTTGTTCTCTGTTAAAAAAAAACCAAAAAAACTAAATTCTAAACTAAAACTAACCCTAAACCTAAATAAACCAACTAACCCTAAACCCTAAAACCCCAAACCCTAAACCCTAAACCCTAAACCGTAAACCCTAAAACCCTAAACCCTAAACCCTAAACCATAAAACCTAATCCCTAAACCCTAAACCCTAAACCATTAACCCAAAAAAACCTTAAACCCTAAACCCTAAAACCCAAACCCTAAACCCCAAACTCTAAACCATAAAACCTAAAAACCTAAACCTAAACAAAATAAAACTTAAAATAAATAAATCTAAACCAAAATAAAATAAATAAAATAAAATAAAATAAAAACTTAAACTAAAAGCTAAACCTAAACCTAAACTTAAAACTAAAAAAGAAAATAAAAAAATAAAAACTAAACTAAAATAAAATAAATTAAATCTAAACTAAATTAAAAAAATTAAAAACCTAAATAAAATAGAAAGTAAACCTATAATGAAATTAAAATAAACATAAAATAAAATAAAATAAAAACTAAATAAAAATAAAACCTCAATAACAAACTTGAAAATAAATAAAAAAATAAAACCTAAACCCTAAATTAAAAAATACCCAATCCTAAACCTAAAATAAACTAAATTGAAACCTAAACCTAAACTAAATAGAATAGAACAAACTAAAATTAAACCTAAACCTAACCTAAAAAATAAAACCTAAAATAAACCTTAAAGAAAAAACCTAAACCAAACCCTAAAAAAAATGAAAATCTAAACCTAAACCTAAAAAAAAATAAACTCAAAACCTTAAAAAAAAATTAAAACTGAGCCAAATAATAAACCTTAACCTAAAAAAAAAAATTAACCCGAAACCTTAAAAAAAAATTAAAACTGAGCTAAATAATAAACCTAAATTTAAACCTAAACATAAAAATAAATTAAAACAATAAACTTAAACTAAAATAAATAAACCTAAAATAAATAAACTAAAATAAAAAAATTATAAATAAACCAAAATCAAAATAGAAAATAGAAAAACTAAAATAAAAAATAAATTAAATAAAATTAAACCTATTAGTTTACTTAATTTTAAAAAAATTAAAAAATAAAAATAAAAACCGTAAACCCTAAACCTAATCATCAACCCTAAACTCTAAACCCTAAACCTACAACCCTAAAACCTATACCCTAAACCCTAAATCCCAAAACCCTAAACCTTAAACTGTAAATATTAAAACTCTAAATCCTAAACCCTAAACCTCAAACACTAAACCCTAAAACCTTCAACACTAAACCATAAACCCTCAACCCAAACCCTAAACTACAAACCCTAAACCGTAAAGACCTAAAAACCTATAAACCTAAACCTAAACTAAATAAAACTTGAAAATAAAATAAATAAATAAACCTAAACCTAAATAAAATAAAAACCTAAACTTAAACATAAACCTAAAAAATAAAATAAAAAATAAAATAAAAAATAAGCTAAAAATAAATAAATAAAAACCTAAACTAAACTAAAAAAATAAAATAAACCTAAAAATAAAAAACCTAAAGAAAATAATAACTAAACATAAAATAAAAATAAAATGTAAAAATAAAATAAAATAAAACTAAATAAAACCTAACCTAAAAAAATAAACCTAAAATAAATAATAAATAAAAAACATAAACCCTAAACTAAACAAAACCTAAACCTAAAATAAACAAAATAAAAGAAACATAAACCTAAACAAAAATAAACTAAACTAAAGAAATAACCTAAACCAAACCTAAAATAAACTAAACCAAAACCTTAAACTAAATAAAATAAATAGAATAAAAATAAACCTAAAGTAAAAATAAATAAATAAACCTAAAAATAAACCTAAAATATAAACCTAAAAGCTAAACCTAAAAAATAAAATAAAAACCTGAACCTAAACTTAAAAATAAAAAATAAAACCTAAACCTAGAAATAAAAATAAAATAAAACTAAACTAAAAAATAAACCTAAACCTAAACCTAAACCTAAAAATAAATTAAAATAAAAAACCTAAACTAAAATAAATAAACTTAAAATACATAAACAAAACAAAAAAAATTAAACTAAATAAACATAAAAAATAAAATAAACTAAAATAAATAAAAAATAAACTAAATAAACCTAAACCTATTGGTTTACTTAAATAAAAAAAAACCCTAGACCCTAAACCCAAAAACTAACCCTAAACATATAACCATAAACCCTAAACCCAAAAATACCCTAAACCAAAAATCAAAAACCCTAAGTTAACACTAAAACCTAAACCTTAAACCCTAAAAACCCTAAACCCCTAAACCCTAAATGCTAAAACTCTAAATACTAAAACCCTAAACCCTCAACCCTAAACCCTAAACCCCAAAAACCTAAAAACTTATACCTAAATTAAGTTAAACTAAATCATAAAATAAATTAAAAAACCTAAACCTAAATAAAATAAAATTGTAAATTAAAACCTAAACTTAAAAATAAAATAAAATAAACTAATAAAAATAAACAAAAATAAAATAAATAATAACCTAAATTAAACTAAAAAAATAAAATAAACTTAACAATAAAAACCTAAATAAAATAAAAAAACTAAATGCAAAAATAAAATAAAATAAACCTAAATAAAATAAATAAAATAAAACCAAACCTAAAACTAACCCTAAACCTACAACACTAACCTACAACCCTAAACCTACAACGTTAAACCCTAAACCCAAAACCCTAGAAAACCCTAAACCCTAATCCCAAAACTAAAACTTGAACCCTAAACCTAAAACCTAAATCTTAAACCCAAACCCTAAACCCTAAACCTATAACCCTACACTTTAAAAAAAAATACTTTGGACAATATCAATTATCAATTATATTGAAATCTTTCAATACTTCCTAAATAGGTTAGTGCTTAAAACTAGAAGCCCTAAACTCTAAACACTAAACCCTAAACCCTAAAAACCCTAAACCCTAAATCCTAAATACTAAACCCTAAACCCTAAACCACCCTAACCTTAAACCCTAAACTCTAAAACCCTAAACCCAAAAACCCTAAACCCTAAACCCTAAACCTTAAACCCTAAACCTTAAAAATAGAAAAACTTAAACCTAAACTAAGTAAAACATGAAAATAAAATAAATAAAAAAACCTAAACCTAATTAAAATGAAATAAAAAAATAAAATAAAAATGTAAACTAAAATATCAACCTAAACCTAAAAATAAAATAAAATAAACTAATAGAAATAAACTAAATTAAAATTAATAATAACCTAAACTAAATAAATAAAATAAAACAAACCTAAGAACAAAATACTTAAATATAAGAAAAAATTGTAAAATAAAAATAAAATAAACCTAAAATAAAATAAATAAAAACTAAATAAAAACCTGAACCTAAAACTTACCCTAAACTTACAACACTAAGCCTACAGCCCTAAACATCAAACCCAAAAAAACCCTAAACCGTAAAGCCTAAATTAAAACTTGAACCCTAAACCTAAAACCTAAACCCTAAACCCTAAACCCTAAACCTACAACCCTATACTTTAAAAAAAATATATTGAACAGTATCAATTATCAATTATATTGAAATCATTCAATACTTCCTAAATAGGTAAGTGCTTCAAATTATAAACCCTAAACCCTAAACCCTAAAAACCCTATACCATAAAGCCTAAACACTAAATGCTAAACCCTAAACCATAATCCTAAATTATGAACACTAAATCCATGAACTCTAAAACCCTAAACTCTAAACCCAAACCCTAAATAGAAATAAACTAAAATAAAAAACTTAAACTAAAATAAATAAACCTAAAATAACTAAACTAAACTAAGTAAAACAAATAAACCTAAATAAAAAAATAAAGTAAACTAAAATAAATAAAAAATAAACTAAATAAACTTAAACCTACAAGTTTACTTAAATTTAAGAAAAACCCCTGAATCCTTAACCCTAAATCCTAAACCCTAAACCTAAAACCCTAAACCCTAAACCTTAAAACCCTAAACCCTAAACTCTAAAAATAAAACCTAAAAATAAATAAAAAATAAAACCTAAACCTTGAAGTACAAAAAAAAAACCTAAAACTAAAATAAAAAAAATAAAATAAACCTAAACCTAAACTAAAAGAAACTAAACTAAAATAAATAAAACATAAACCTAAAATAAACTAAACCTAAACCCAAAATATATAAAATAAAATAAATTAAAAATAAACCTAAACCTAAACTAAAAAATAAAACCTAATAATAAACCAAAAATAAAAACCTAAACCTAAAAAAAAATCCTAAACCTAAATCTAGAATTTAAAAAATAAATCCAAAACCTAAGAAATAAAATAAAAATTAAACTAAACCAAAAAATAAACCTAAAACTAAAATAAATAAACTAAACTAAATAAAAAATAAACATAAATACAAATAAAAAATAAAATAAACTAAAATAAATAAAAAATAAACTAAATAAACAAAAGAAGAAATGTTAAATCTAAATTTGTTCTCTGTTTAAAAAAAACCAAAAACTAAAAACTGTAAACTAAAACCTAAACCCTAAACCTAAAACCTAAATCCTAAAACTTAAACCCTAACCTTAAACCTAAACCCTAAAACCTAAACCCAAAATGCTAAATCCTAAAACCTTAAACCCTAAACCCTAAACCCTAAACCATAAAACCTAAACCCTAAACCCAAAAAAAATAAAACCAATACCCTAAACCCTAAAAAGCTAAAAACATAAACCTAAACTAAATAAAACCTAAAAATAAAATAAATAAATAAATCTAAACAAAAATAAAATAAAATAAATAAAATAAAATAAAAGCATAAACTAAAACCTAAAGCTAAACCAAAACCTAAAAAAGAAAATAAAATAAAAAATAAAAACTAAACTAAAATAATATAAATAAAATCCTGCAATAAACTAAAAAATTAAAAACCTAAATAAAATAAAAAGTAAACCTAAATTAAAATTAAATAAACCTAAATTAAAATAAAAAAACTAAATAAAAACATAAACCTAAAAATAAATAGAAAATAAAACCTAAACCTAAACTAAAAAAAACTAAACTTAAAATAAAAATAAATAAATCTAAACCTAAAGTAAACTAAACTAAACTAAAATAAATAAAACCTAAACCTAAACTAAATAAATTAAAATAAATTAAAAATAAACCTAAACCTAAACTAAAAAATAAAACCTAAAAATAAACTTAAAAGAAAAATCTAAAACATAAACCTATGAAAATAATATAAAAACTTAAACCTAAACCTAAAAATAAAAAATAAAATCAAAACCTAAAAAAACAAAATTAAATTTAAATTAAATTAAAAAATAAACATAAACCTAAACCTAAATCTAAAAAAAAGCTAAAATAAAAAACATAAACTAAAATAAATAAACTAAATTAAATAAAAATAAAAATAAACCTAAATTAAAACAAAAAATAAAAAACTATAATAAAAAATAAACTAAATAAACCTAAACCTACCAGTTTAATTAATTTAAAAAAATAAAAAATACCTAACCTTAAACCCTAAACCCTAAACTCTAAACTCTAAACCCTAAACCATAAATCGTAAATCATAAAACCCTAAACCTTAAGCACTAAACCCTAAAACCTACAACACCAAACCCCAAACCCTAAACCCAAAACCCTAAACCCTAAACCCAATGCCATTTACCCTAAAACCTAAAAACCTAGAAACCTAAATCTAAACTAAATAAGACCTAAAAATAAAATAAATAAAAACACTTAAACCTAAATAAAATAAAATGAAATAAAAACCAAATCCAAATCCTAAACCTAAACCTAAACCAAAACTCAAACCTAAAAATAAAATAAAAACTAAACTAAAATAAAATAAATAAAAACCTAAACTAAACTAAAAATAAACATAAAAATAAAAAACCTAAATAAAATAAAATTAAATTTAAAATAAAAATAAAATAAACCCAAAATAAAATAAAATAAAAAGTAATTAAAAATTGAAACCTAAAAAATAAACCTAAAAATAAAACCTAGAAATAAATAAATAAATAACATAATCCCTTAACCTAAAATAAACAAAATAAAATAAACCTAAACCTAAACTAAAATATACTAAACTAAATAAATTAGAATGTAAACCTAAACTTAAAATAAACTAAACCTAAACCCTAAACTAAATAAAATAAAATAAATGAAAAATAAACATCAACTAAAAAATAAAAACTAAAATAAAAACTTAAAATGAAAACCTAAAGCGTAAACTTAAAAAATAAAATAAAAACCTAAATCGATACCTAAAAATAAAAAATAAAACCTAAACGTAAAAAATAAAAATAAAAATAAAACTAAACTAAATAAATAAATATAAACCTAAACCTAAACCTGAAAAATAAACTAAAATAAAAAACCTAAACTAAAATAAATAAACTAAATTAAATAAAAATAAAAAATAAAATAAACTAAAATAAATAAAAATAAACTAAATAAACCTAAACCTACAGGTTTACTTAATTAAAAAAAACTAACCCTAAACTCTAAATCCTAAACCCTAAACCCTAAAACTAACCCTAATCCCTAAAAAAATCCTAAACCATAAACCCTAAGCAAACCCTAAACCCTAAGCCCTAAAAATGCTAAACCCTAAAGCCTAAACACTAAACCCTAAACCCTAAACTAAATAAATAAAATAAACTAAAAATAAACCTAAAACAAAAACCTAAAATATAAACCTAAAAAATTAAAATAAAAGATTAAACCTAAATCTAAAAATAACAAATAAAATAAAAACCTAAATAATAAAATAAAGTTAAAAGTAAAACCCTAACCCTAAACACTAAACACTAAAACTAACCCTAAACCCTAAACTCTGAACCCTAAACCTACAATCCTAAACTCTAAACCCTAAACCCTAAACCATAAATCCTAAACTCTAAACCATAAAACCCTAAACCCTAAACCTTAAACCCTAAATAGTAAACCCTAAAATGTAAAACACTAAACCCTAAACCCAAAGCCCTAAACCCTAAAAACCTAAAAACCTAAACTTAAACTAAATAAAATAAAATAAATAAAATAAAATAAAATACTAAACTAAAAGCTAAACCTAAACCTAAAAATAAAATAAAATAAAAAATATAAACTAAACTAAATTAAAAAATAAAATAAACTTAAAAAAACCTAAGGGAAATAAATACAAAACTTAAAATAAAAATAAAATATAACTAAAATGAAATAAAATAAAAACTAAATAACCTAAACTAACAAAAAAACCTAAACCTAAAATAAACAAAATAAAAAGAACCTAAACCTAAACTAAAATAACATAAACTAAAATAAATAGAATCAAAATCTAAACCTAAAATAAACTAACCCTAAACCCTAAACTAAATAAAATAAATAAACCAAAAATAAACCTAAACTAAAAAATAATACCTAAAAATAAATGTAAACTAAAAACCTAAAACCTAAACCTAAAAAATAACATAAAAACCTAAACCTAGACCTAAAAATAAAAAATAAAATCTAAACCTAAAAATTAAAATAAAACTTAACTAAAAAAATGAACATAAACCTAAACCTAAACCTAAAAAATAAACTAAAATAAAAAAACTAAATTAAAATAAATAAACTAAACTAAATAATAATAAAAAATAAATCTAAATAAAAATAAAAAATAAAATAAACTAAAATAAGTAAAAATAAACTCAATAAACCTAAACTTATGGATTTACTTAATTAGAAAAAGTCATAAACTCTAAACCCTAAACACTAAACCCTAAATCCTAAATCTTAAACCTTTAAAACCCTAAACCCTAAAGCCTAAATATTAAACCATAAACCCTAAACCCTAAACCCTAAACCTAAACCCTAAACACTAAAACCCTAAACCTTAAAACCCTAAACCCTAGACCCTAAAGCCTAAACCATAAACCCTAAAAACCTAAAAACTTACACCTAAACTAAAAATAACATAAATAAAAAACCTAAACATAAATAAAAAAATGTAAACTAAACCTAAACCTAAACCTAGAAATAAAATAAAATAAATTCACAAAATAAAACTAAAATAAAATAAATAATAACCTAAACTAAACTAAAAAAACAAAATAAACCTAAGAATAAACAAACCTAAACAAAATAAAAACTAAACATAAAATAAAAATAAAAATAAAATAAACCTAAAATAAAATAAAATAAAAACTAAATAAAAACCTAAACCTCAAAACTAACCCTAAACTTACAATACTAAACATACAAACCAAAATCCTAAACTCCAAGCTAAAACCTAAACCCTAAACCTAAAACCTAAACCCTAAACCCTAAACCATAAATCCTAAACCCTAAACCCTAAATCCTGAACCATAAACCATAAACCCTAAGCCCTAAACCCTAAACCTACAATAATATACTTAAAAATTAAAAATACATTGGACAGTATCAATTATCAATTATATTGAAATCATATAATACTTTCAAAATAGTTAAGTGCTTCAAACCCTAAGCCCTAAATCCTAAACCCTTAACCTTAAAGCCTAAACACTAAACCCTAAACCATAAACCCTAACCCTAAACCCAAAAACCCTAAACCCTAAACTCTAAACCCTAAAAACTTAAAAACTTACACCTAAACTAAGTAAAACTTAAAAATAAAATAAATAAGAAAACCTAAACCTAAATAAAATAAAAGAAAAATAAAATAAAAATGTAAACTAAAGCCAAAATGAACTTAAAAGTAACATAAAATAAACAAATAAAAATAAACTAAAATAAAATGAAAAATAAATAAAATAAACCTAAGAATAAAAAACATAAATAAAATAAAAACTAAACATAAAATAAATATTAAATAAAAATTAAAATAAAAACCTAAACCTAAAACTAACCCTAAACCTACAACACTAAACCTACAACCCTAAACCTTAAACCCAACAAAACCTTAAACCCTAAACCCTAAAGTAAAACCTGAACCCTAAACTTAAAACATAAACCCTAAACCCTAAACCCTAAACCATAAGCCCCAAACCCTAAACCCTAAACAATAAGTCCCAAACCCTAAATCTTAAACCTACAACCTTATACTTAAAAAAAGTACATTGGAAGGTATCAATTATCAATTATATTGAAATCATTCAATCCTTCCTACATAGGTAAGTGCTTCAAATTATAAACCCTAAACCCTAAACCCTAAACCAAAACCTTAAATCCTAAATGTTAAACCCTAAACCCTAAACTCTAAACCCTAAACCTACAACCCTAAACCCTAAATCCTAAGCTAACCCTAAACCCTAAACCCAAAACTTTAAACCTTAAACCCTAAAAACCCTAAACCCTGAAGCCTAAACACTAAACCCTAAACCGTAACTCGAAACCCTAAACCTTAAAACCCCAAGCCCTAAAACACTAAACCCTAAACCCTAAACTCAGAAACCTAAAAACCTGAAAACTTAAACCTAAACAAAGTAAAACCTAAAAATAAAATAAACAAAAAATTCAAAACCTAAATGAAATAATAAAATAAAATAAAATAAAAATGTAAACCAAAACATAAACCTAAACTTAAAAATAAAGTAAAATAAACTTATAAAAATAAACTAAAATAAAATAAATGATAACCTAAACTAAACTAAAAAAATAAAATAAACCAAAGATTAAAAAACTTAAAATAAAAACTAAACATAAAATAAAAATTAAATCAACCTAAAATAAAATAAAATAAAAACTAAATAAAAACCTAAACGCAAAACAAACCTAAACCTACAACCTTAAACCTATAATCCTAAACTCTAAACCCTAAAAAACCATAAACCATAAACCCTAAATGAAAACATGAATCCTAAACCTACAATCATAAACCCTAAACCCTAAAAAACTCTAAACCCTAAACCCTAAGGTAACCCCTAAATCCTAAACCCTAAACCCTAAGGTAACCCCTAAATCCTAAACCCTAAACTCTAAACCCTGAATCCTAAAAACCCTAAACCTTAAAGCCTAAACACTAAACCCTAAACCCTAAATCGTAACTCGAAACTTTAAACCCTAAACCCCAACCCCTAATACCATAAACCCTAAACTCTAACCCTTTAACTTGGAACCCTAAAAACCTAAGAACATAAACCTAAACTAAGTAAAACCTAAAAATAAAATAAATAATAGAACCTAAACCTAAATAAAATATAAAATAAAATAACATAAAAATGTAAACTAAAACTTAAACCTAAACCTAAAAATAAAATAAAATAAACTAATAAAAATAAACTAAAAAATAAATAAATAATAACCTAAACTAAAATAAAAAGAAAAAATAAACCTAAGAATAAAAACCTAAATAAAATAAAAACTAAACATAAAACAAAAATAAAATAAACCTAAAATAACATAAAATAAAAACCTAAACCTAAAACTAGCCCCAAACCTACAACATTAAACCTATAACCCTAAACCTACAACCCTAAACCCTAAACCTTAAACCATAAAAAACCCTAAACTCTAAACCCTAAACTAAAACCTGAACCCTAAACCTAAAACCTAAAACCTAAACCCTAAACCCTAAACCCTAAACCTACAACCCTATACTAAAAAAAATACATTGGATGGTATCAATTATAAATTATATTAAATAATTCAATACTTCCTAAATAGGTAAGTGCTTCAAATTATAAACCCTAAACCTTAAACCCTAAACCCTAAACCTAAAAAACCCTAAAGCCTAAACACTAAACCCTAAACCCTAAACCTTAAAAACCTAAAAAATATAATAAAAATAAAATTTAACTAAAAAATAAACCTAAACCTAAAAAATAAACTAAAATAAAAAACATATATTAAAATAAATAAACCTAAAATAACTAAACTAAACTAAATAAAAATAAGAAATAAACCTAAATAAAAATAAAAAATAAAATAATTAAAAAATAAACTAAGTAAACTAAATCAAACTAAACCTATCAGTTTGCTTAATTTGAAAAAAAAACCTTAAACCCTATATCCTAAACCCTAACCCCCAGACCATAAACCCTAAACCTACAACACTAAACCTACAACCCTAAACCCTAAACCTTAAAATTCCATAAACCCTAATCCTTAAACCCTAAATCATAAAACTCTAAACATAAACCCTAGACCCTAAACCCTAAACACTAAACCTAAAAACCTAAAACATAAACCTAAAAAATAAAATAAAAATAAAACTCAACTCAAAAATAAACTTAAACTAAAATAAATAAGCAAAACAAATCAAAAATAACAAATAAACCTAAATAAATGCTAAAATAAATAAAAAAACCTAAACCTACTGGTTTACTTAATTATAAAAGTAAACTAATAAACCTAAACATACTGGTTTACTTAGTTTAAAAAAAACCTAAGCCCTAAACCCTAAACCCTAAACCCTAAACCCTAAACCTACTGGTTTACTTAATTATAAAAGTAAACTAATAAACCTAAACATACTAGTTTACTTAGTTTAAAAAAAACCTAAGCCCTAAACCCTAAACCCTAAACCCTAAACCCTAAACCCTAATCCATAAATCCTAAACCCTAAACCCTAAACACTAGAACTAACCCTAAACCCTAAACCCTAAACCTATATCCCTAAACCCTAAACCGTAAACCCTAAAACTTAGAAAACACTAAACCCTAAACCCTAAACCCTAAACCCTAAATCCTAAAACCCTAAACCCTAAAAACTTAAAAACCTAAACTTAAAATATAAAAATAAAAATAAAACTCAACTAAAAAATAAACCTAAAGCTAAAAAAAAGTAAAATAAAAATCCTAAACTAAAATAAATAAACTAAACTATAAAAAATAAAAAATAAACCTAAATAAAAATAACAAACAAAAAAACAAAATAAATAACAGACTATCTAAGTAAATTAAATAAACTTAAACCTACTAGTTGACTTAATTTAAAATAAATCTTAAATCCTAAATTCTAAACCCTAAACTCTAAACCCTAAATCCTAAAACTAACCCTAAACCCTAAACCTACAACACTAAACCTACAACCCTAAACCCTAAATCCTAAACCCGAAACCCTAACCCTAAACCCTAAACCCTAAAAGCATAAACCCAAAAACCCCTAAACCTTAAACCCTAAACCCTAAACCCAAAACCCTAAATCCTACAAACCTACACCCTAAACACTAAACACCAAACCCTAAACCCTAAACCCTAAAACTTAAAAACCTAAAAACCTAAACCTATACTAAATAAAACTTAAAAACAAAATAAATAGAAAAACCTAAACCTAAATAAACTAGAATAATATAATAAAATAAAATAAAACTCTAACCCTAAATGTTAAACCCTAAAATCAAACCTAAACCCTAACCCTACAATCCTAAACCCTAAACCTTAAATCCTAAAATTGAAAACCCTAAACCCTAAACCCTAAAATCTAAACCCTAAACCCCAAAACCCTAAACACTAAACCCTAAACCCTAAACCCTAAATCCCAAACCCTAAACCCTAAACCATAAACTCTAAACCCTAAAAGCCTAAAAATCTAAAAACCTAAACCTAAACTAAATAAAACCTAAAAATAAACTAAATAAAAAACCTAAACCTAAATAAAATAAAAAACTAAACCTAAAAATATAATAAAATATAAAATAAAAACTAAAGTAAAATAAAATAATTAAAGAGCTAAACTAAAATAAAATAATTAAATAAACCTAAAGTTAAAATTATTAAATAAAATAAAAACTAAACAAAAATAAAAATAAAATAAACCTAAAATAATATAAAATAAAAACCTAAACCTAAAAAAATAAATAAAAAATAAAACTTAAACCTTAAACTAAAAAAATGAAACCTAAACCTAAAATAAATAAAATAAAATAAACCTAAATCTAAACTAAAATAAACTATACTAAAATAAATAAAACCTAAACCTAAACCTAAAATAAACTTAAGCTAAACCCTAAACTAAATAGAATAAAATAAATTAAAAATAAACATAAATCTAAACTAACAAAAAAACCCTAAAAATTAACCTAAAATATAAACCTAAAACCAAAACCTGAAAACTAAAATAAATTTCTAAACCTAAACCTAAAAATAAAAAATAAAACCTAAACGTAAAAACTAAAGTAAAAATAAAACTAAACTAAAAAAATAAACATAGACCTAAACCTAAACCTAAAAAAGTAAACTAAAATAAAAAAAACATAAACTAAGATAAATAAACCTAAAATAAACTAATAAAAATTAAAAAATATATAAATAAAAATAAAAGATAAAATAAACTAAAATAAATAAAAAATAAACTAAAAAAACTAAAGAAAAACCTAAACCTACTAGTTTACCTAATTTTAAAAGACTCAAAACCTTAAACCCTAAACCCTAAACCCTAAATCCTAAGCACTAAATGCTAAGCCCTAAACCCTGAACCCTAAACATACAACCCTAAACCTACAACCCTAAACCTATAACACTAAACCATACACCCTAAACCCTAAACCCTAAACCCTAAACTAACCCTAAACCCTAAAAACCTTAAACCCTTAAGCCTATAACCTAAACCCTAAACCCTAAACCCTAAACTAACCCTAAACCCTAACCTTAAATCAACTAAACTAAACCTAAAACCTAAACCTAAACCCTAAACTATCTAAATTTAACCAGACTTAAAACTTAAATCTAAAACCTAAACCTAAACCTGGGACTAAAGTCTAAACTTTAAACCCAAAACTTAAACATAAAACATAAACCCTAAACTAAAATCAACCATATATACCTAAAACTCTAAACCCTAAACCTAACTAACCTAAACCTAAACCATAAACCCTAAAACCTTAAAACCCTAAAGTTATAACCTAAACCTTAAACCCTAAACTAACCTAAACTAAACCTAAACTAAAACCTAAAACCCTAAACCTAAACTTAAACTAAAATTCAACTAGACCTAAAACTAAATTCTAAACCTAAACCTAAACCTAAAACCCTAAACTTAAACTAAACTTAAAGTTTAAACCTTAAACCCTAAAACTATAAACCCTAAAACCTAAATTGTAAACCCTAAATCCTAAACTAAAACCTGAACCCT
This sequence comes from Cymbidium sinense, assembly GCA_021442155.1. Taxonomy (NCBI): domain Eukaryota; kingdom Viridiplantae; phylum Streptophyta; class Magnoliopsida; order Asparagales; family Orchidaceae; genus Cymbidium; species Cymbidium sinense. Next base: position 295,604,724 of record CM038214.1, on the reverse strand, counting down.
ATACCTAAAACTTAAGCCCTAAACCGTAAAAACCCTAAACCCTAAATTGTAAACCCTAAAACCCTAAACCCCATACCCTAAACCCTAAACACTAAACCCTAAACCCTAAACCCTAACCTTAAACTATAAACCCTAAAATTATAAACTCTAAAATACTAAACCTTAAAAACCCTAAGCCCTAAACCCTAAACCTTATTCTTTAGCCCATTTACTATTGAGCAATGATTAATAAACTTAATTAACTAATTTATTACTTTTAATGGGATTAATTAGTCAATAATGAACTTAAAAGAGTAACTAGAGTTCATTTAGTCAATTTTCCTATTTAAGTGAGCAATAAATCTCAAGAAAATCATGGGAGGTAGAGGTCATCCCATTAAATATACCCACAAAATTTGGGATCAATTGTTCACTTAATCTAAACTGTAAACTAAAACCTAAATCCCAGACCTAAAATCTAAACCCTAAACTAAAACCTGAACCCTCAACCTAAAACCTTTATACCCTAAACTATAAACCCTAACAGCCCTAAACCCTAAACCTTAAACCCTAAACCCTAAAACTTAAACCAAAAACCCTTAACCCTAAACCCAAAACCAGAAACCTAAAACATAAATTAAAAATTAAACTCTATACCTATAACCTAAACTCTAAACCCTAAACCCTAAACCCTAAAAACCTTAAACCTTAAACATTAAACCCTAAAACCCTAAACCCTAAACCCTAAACCCTAAACCCTAACCTTAAATCATAAACCCAAAACCCTAAACCCTAAACCCTAAACCCTAAACCTTAAATCATAAACCCTAACCCTAACTCTAAACCATAAACCCTAAATCTAAACCTAAAGTAACTAATTAAATTAAATAATAAAGTTAAACCCTAAATCCAAAACCCAAGACTCTAACCTTAAATCCTAAACCCTAAACCCCAAACTACAAACCTAATTTTAAAGTAACTAAATAAATTAAAAAATAAACCTAAACCCTAAAACCTAATAAACCTAAACCTAAACCTAAACTCTGAGAATTGATAGAACCTTGATGACTGGAACATCACCATCAACCAGGCTCAGCTTAGATCTACAGGAGGAGGCGAAGGCGATAGTTATTACAGTGGTGGTGGGGCATCTGGAGGTGTTGGTGGATATGGAGGTGGTGATCAAAGTAGTGGTGGTTTTGAAGGTGGGAGGAGCGACAGAGGTTACAGTTGTGGTGGTGAAGGAGGGACTGATCAGGGTTATGATGGTGGATCCATATACTCGAGAGGCTGAGGTGGTTCTAATGGAAACTAGAGAAATTGAAGAACGGTTGATCCGATCTGCTGCTTATAGAAGTGTGTCTTTACAGAAGAGACGATTCTCGTTATCTAAAGTTTTTTATTTGCTCGATGTGTGCTCATTTTTGATCTATGTCATCACTTGTGTCTTAGAAAACTTGGTGTGTTACTGCGTGGTTGATGAAATCAAAAAGAAAAAATGTTGAATCTGAATTTGTTCTCTGATAAAAAAAATTAAAAACCCTAAACTTCTAACTAAAACCAGAACCTTGAACCTAAAACCTAAACACTAAACTATAAACCCAAAACCCTAAACCTTAAAAATAAAAAAAAATAAAAAATTTTTTAAAACCATAAACACTAAACCTTAAATATACAACCCTAAACCCTAAACCAGAAACCCTAAATCTAAACCAGAAACCCTAAATCTAAATCTAAAGTAACTAAATAAACTAAAAAATAAACTTAAACCCTAAACCCAAAATCCAAAACTATAACCCTAAATCCTAAACCCTAAACCCCAAACTGTAAACCTAATTTTAAAGTAACTAAATAAATTAAAAAAATAAACCTAAACCCTAAAACTTAATAAACCTAAACCTAAACCCTTGATGACTAGAACATCACCATCAACCAGGCTCAGCCTAGATCTGTAGGTGGAGGCGAAGGCGATGGTTATTACAGTTGTGGTGGGGGATCTAGAGGTGTTGGTGGATATGGCGGTGGTGGTCAGAGTAGTGGTGGTTTTGAAGGTGGGAGGAGCGACGGAGATTACAGCCATGGTGGTGATGGAGGGAGAGATCAGGGTTATGATGGTGGATCCTGATACTCAAGAGGTTGAGGTGGTTCTGATGGAAACTGTAGAAACTGAAGAACGGTTGATCCGATCTGCTGCTTATAGATGTGTGTCTTTACAGAAGAGACGATTCTAGTTATCTAAAGTTTTTGATTTGCTCAATGTGTGCTCATTTTATCTATTAAACGTGTCTTAGAAAACTTGGTGTGTTACTACCTGGTTGATGAAATCGAAAAGAAGAAATGTTGAATCTGAATTTGTTCTCTCTTAAAAAAAATTAAAAACCCTAAACTTTAAACTAAAGCCAGAACCTTGAACCTAAAACCTAAACCCTAAATAATAAACCCAAAACCCAAAACCCTAAAAAAAAAATTTAAAACACTAAACACTAAACCTTAAATCTATAACGCTAAACCCTAAACCCTAAAACCTTAAACCTAAACCACAAAAACCCAACCTTAAATGCTAAAACCCTACCCTAAATCTTAAAGCCTAAAACAACCACCTAAACCTAAACTACAAACCTGAGCCATGACCACTGACCTAGGCCCAGGCTAAAACACGGACCACTGCTTAACTGACCACTGAGAAATCCTAAACTTAAAACCTAAGATCCTAAACCCAAACCACAAACCTGTAAACCCCACACTAAATCCTAAAGCCCAGGACCCACAACCCAAAGCCAATAAACTAAAAATCCCAAACCACAAAATGCTAAACCACTAAACTCTGAGCCCAAGCCTGGCAACCATGATCTACAAAGCATGAGCCACAAACCATAAACCAAATCCAAAACCTTGTTCCATTCATTTCTTGAGCGTGATTAAAAAAATTAATTAACTAATTTTTTACAATTCATGTGATTAATTAATCATTAATTAACTTAAAAGATTAATTAGGGTTTAATTAGTCAATTTTTCTAATTAAGTGACCAATAAATTCCAAGAAAATCATGGGAGACAAAGGTCATCCCATTAAATTAACCCATAAAATTTGGGATAAATTGCTCACTTAATCTTAACCCTAAATTAAAACCTAAACCCTAGACGTAAAACCTAAACCAACTACTAAGAGCACGGATCCTAGACAAAGCCCTAAACACTAAACCTAAAAACCCTAAACCCACACCACACTACTAAACCAAAACCCTAAACTGGCTAGCTGACCACTAGACATAAAACCTAAACCTTAATCCCTAAATCCTAAATGCTAAAAACCCAAAACACTAAACCCAACCCTAAACCTAGCGTAAAACCCTAAACCCTAAACCATAAATGGTAAACCACATGCCTAAACCTAAACTGGCAAACCACTAAGCTAAAAACCCTAAAAGAATAAACCAAGCCTTAAACCCAAACCACTAAACCCTGGCTAAAACACTTACCTAAACCTAAACAAATAAATATTAAACCTAAAGTAACTAAATAAATTAAAAATAAACCTAAAACCTAAAAGCAAACCCTAAATGGTAGACCCTAACCACAAGGCTAAACCAGTAAACCCCAAACACTAAACCTAGTCTTAAAGTAACTAAATAAATTAAAAAATAAACCTAAACACTAAAACCTAATAAACCTAAACCTAAACCAAAACTCAAAGAATGGATAGAACCTTGATAGTTGGAACATCACCAAAAACTTAGCTTAGCTTAGATCTGGTGGTGGACGCGAAGGCGGCGGTTATTATAGTGGTGGTGGGGGATTTAGAGGTGCTGGTGGATATGGAAGTGGTGATCAGAGTAGTGGTGGTTATGGAGGAGGGTGGAGCGATGGAGGTTACAGCCATGGTGGTGACGGAGGGAGAGATCAAGGTTATGATGGTAGATCCCACTATTTGAGAGGCCAGGGTGGTTGTGATGGGAACTGGAGAAACTGAAGAATGATTGATCTGATCTGCTACTTAAAGAACTGTGTCTTTATAGTAGAAATGGTTCTAGTTATCTAGGGTTTTTTATTTGCTCTAGGCATCCACATTTTTGATCTATCTCATCGCTTGTGTCTTAGAAAACTTAGTGCGTTACTACTTGGTTGATGAAATCAAAAAGAAGAAATTTGAATCTGAATTTATTCTCTATTAAAAAATAAACAAAAACCCTAAACCCTAAACCTAAAACCTAATCCCTAAACCCTAAATAGATAATCCTAACCCTAAAAATAAAAAAAAATAAAAATTAAAAAAAACCCTAACCCTGAACCCTAAACCCTAAAAGTAACCCTAAACACTAAACCCTAAACCATAAACCCTAAATCTACAACCCCAAATCCTAAACCCTAAACCCTAAACCCTACCAGGCCACTCCACCAAACCTTAAACATACCCATAAACCACAACCCTAAAACCACAACCTAACCACTTAAATCATAACCTGCAAACCCTAAATCACAAATACATACCTGACCCCTACTAATCCCTAAACTTTAAAACCTAAAAATATATAAACTTAAACTAAATAAAACCTAAATAAGATAAATAAAAAAATGCACAACCTAAATAAAATAAAATAAAATAAAATTAAAACTTAAATTAAAGGCTTAAACCTAAACCTAAACCTAAACCTAAAAATAAAATAAAATAAAATAAAATATAAAAACTAAACTAAAATATAGTAATTAAAAACTTAAACTAAACTAAAAAATAAAATAAACCTAAAAATAAAAATCTTAAATAAAATAAAAACTAAACTAAAATTAAAACTAATATAAACCTAAAATAAAATAAAATAAAAACTAAATAAAAACCTAAACCTAAAAAATAAACTTAAAAATAAATAAAAATAATATAAGCCAAAAATAAAATAAAATAAAACCTAAATAAAACCTAAACCAAAAAAATAAACCTAAAATAAATAAAAAAATAAAATCTAAATGTTAAACTAAAAAAACCTAAACCTAAAATAAAAAAATAAAACAAACCTAAACCTAAACTATAATAAACTAAACTAAAATAAATAAAACCTAAACCTAAACTTAAATAAATTTATCCTAAACCCTAAAATAAATCAAATAAAATAAACTGAAAATAAACCTAAACTTAAACTATAAAAAACCTAAAAAAACCTAAAATTAAAACATAAAACTTAAACCTAAAAAAAATAAAATAAAATCCTAAACCAAAACCTAAAAATAAAAATTAAAACCTAAACTTAAAAAAATAAAAATAAAACTAAACTAAAAAATAAACATAAACCTGGACCTAAACCTAAAAAAATAAACTAAAATAAAAAACTTAAACTAAAATAAAAAAACTAAAATAAACATAAATAAAAATAAAAAATAAGTATAAATAATAAAAAATAAAATAAAATAAAATAAAATACATAAAAAAAACTAAAAAAATTTAAAAAAAAAACTTAAACCCACTAGTTTACTTAATTAAAAGACCCTAAACCAGGCTCTAAACCAAAACTCAGATCTTAAAAAACCCTACCCTAACCTAGGCCCTAAACCTTAAACCTGAGCCCAACCCATGACCCTAGGCTAACCCTAAATCATAAACCCTACTAAATCGTGACCAGGCCCTAAAACCCTAAACCCTAATGCTAAACTATGCCTAAACCCAAGATCTTAAACCCTAAACTGACACTGACCCTACTAAACCCTAAACTCTAAGACCAAAAAAAAAACTTAAACTAATTAGGCCTTAAAATATAAAAAACATAAACTTGGATAAAATTAAAAAAAAATAATATAATAAAACTTAAACTAAACTAAACCTAAACTTAAATATAAAATAAAATTAAAATTAAAATACATTAAAATAAAATAAATAAAAACCTAAAGAAAACTAAAAAATAAAATAAACCTAAGAATAAAAAACCTAAATAAAATAAAAATTAAACAAAAAAGAAATATAAAAGAAACCAAAAATAAAATAAAATAAAAACTAAATAAAAACTTAAACTTAAAAAATAAACCTAAAAATGAATAAAAAATAAAAATTTAACCTAAAATAAAAATAAAATAAACAAAATAAACATAAACCTAAGCCTAAACTAAAATAAACTAAACTGAAATAAATAAAACCTAAACCTAAATCTAAAATAAACTAAACATAAACCTCAACCTAAACTAAATAAAGTAAAATAAACTAAAAATAAACCTAAACTTAAACTAAAAAATAAAACCTAAAAATAAATCTAAAATAAAAGGCTAAACCTAGAAAAATAAAATTAAAACCTAAAGCTAAACCAAAAGATAAAAAATAAAACCTAAAATAAAATAATAATAAAATAAAAACTAAATAAAGACCTAAAACTAAAAAATAAACCTAAAAATAATAAAACATAAAACATAAACCCTAAACTAAAAATAAGAACTTAAACTAAAATAATAATAAAATAAACAAAATAAACTTAAACCTAAACTAAAATAAACTAAACTAAAATAAATAAAACCTAAACCTAAACCTAAAATAAACTAAACTTAAAGCTGAACCCAAACTAAACATAATAAAATAAACTGAAAATAAACCTAGACTTAATCTAAAAAATAAAACCTAAAAATAAATTTAAAATAAAAACTTAAATCCTAAACCTAAAAAAATAAAATTAAAATAAACTCAACTAAAAAGTAAACCTAAACTTAAAAAATAAATTAAAATAAATAAACCTTAAACAAATAAATTAAACTAAATAAAAATAAAAATAAAAAATAAAAAATATTCTAAATAAACTAAATAAACCTAAACCCTATAACAAAATAAAAAAACCCTAAACCTAAGCCACAACCCTAAAACTAAACTAATCCACCACTACCCAACCTAAACCACAAACCACAAATCTCCCTAAACCCTAAATCATAAACTTTAAACCCTAAACCCTAAACCCTAAACCCTAAACCCTAAAAACCCTAAACCCTAATGCCTAAACACTATACCCTAAACCCTAAATCTTAAACCCTAAAACCTAAACCCTAAACCCTAAATCCTAAACAATTGGGCTACTGATGTCTTCTCCTGCTTCTATTTTATCCCACTTGGTTCTGTTAACATTGTGCAGATCCGTGTGATTTTCCATTTGATTTTTTGGATCTTTACATATGCTTTTGGGTGGTCTCTTGGCCAGCTTGTTGGTATTAACTGCCTTGGTTGTTGGCTGAATTGGATTAATACTCTACAAGCTGTCTCTGGGGTTTTGGTTTATTTTGTTCAGCAAGTCTCTATTGATGTTGTTGATTGCTTGGGGGAATTTGCTTTGAACCCCCTTATTGGTTTATTGTATGCATATCATCTGAATTCATTGGACTACTTTATCTGATATTATTTTCTCCATCTTCTTTCAGTTAAACTTGTATCTCTTGCACTATTTATCCTAGATGGGTGGCTTTATGGCAAGCTAGCTGGTTTTTGTTGTCTTGGTTGTTTCTTATCTTGGATATTTGTTGTCTTGGTTTTTCAGGACTCCTATGTTGGCTCCATCTTTGTTGGCTGTAGGACTTCAGGGTCCTATGTTCAGCAAGCTATTTCTGACATTACTGTTCTGATGATTTTTGGTGATTATTGTCTGGGTTGCTACCTTCCAGATACCTATTTTTATACTCTATCTATTTGGTTATTAACTATTGCAATGTCTCCTCTGATTGAGAGGTTTTATGGCCAACTTGCTGTCCCTTCCTGTCTTGGATGTTGTTGTCTTAACTGTTGTTGTCTTGGCTAGTTCTGGCCTTGGTTATCTGCTATCTTGCTTTTTCTGGATTCTAATGTTGATACTCAATTGAATCCATTTTTTGATTTTTCTTCTGGTGGGTTCAAATGTTGCATTAACTATTTTTCTGTTGGGGTTGGCTTTCTGAATGCCCGTGTTGTTTATGTCTGGACTGTTGTTCATCTCTTGATTATTGTAATCTACATTATCTGTTGTTGTCTCTATTCCCATCTTGGCTCAATTAGGTTTGTGCGTACTATCTATTACGAATGTTGCCTTTTCTTTGTCTTGCTCTCTTTTAGTTTGTTTGTTGATAAACATCCAATTTTTGGTCACGAATCAACTCACGGGTAGTAGCTCTCTTATCTTTACTTGGTGCTATTTTTGGTAGGTTGCGTCTATTTCTGTGTTGGGCTATCTTGCCTTCCTTTACAATTGCTTTTCCCAATTCTAATATGGATATTAATAAGGGGTTGTTTCCTGAAAGATTCATATATATATCATATGTTTGGGATGGTGTTAATTATAGGCTCATTGACTTGATTAGCAGGATTTCAGCAAGTTGCCCCCTCTGCTATTTTCTTGTGGAGGGATTATATGCTGGCCTTTTCCTCTTCTTGGATATGACTTTTCATGAGGTTCTGGTAAAGATGTTTTATTCTCATATGTTTATGTATTCTCATGTTAGGGTGACTATATTGATGATACTTTTCTTGAATGGGACACCTTATCCTTCAGCACTTTGCAATTTCCTCTCTATATTATATAAGGTTTTGTTTAGGTTTGCAAGTAATAAAGCTCTCAAGACTTTCAACAACTGGCTGTTATCTCCTCACAGGTTTGTTGGCTATGATGGCTGTGATGATCTCACTCCCTTTTGGTTTGGTAGTAGCTCTTGTGATGTAACCCTTTTGCTGAAGTTTGGATGCTAATATTTGCATCTGCCCCAACTTGGTGTGACTGAGCCTGAGCCTTCTCTATCATTCTTAGCTTATATTGTTTTCATTTACCCTTTTGTCTGTATTACCTTAACTGTTCTAATCTCTTTCTTATTACAATTTTCCAGGTGATCCTCTCTTGTCCTCTTGCAGGTTTGCTCCATATTGTCATGCATTCTCACGTCCTCGAGCATTGGCCTAATCTTCCTTTGGCTTATTATGTTAATCAACTTGTATCTTTTGATTGCTTTAATGTCTTCTTTTGCTTTTGGATGTACTTAGATAGGGGATTTACTCGTTAGGTAGATTGTAGCTCTTTGAGCAGTAGTTCTAGAGTTTCCCCCTTTAAGGACCTTGTATCCCTCTTTTTGTGGCAATAAAATACCCCTACATGGGGTTTCCCCAAAAAAAAAATTAAAAAAATAACCCTAAACTCTAAAACCAAAAAAAAACTTAAACCTAATTAAACCTTAAAAAACATGAACTTGAATAAAATTAAAAAATATAATATAATAAAAACTTAAACTAAAACCTAAACCTAAACTTAAATATAAAATAAAATTAAAATTAAAATACACCAAAATAAAATAAATAAAAACCTAAAGTAAACTAAAAAAATAAAATAAACCTAAAAATAAAAATCCTAAATAAAATAAAAAGTAAACATAAAATAAATATAAAATAGACCTAAATTAAAATAAAAAAAACTTAAACTTAAAAATTAAACCTAAAAATAAATAATAAATAAAAACTTAACCTAAAATAAAAATAAAATAAACAAAATAAACCTAAACCTAAGCCTAAACTAAATTAAACTAAACTGAAATAAATAAAACCTAAAATAAACTAAACTTAAACCTCAACCCAAACTAAATAAAGTAAAATAAACTAAAAATAAACCAAAACTTAAACTAAAAAATAAAACCTAAAAATAAACCTAAAATAAAAAGCTAAACCTAGAAAAATTAAATTAAAACCTAAAGCTAAACCAAAAAATAAAAAATAAAACCTAAAATAAAATAATAAAATAAAAATAAAACTCAACTAAAAAATAAACCTAAAGCTAAATCTAAACCTAAAAATAAACTAAAAAAATAAATAAAATAAACTAAACTAAATAAATAAAATAAAAATAAAATAAACTAAAAATAAAACTAAATAAACTAAACCTACTTGGTTCACTTAATTTTAAAATAATAAAAATAAAACAAATAAAACCCTGACCTTTGACCTAGGCCCTACCATGGCAGTGACAGCCAGATCCCAAGGCCTACCCTGAAGAGTGGCTCAGGCCTAGACCCTAGACCACAGGCCACTGAGCTAACACTGACATACTCTAAACCCTAGACCATGGCCTTGACCCTACTAATGGGCCCTGGTGACCCTGAGCCTAGGCCAACAGGCCTAAAGGCATGAGCCCTGGGCCCTAGGCCCAAACCAAAGGCCAAAAAAACTGAGCCCAGGCCAAAAAAAACTAAATAAAACAAATAGGATATAAAAAAATAAACCTAAATAAAGATAAAGAGCTAACTAAAACCTGAGACTTAAGAAAATAAAATAAAAAAAATATGCTAAAATAAAGATAAATAAAACCTAAAATAAACGAATAAAAGAATAAACCTGGAGATAAAATAAAATAAATAAAAATAGATGTAAAATAATAATAAAATAAACTTGAAATAAAATAAAATAAAAACTAAATAAAGACCTAAAACTAAAAAAAAAAACCTAAAAATAAATAAAAAATAAAAAATAAACCCTAAACTAAAATAAACTAAATTAAAATAAATAAAACCTAAACTTAAACCTAAAATAAACTAAACTTAAAGCTGAACCCAAACTAAATATAATAAAATATACTGAAAATAAACCAAAACCTAAATTAAAAAATAAAACCTAAAAATAAACTTAAAATAAAAACTTATAACCTAAACCTAAAAAATAAAATAAAAACCTAAACCAAAAAAATAATATTAAAATAAAACTCAACTAAAAAGTAAACCTAAACTTAAAAACTAAACTAAAATAAATAAACCTCAAACAAATAAATTAAACTAAATAAAAATCAATATAAAAAATAAAAAATAAACTAAATAAACCTAAACCCTATAAAAAAAAATAAAAAAACCCTAAACCTTAAGCCCTAAACCCTAAAACCCTAAAACCTAAACCCTAAATCCTAAACCCTGAAACCCTAAACCCTAAACCCTAAACCACAAACCATAAACACTAACCCTAAATCGTAAATCCTAAAAACCTAAAAAATTAAACCTAAACTAAATGAAACCTAAAAATAAAATAAAGAAAAAAACATAAAACTAAATAAAATAAAAACCTAAACTATAGCTTTCACCTAAACAAAAACCTAAACCTGAACCTAAATGTAAAAATAAAAGAAAATGAAAATTAAAAACTAAACTAAAATAAATAAATAAAAACCTAACTAAACTAAAAAATAAATGAAATCTAAATATAAAAAACCTAAATATAATAAAAACTAAATGTAAAATAAAGATAAAATAAACCTAAAATAAAATAAAATAAAAACTAATAAAAAACTAAACCTAAAAAATAATCCTAAAAGTAAAATCTAAAAATAAATAAAAAATAAATCCTAAAAATAAATTAAAATTCCCTAAAACCTAAACTAAAAAAAAAAAATAATAAAAATAAAATAAACCTAAACCTAAACTAAAATAAACTAAACTAAAATAAATAAAACCTAGACCTAAACATAAAATAAACTAAACCTAAACCTTAAATTAAATAAAATAAAATAAACTAAAAATAAAACTAAACCTAAACTAAAATAAAAATCCTAAAAATAAACCTAAAATAAAAACCAAAAACCTAAACCTAAAAAAATAAATAAAAACCTAAACCTAAACCTAAAAATAAAAAAATAAAAATTAAACCTAAAAAATAAAATAAAAATAAAACTAAACTAAAAAATAAGCATAAACCTAGACCTAAACCTAAAAAAGAAATTAAATAAAAAACCTAAACTAAACTAAATAAAAATAAAAAATAAACATACATAAAAATAAAAAAAACCTAAATAAAAATAAAAAAAATTAAAATTTAAAAAATAAACTATAGAAACTAAATAAACCTAAACCTATTAGTTTACATAATTTAATAAAAACCTTTAAACCCTAAAGCCAGAATCCTAAATCCTAAACCTTAAAACTAACCCTAAACACTAAACCCTAAACTAAACCTAATTCCTATACCCTGTACCCTCAAAACTCTAAACCCTAAAGCTTACTACCCTAAACCTCCAAAACCTAAACCCTAACCCTAAACCCTATTCCCTAAAAGCATAAACCCTAAACCCCTAACCCCTAAACCCTAAATTCTAAAATCTTAACCCTAAACCCTAAACCCTAATCCTAAACACCCAACCCTAAAGCTAAACCTAAAGTAACAAAATAAATAAAAAAATAAACCTAAAACCTAAAACCTAATAAACCTAAACCCTAAGAATGGAGGAGAAGGCAAAGTTGTCGGTTAGCGTAGTGGTGGTGGGGGATCTGGTGGTGCTGGTGGATATGGAGGTGGTGGTAGGAGTAGTGGTGGTATGGAGGCTAAAGGAGAGATGAAGATTATAGCTGTAGTGGTGGCGGAGGGAGAGATCTGGGATATGATGGTGGATCTCGCTACTCGAGAGGTTGGGGTGGTTCTTATGGGAACTAGAGAAACTGAAGAATAGCCAATCCGATCTGTTACTTACAAAACTATGTCTTTACAGTACAAACAATTCTAATTATCTAGGGTTTTTTATTTGCTCTATGCATGCTCATTTTTTATCTATGTCATCGCTTTTATCTTAGAAAACTTGGTGTGTTATTTGGTTGATGCAATCGAAAAGAAGAAATGTTGAATCTGAATTTATTCCTTATTAATAAAAAAACTAAAAACACTAAACCCTAAACTAAAACCTGTACCTTAGACCTAAAACCTAAATCCTAAACCCTAAACCCTAATCCCTAAAACCTAAACCATAAACCCTAAACCATAAAACCTAAACCCTAAACCCCAAACCCTAAACCCTAAACCATAAACCCTAAACCCTAAACCCTAAAAAGCTAAAAACCTAAACCTAAACTAAATAAAACCTAAAAATAAAATAAATAAAAAACCTAAACCAAAATAAAATAAAATAAAAACCTAAACCTAAACCTAAACCAACCTAAAAAGAAAATAAAATAAAAATAAAAATAAAAACTAAACTAAAATAAAATGCATAAAAACCTAAACTAAACTAACAAATAATACCTAAAAATAAACCTAAAATAAAACCTAAAAACCCAAAAGATAAAATAAAAAAAACTAATCCTTAAAATAAAAAATAAAACCTAAACCTAAAACTAAAATAAAATAAAACTAAAGACCTAAACCCTTCCCTCCAACCCTAAACCCTAAACCCTAAACCTAAATCACCCAAAACCCTAAAACCAAACCCTTACTACAACCCTAAACCATCGTAAAAAAAACTTAAAACCTATAAAATAAATAACCTAAAATAAAATAAATCATAAAAACCTAAACCTAAATGAAATAAAATAATAAAATAAAATAAAAGCCTAAACTAAAACCTAAACCTAAACCTAAACCTAAACATAAAAATAAAATAAAATAAAAAATAAAAAATAAACTGAAATATAATAAAAAAACTAAACTAAACTAAAAAATAAAAACTAAATGTAAAATAAAAATAAAATAAACCTAAAATAAAATAAAATAAAAACTAAATAAAATCCTAAAACTAAAAAATAAACTTAAAAATAAATAGAAAATAAAACCTAAACCATAAACTAAAATAAAAAAATAAACCTAACATAAACAAAATAAAATAAACCTAAACCAAAACTAAAATAAATAAAACCTATACATAAACGTAAAATAAACTAAACCAAAACCCTAAATTAAATAAAATAAAATAAACTAAAAATAAACCTATACCTAAACTAAAAATAAAACCTAACAATAAAACTAAAATAAAAACCTAAACCTAGACCTAAAAATAAATAATAAAAACCAAATCTGAGAAATAAAATAAAAATAAAACTAAATTTAAAAATAAGCATAAACCTAAACCTAAACTTAAAAAAATAAACTAAAATAAAAAAATCTAAACTAAAATAAATAAACATAAAATAAACCAAATGGAAATAAAAAATAAATCTAAATAAAAATAAAAAATCTAATAAACTAAAATAAAAAAAATAAATTAACCTTAACCTACTGGTTTACTTAATTTAAAAAGAAAAACCCTAAACCCTAAACCCTAAACCCTAAACCCTAAATCCTGAACCCTAAACCATAAGCTCCAAACCCTAAAACTAACCCTAAACCCTAAAAACCTTAAACCCTAACCCCTAAACCCTAAAACTTAAACCCTAAACCCTAAAAACCCTAAACCCTAATCCTTAAACCCTAAAAATGCTAAACCTTAAAGCCTAAACAATAAACCCTAAAACCTAAACCATAAACCATAAACAATATATACTAAACCCAAAAAAACAACTTAAACTAAAAGATAAAATAAAAAAACATAAACCTAAATAAAATAAAATAATAAAATAAATAAAACCTTAAACTAAACTCAAAATTAAAATAAACCTAAGAATAAAAAAGCAAAAGAAAATAATAACTAAACATAAAATAAAAAATAAAATAAACTTGAAATTAAATAAAATAAAATAAAATAAATAAAACATAAACCTAAAAGAAAAAAAAATAAAACCCAAAAGCCTAAACTAAAATAAAATTGAACCTACAATTAAAATAAATAAACTTAATCCTAAATCTAAACTAAAATAAACTAAACTGAAATAAATAAAACCTAGACCTAAACCTAAAATAAACTAAACTTAAACCTAAACATAAACTAAATAAAATAAAATAAACTAAAAATAAACCTAAACCTAAACTAAAAAATAAAACCTAAAATAAAAACCTAAAACCTTTACATATAAAATAAAATAAAAAAATAAAACTTAAACTTAAAAAATAAAATAAAAATAAAACTCAATAAAAAATAAATCTAAACCTAAATCTAAATCTAAAAAATAAACTAAAATAAATAAACCTCAAATAAATAAACTAAAATAAACTAAATAAATAAATAAACATAAACTAACATAAATAAACTAAGTAAACCTAAACTATTAATTTTCTAAACTTTAAAAAAAATAATAAAATAATAATAAAAACAAATTGAAAAAACCCTAAACCTAAAACCATAAAGCCCTAAAACTTAAACCCTAAATTCTAAACCATAAACCTTAAAACCCTAAACCCTAAAACCTGCAACTCTAAACCCTAAACCCTAAACCCCAAACCCTAAATCTTAAACCTTAAACCCTAAAAACCTAAAAACCTAAACCTAAACTAAATAAAACCTTAAAATAAAATAAATAAATAAACCTAAACCTAAATAAAATAAAAAATCAAATCAAATAAAAACATAAACTAAAACCATAACCTAAACCTAAACATAAACTTAAACTTAAAAATAAAATAAAAAAGATAAAAACTAAACTAAAATAAAACAAATAAAAACATAAACTACACTAAAAAAATAAACCTAAAAATAAAAAACCTAAATAAAATAAAAATAAAATAAACCTAAAATAAAATTAAATTAAAACTAAACAAAACCAAAACCTAAAAAATATACATAAAAATAATACCTAAAAATAAATAGAAAATAAAACCTAAAACCTAAACTAAAAAAAAACATAAACCTAAAATAAAGAAAATAAAATAAACCTAAACCTAAAATATAATAAACTAAACTAAAATAAATAAAATCTAAACCTAATCCTTAAATAAACTAAATGTAAGCTTGAAAATAAATAAAATAAAATAAATTAAAAATAAACCTAAACCTAAACTAAAAAAATAAAACCTAAAAATATACTTAAAATAAAAACCTAAAACCTTAACCTAAAAAAATAAAATAAAAACCTAAATCTAAACCTAAAAATAAAAAATAAAACCTAAACCTAAAAAATAAAATAAAACTAAAACTAAACTAAACTATAAGCATAAACCAAAACCTAAACCTAAAAAATAAATTAAATTAAAACCTAAACTAAAATAAATAAACCTAAAATAAATAAACTAAACTAAATAAAAATAAATATAAAAAATTAAAATAAACTAAAATAATTAAAAAATAAATTATATAAACTAAATAAACCTAAACCTAATGATTTATTTAAATTACAAAAAAAATTCTAAACCCTAAATCCTAAACTCTAAGCCTTAAAACCTAAATCCTAAACACTAAACCATAATCCCTAAACCCTAAACCATAAACTAACCCTAATCCCTATACTCTCAAAGCCCTAAACCCTAAAGCCTAAACACTACACCATAAACCCTAAACCATAAACCCTAAACCCTAACCCTAAACCCTAGTTTCTAAAAGCATAAACCCTAAAAACCTAAACCCTAAACCCTAAAATCTAAACCCTAAACCCTAAACCCTAAACCCTAAACCTAAATCTAAAGTAACTAAATAAATTAAAAAATAAACCTAAACCCTAAAACCTAATAAATCTAAACACTAACAATGGGCAGAACCTTAATGGTGGGAACATCTCTGTCAACCAAGCTCAGTCTAGATCTAGTGCTAGAGGTGATGGCGGAGGCGGTGATTATTATAGTTGTGGTGGGGTATCTATAGGTGCTGATGGATATGGAGGTGGTGATCTGAGCAGTGGTGGTTATGGAGGCAGGAGGAGCGATGAAGATTACAGCCATGGTGGTGGTGGAGGAAGAGATCTAGGATATGATGGTAGATCCTGCTACTCAAGAGGCTTGGGTGGTTCTAATTGGAACTAGAGATATTGAAGAATGGCTAATCTGATTTGCTACTTATGGAACTATGTCTTTATAGTAGAGATAGTTCTAGTTATCTAGGGTTTTTGATTTGCTCTATGCATGCTCAGTTTTTATCTATGTCATCACTTATGTCATAAAAAACATGGTGTGTTATTTGGTTGATGAAATAGAAAAGAAGAAATGTTGAATTTGAATTTCTTCTCTATAAAAAAAATGAGAAACCCTAAACCCTAAACTAAATTCTGAACACTAGACCTAAAACCTAAACCCTAAACCCTAAAAACTCTAAACCCTAAACCCTAAAAACTTAAACTCTAAACCCTAAAACCAAAACCATAAACCCTAACCCCTAAACCTTAAACCCTAAACCCTAAACCTTAAACCTAAACCCTAAACCCTAAACCCTTAAAAACTAAAATCATAAACCTAAACTAAATAAAACCTAAAAATAAAATAAATAAATAAACTTAAACCAAATAAAATAAAATAAAAACTTAAACGAAAACCTAAACCTAAACCTACAAAGAAAATAAAAGAAAAAATAAAAACTAAACTAAAATAAAATACATAAAAACCTAAACTAAACTAAAAAATAAAATGTAAAAATAAACCTAAAACTTAAGCCTAAAAGAATAAAAGGAAAACCTAAACTTAAACATGAAAATAAAAAAAAATCTATTCCTAAAAAAAACTAAACTTAAAAATAAACCTAAACCTAAACCTAGAAAATAAACTAAAATAAATAAACCCAAAATAATTAAACTAAACTAAATAAAAAATAAACCTAAATAAAAATAAAAATAAAATAAATAAAAAAATAAACTTAATAAACATAGACCTACGAGTTTACTTAATCTTTTTTTTAAAAAAGCCTATACCTAAACCTACAACCCTAAACCCTAAACCTTAAAACCATAAACCCTAAACCCTAAACTGTAAATCCTAAACCCTAAACCAAAAATCCAAAACCCTAAACCCTAAACCCTAAAACTTACAACCCTAAACCCTAAACCCAAAACCCTAAACCCTAAATCCTAAACCATAAACCCTAAAACCCTAAACCTAAACTAAATAAAACCTAAAAATAAAATAAATCATAAAAATGTAAACCTAAACAAAATAAAAAAAATAAAATAAAATAAAAACCTAAACTAAAACCTAATCCTAAACCTAAACTTAAACCTAAACGTAAAACTAAAATATAATAAAAACCTAAAATTAACTAGAAAATAAAATAAACATTAAAATACGAAACCTAAATAAAAAAACTAAATGTAAAATTAAAATAAAATAAACTTAAAATAAAATAAAATAAAAACTAAATAAAAAGTTAAACCTAAAAAATAAAAATAAAACATATACCATAAAAATAAAACTAAACTAAAAAATAAACATAAATCTAAACCTAAACATAAAAAATAAATTAAAATAAAAAGCCTAAACTAAAATAAATAAACTAAATTAAATAAAAATAAAATATTAACCTAAATTAAAATAAAATTGCAATACACTAAATAAACCTAAACCTATTAGATTACTTAATTTTAAAAAAAACTAAACCTTAAACCCAAAACCCAAAACCCTAAATAAATGGTGCAGGTAATCAGCCTAAAACCTTAAACTCTAATCCCTGACCCTAAACCCTAACCTAACCCTAAACCTAAACCTGGGATCTTTGAGCCACTAAACTCCCAATCACAAACCACCCTGACCCTGACTAAACCACAAACTGACCTAAACCTAAAACCTAACCCACCCAGGCTGCTAACCTAAACCTGGAGCCACAGGGCTGGACACTAAACCTAACCCTAAATCCTAAAACCACAACCCTAAACTAACAAACCAACCCAAAAACCCCAAACCCTAAACTTTAAACCTAAACTTAAGGACTAAAGCTAAACTAAGATAAACCTAAAATTAAATAAATAATAAAACCTAAACCTAAATTAAATAATAAAATAAAATAAAATAAAAACTTAAACTAAAACCTAAACTTAAACCTAAATGTAAAAATAATAAAATAATAAAATAATAAAAAATAAGAACTAAACTAAAATAAAATAAATAAAACCTAAACAAAACCAAAAAATAAATAAACCTAAAACAAACCTAAATAAAATAAAAACCTAAACCTAAAAAATAAACCTAAAAATAAATAAAAGATAAAACCTAAACCCTCAACTAAAAAAAAATCTAAACCTAAAATAAATAAAATAAAATAAACCTAAACCTAAACAAAAATAAACTAAATTAAAATAAATAAAATCAAAACCTAAACCTAAACCTAAACTCAATAAAATAAAATAAACTAGAAGTAAACAAAAACCTAAATTAAAAAATAAATCCTAAAAATAATCCTAAAATAAAAACCTAATACCTAGACCAAATAAAATAAAATAAAAACCTAAACCTATTCCAAAAAATAAAAAATAAAATTAAAACAAAAAAGATAAAATAAAAAAATAAACTGAAAAATAAGCATAAACCTAAACCTAAACCCAAAAAATAAACTAAAATAAAAAACCTAAACTAAAATAAGTAAACTAAACTAAATAAAAATAAAAAATAAACCTAAATAAAAAAATATAATATAATAAACTAAATAAACATAAACATACGAGTTTACTTATTTTTTTAATAAAAATGTTAAACTCTAATCGCTAAACCCTAAATCTTAAACCCTAAATCCTAAACTCTAAACCCTAAAACTAACCATAAACCCTAAACTATAATCCTACAACCCTAAACCATAACTCATAAACCTTAAAAACCCTAAACCCTAGACTAACTCTAAACCCTAAATCCTAAACTCTAAACCAACCCTAATCCATAAGCTAACCCTAAACCCTAAACCCTAAACCCTAAATCCTAAAAAGCCTAAACCCAAAAAAACCCTCTCACCTCTCCAAACCCTAAACCCCAAAACCTAAATATAAACTAAATAAAACCTAAAATAAAATAAATAAAACTAAACATAAATAAAATATAAAATAAAATATAATAAAACATAATGAGCTAAACCTAAACCTAAACTTAAACCTAAACTTAAATGTAAAATTATAATAAAATAAAAAAGAAAAATAAAATTAAAATAAAATAAATAAAATCCTAAATTTAAATCAAAAATCAAATAAACCTAAAAATAAAAAACCTAAATAAAATAAAAACTAAACGTAAAATAAAAATAAAATAAACCTAAAGAAAATTAAATAAAAACTAAATAAAAACCCTAAACCTAAAACCTATAAAAGAAATAAAAAAAACCTAAAACTAAAACAAAACCTAAACATAAAATAAATAAAATAAAATAAACTCAAACCTAAACTAATATAAACTAAACTAAAATAAATAAAACCTAAACCTATGCCTAAATCCTAAACTAAATAAAATAAAATAAACTAAAATTAAACCTAAACCTAAATTGAAAAATAAAACCTAAAAATAAACCTAAAATAAACACCTAAAACCTAAACCTAAAAAATTAAATAAAAACTTAAACCTAAACCTAAAAATAAAAAATAAAACCAAAACCTAAAAAATTAACTAAATATAAAACTAAACTAAAAACTAAACATAAACCTAAACCTAAACCTAAAAAATAAACAAAAATAAAAAACCTAAATTAAAATAAATAAACCTAAAATAAATAAACTAAACTAAATAAAAATAAAAATAAACCTAAATAAATATAAAATAATAAAATATATTTAAATTAAATAATAAATAAACTAAATAAACCTAAACCTACCTATTTACTTAATTTTCAAAAAAAAACCCTAAAACTAACCTTAAACCTTAAACCTTAAACCCTAATCTTACAACCCTCAAACTAGCTCAACTAAACCCCAAACTAAAACTCCCCTGACGTTTTAAGCCCTAAACCCTAGGCTCAGGCCAAAATCCTACCCAACTCTAAACCAAAAAACCCTAACTAACCCTACCTAAACCACAAACCCTAAACCTAAAACCCAAAACTACCAAATAACCCTAAACCATAAGCCTTAAAGACCCTAAACATTAAATTAACCCTAAACACTAAGTTATCCCTTTACCCTAAACCCTCAAAACTCTAAACCCTAAAGCATAATCTCTAAACCCTAAACCCTAAACCCTAACCCTAAACCATAAACCCAACATAAACCTAAAACCCTAAACCCAACCTAAAAAAAAAAATCTAAAACACAATGCTCTTTTACATGTGGGGATTATGCCTGGGGATGCTTCAAAATAAATCTGCTCTTTTACATGTTGCTTAAATCTTTAAGCATAATCAAGTTAAGATAGGTGGGAATTACCCATGTATGGTGCTATGTCTAAATTAAATACGCTTGGGATTATATGTATATTTAGCTAACCTCTATTTTTTAGGTGTAGTTAGATTTACTTTTCCCACAAAAATGTAATTTTTGCAATAGGACTTAGGATTAGTGCTATGGGGGATTAGGATGAGTAGTGTCCAGAAGGCTTGGTCCTGGGGTGCCCTGTGATGCCTTTGAAGCAAGCACGATCCAAATCAAAGAAGGAACTAAATCAAAAATGAGATATGAAGAAAGAAGACCCCCATTGCATTTAATGTAATTATAATTATTCTTTCATATTCCAGGTTGTATAAGGGTAGAGCTCGGCTACCTATCTTTTTTCTCTTCAGGTTGTATCGCTTGGCGCCATTTTTTTATTCTTTTATGATAGTTTATATAATTGTTTAATGTTATGTTTACATTATGCATTAGGATGGCATGCTTTTCATAGTTTTTTAAATGATTGATGCATTAATGTGTCTTGGATACGATTAGGCTCTTAGGATAAAAATAACTTTTCTACCCAACTAATCACCCAGAACTAAATTTTAAATAACTCATAACCTCATCATAAAGCCTAAGACAAATATGATTATTAAAAGATTTAGCAACCCCTTAGTAGTATAGTTGTATGTTTCACATTATGAATGCATATTCTTTCTCTTGAACATGATGGATCTCCATCCTTGCATGATAAAAGAATGCTTGACCTATGAGGGCATCCCTTGTGGTAGAACACTTTTTTTAGCTGGTTTGACCCATAATAACCTATCATGCATTTAGGCATAAGAAATCCTAAAGCTCTATCAAAATGATGTGTCTAAAATGAAATAAAATTTGAAAAGATTTTTCATCTATTAATTAAATCATATGCTCATACCACTCATACTCTTGTCTCTTAGGGAGTGTGTTTAGGACTTTAGTCTCTTTCTAATTAAATAAGCGCCTAACTATCTTGCAATTTAAAGATCAGACTACATGGTTTTGAAATCATAGGAGAGTTAGGTGGCGGTCACTCAGTGATTATAAGTCCAGAAGTCGGACAATTTATTCTCTCTTATGGAGGTAAACACTTATGTCCAACTATCGCTTAGATTTAGGTCATGATTTAGCTCAGACTAAAGATCCCTAGATTTAGGATCCAAGGTAGTTATTTATTTTGGGCCAAGATGATAAATCATCACCTCTTAAGCATTCCCACAACTTTGCGTTGGTGGATAATAAGTTCTAGTAATCTCATTAAATTTCAACTCAAAACATATAAATAGATTGTAATACTCACTAGGCTTCCTAATATCTTGAGAATTTCTTACTTATTTTATTTGGATTCCAAGAATAAGTCTTCTCCTTGAACTTTCCCAATTGAGTTTCCAAATACAACCAATCCTTTAATAGTCTAACCTTGAAATCTGTGAAGATGATAATTATCTACTTTAATTGAGTGTATTCTTAGAAAATTTTATTTCCTAAGATGTAATGAACTATGAAGGCTTGTCTCCATAGGGAACTTAAGAACTTGGTTTAATATAAACCCTACTTTATTTATCCATGTAAAGTAAGGGAAAAATCTCTAGTACTTTTGAAGACCCATCATGCCTGAAGAGTCCTTATTATGTAATTAGGTCTAATTTAGAGTGATGCCTCTATCTTTCGAGAAAGTACATCATACCTCAATGTTGTACCCGATCACCTCAAAAAGTACCCCTTACGATCTATGTGGTGTCCCCCGTCCCCCACCATAATGCCCTCTGGCTTTATTCATTGAATCCTCTCAACATCATCCTTTCTTTTGCGAGTTTGGAGATGTCGATCCTCAAGTAGGCAAGGGTTCTTAGACTCATAATGTTGATTGATACACCTGGGCTATCCAGAACTCTGGATAGGCTGTATCTGCCAACATCCACTGTAATGTAAACAGGCGGTTGTGCTCGGTCAACCCTAGGAGTAAGTCTTAATCACTGAATGTAACTTCTAAGATGTCCTTCGAGTGGCATGCCTCCTCTTTAGTAGCGGTCAGCTGAGCTAAGCATATATCTAGCTCAATTAAGGCCTTGAGTAGAGATTCCCTCATCTCTTTGGATAAGATAAGGGCGTCATATATGTTTATGTTAGCTGGAAACTTTCTAAGGTGAGCTAGGACATTATAATCAACTCTAGCTTGGTCCTCCACAAGCATATCCATGGGTGGAGCATCCTATGGAGGGGCTATCTGCTCACTGGAATCAATGACTTGCTTACCCTTATCTTGAGGTGCTACCCTAGGAGGTAGAACTTTCCACTACATAGGTTGACTTCAGTGACTTCTTGGAATGATGAGCTTGTTCAAAGTTCTACCTTCTCATCGGGCATACCTATAGCTTCTCCTATGGGATCCTCAGAGTCAGTTGACTCCATGTCAATCTCAAGAGGTGAACCTGATTGATTCAGAGAAGGATAGTCTAACTCTAAATTAGAAAAGAAAGGATCAAAACTACTAAAGCTATTATTTTTATTTAGAAACGGAGAGCTTTCAATAGAAATAAAATCAAGAGCATCAAAAGTAGACAATATATAAGTAGAATTAGTTTTCTTCATTAATTTCTTTTTTGGTAGAGGTACATGATAGAAATAAAGTAAAGTAAGTGGCGTAAGGGATTTAGTACCCTTACCCATAGATACAATGCTTTTTCCGATAGAAGAGGATCTAGCAGAAGAACGGGTAGCTGCGATGGTGGAGGAGTATTGGACTCGGACGGTGGCTACATTATTGGACTATCTCGGGCAATTATAATGAGCTGCTACTGCTATTGGGCTGTCACCCTTCTCGAGTTGTCCTTTGCAACTAGAAAACCTTCCTTGGTATTGGATGTTTGAGCTTCTTCAGGCACCTCCAAGGAAAGCTTCCTGATCTTAGAAATGACCTTCTCAGAGGTTCGGGATAGGGAGATATCCTAACCTTCTTTGGTCTTAAGAGGATCGCAAGTATCCCCAAGGATTACTCTACGAGCGGATGGTTATTTTAATAAGTATTCCTTAGGGATAACTATGGCTCCCAACTTGTAGCTACGCTCAAGCTAGTCCTTAAAAGTGAGACAATCCTCTAAGACATGGCCTAACAAGCGGTGGTAGAGACAATAGCTAGGATCATTGCTCTTGCCCACTTCCTCTGGCCTCTTAGGCTTTGGTAACTGAAAGTCAGGTTAATTTAAGAGATTCTTAAAGATTTTCCTAACTACCTCTCTCTTGAATGAATATGGCTTATTCAATCTATCAGCAAGATTAGGTGGAAAGTACACGGTGATGGATATGAATACCACTCTCTAGGTTGAGGTGGTGGAAATGGTCATTTTGATGGTGTGGTATTATGATGGTGAGGTGGTGAAAGAGGAGGTGGCAAAGGAGGCGCTAAGAGTCTCTCATCTTGAACTCATTTCCCTCATCCAATGACACCTGTTGTCCACGGATTCTCCTCAAACACCTTCTGTGGCTTGGGCATAGATGATTAGTAGGGAAAGGGCAACTGTTTGGCTTCTTCTTGTTGGCTAGCTGCCTTGTTGATTAACTTCTCGAATGTTTTGATGGTAATGCCCTTAAGCATGAAGGCCACCGGGCCATGGATATTCTTGAGAAGAATCCCAATGGCATGCTACTCAGACAGTTGTGGTTCGCATTTCATGCTCAGGTTGCACCACCTGAGAATGTAATCAATAAGGGACTCGTTGAGTTTCTGTTTCTCTACAATGAGGTCGCTAGTCACCCCTCTGAGCTCCAAAAACCTCTTGATGAAGAGGTGCTCTAACTTCAAAAAAAGTCTTCACCAATCCATTGGCGGTTCGGTTCAATCAAGCAACACGGACTACTAATAAAAGGTAGAAGAGTGTGTTGTTGCCACCGTGTTGCAACAAGTCTAAAGTATGCAATGTGTTATTGCGGGTTCCCACTGCCATCAAAGATCTTGAAAGATGGTGGCACAAAACCCTAAATAAAATAAAAACTAAATAAAAACCTAAACCTAAAAAATAAACCTAAAAATAAATAAAGAATAAAACCTAAACCCTAAACTAAAAAAAACCTAAACCTAAAATAAAAAATAAACATAAACATAAACAAAAACTAAAATAAACTAAACTAAAATAAATAAAACCTAATCTTAAACCTAAAATAAATTAAACCTAAACCTTAAACTAAAAAAATAAAATTAACTAAAACTAAACTAAAAGAAATAAAATAAAAACCTAAACCTAAACCTAAAAATAAAAAATAAAAAATAAAACCTAAACCTAACAAAAAAAATAAAATGAAAACTAAACAAAAAAAAATCAACATAAACCTAAACATAAACCTAAAAAATAAACTAAAATAAAAAAAAACCTAAACTAAAATAAATAAACTAAAATAAATAAAAATAAAAAATAAATCAAAATAAAAAAATAAAATAAACTAAAATAAAGAAAAAATAAACTAAATAAACCTAAACGTACCAGTTTATTAAATTTAAAAAAAAAAACCCTAAACCCTAAACCTTAAACAATAAAACTAACCCTAAACCCTAAACTTACCCTAAACCCTAAACTAAACCTAAACCCTAAACCCTAAACACCTAACCCCAAACCCTAAACCTTAACTTAAAGTAACTAAATAAATTAAAAAATAAACATAATCCCTAAAACCTAATTAACCTAAAACTAAACCTAAACCCTAAGAATGGGCAGAACCTTAATGGCAGGAACATCACCATCAAATAGGCACAATCTAGATCTGGTGGTGGAGGTGAAGGTGGAGGCGGTGGTTATCGCAGTGGTGGTGGGGGATATAGAGGTGTTGGTGGATATGGAGGTGGTGGCCGGAGCAGTGATGGTTATGGAGGCTGGAGGTGTGATAGAGGTTACAGCCGTGGGGGTAGCGGAGGGAGAGATCAGGAATATGATTATGGATCCCACTACTCGAGAGGCCTCGATGGTTCTGATGGGAATTGGGAAAACTAAAGAACGGCTGATCTGATCTACTGCTTATGAAACTGTGTCCTTACAGTAGAGGCAGTTCTAATTATCTAGGGTTTTTGATTTGCTATATGCATGCTCATTTTTTTATCTTTGTTATCGCTTTTGTCTTAGAAAACTTGGTGTATTACTCGGTTGATAAAATCGAAAGAAGAAAGGTTGGATCTGAATTTGTTTTCTGTTAAAAAAAATGAAAAAAATCATAAACCATAAATTAAAACTTGAACCCTAAACCTAAAACCTAAACCCTAAACTCTAAACCTTAAACCCTAAAAACCATAAATGTTAAAACCTAAAAATAATAAACCCTAAACCTCAAACCCTACACCATAAACCCTAAACCCTAAACCCTAAACTCTAAAAAGCAAAAAACCTAAACCTAAACTAAATAAAACCTAAAAATAGAATAAATAAAAAAATCTAAATCGAGATAAAATATAATAAAAATATAAACTAAAACCTAAATGTAAACTTAAATAAAATAAAATAAAAAGTAAAAACACTAAAATAAAATTACTAAAAACCAAAACTAAACTAAAAAAATAAAAACCTAAATAAAATAAAAACTAAACCTAAAATAAAAATAAAATAAACCTAAAATAAAATAAAATAAAAACTAAATAAGAACCTAAACCTAAACAATAAACCTAAAAAATAAACTTAAAAATAAATAAAAAATAAAATCTAAACCCTAAACTTAAGAAAAAAAACAAAACCTAAAATGAAAAGAAAATAAACCCAAACCTAAACTAAAATAAATAAAACCCAAACCCAAACCTAAAATAAGCTAAACCTAAACCTAAACCTAAACTAAATAAAATAAAATAAACTTAAAATAAATCTAAACCTAAACTAAAAACCTAAAACCTAACCCTAAAAAAATTAAATAAAAACTTAAACTTAATCCTAAAAATAAAAAATAAAACCTAAACCTAAAAAATAAAATTAAAATTAAAATTAAAATTAAACCTAAACCTAAACCTATACCTAAACCTAAAAAATAAACTAAAATAAAAACCCTAAACTAAAATAAAACCTAAAATAAATAAACTAAAATAATTAAAATAAAAGTAAACCTAAATCAAAATAAAAAATACTAAACTAAAATAAATAAAATAAACTAAATCATAAACCTCTGGTTTGCTTTTAAAAATTAAAGATAAAAAAAGACCCACCCTAATGATTCTCCCAGACTCTGGGCCACTAACCCTACCATGGGCCCTAAACCTGACCTGGGCCACCAGATCTGGATAAACAGTCCTGGGCCTAAACCCCCTGGGCTGGACCAAACCCTAAACCCTAAACTTAAACCACTACCCAGTCCACAGGCCCTGGGCCCTTAACCACCACTCCTAAACCCAGGCCACACTCTGACCTGGGCCACAGGCTAACCCAATCACTGAGGCTGGGCCCAGGCCTTAAACCCTAAATGGGCCCTGGGCCCTAACCAGACCTGGGCCTAGACCCTAAATCTGAGGCCCTAAACCTAAACCTGGGCCACTGAGCCTGACCCACCCTCCTAAACTCCACAAATACACCACCCACCCTGGGCCCTAAACCCTCCACAGGCCCTAAAATCTTAAACCAACTAAATTAAACATAATAAATAAAATGAAAACCTAAACCTATAAAATAAAAAACTAAACCTAAACCTAAACCTAAATAAAGTAAATTAATAATAAATAATAAAATATATAAAACTTAAACTAAACTAAAAAATTAGATAAACCTAAGAATAAAAACCTAAATAAAATAAAAACTAAATGTAAAATAAAAGAAAAGTAAATCAAAAATAAAATAAATTTAAAATTAAATAAATACCTAAACATGAAAGATAAATTCAAAAAAAAAAGCTAAAAGTAAATAAAAAATGAAACCTAAACCATAAACTAAAAAAAAAACTTAAACCTAAAATAAAAGTAAATAAACAAAATAAAATAAACCCAAACCTAATGCAAAATAAACTAAAATAAAATAAATAAAACCTAAAATAAACTAAACTTAAATCTAAACTAAATAAAATAAAACTAAAATAAACCTAAAATAAAAAAACCTAAACCTAAAATAAAATAAAACATAAGCCTAAACTTAAAAAAAAAACCTACAAAATAAAATAAAATAAAACTCAACCAATAAACCTAAACTTAAAAATAAACTAAAAAAAACCTAAACTAAAATAAATAAATCTAATATAAATAAACTAAAAAAAATCAAGAATAAACCTCAATGAAAATAGAAAATAAAATAAAGTCAAATAAATGAAAAATAAACCTAAACCTATTGGTTTACTTAATTTAAAAGCCCTACTAAACCACAAACTAAACCCTAAACCTAAACTCTAAACCTTGGGGTCCTAAACCACCCCAAACCCTAACCTTACAATCTTACCCTAAACCCTAAACCCTAAGCTAAAACCCTAAATGCTAAAACCCTAACCCTAAAGCCCCACAAACCCTAAACACTAAATAATAAAACCATAAATCTTAAATCCCTAAACCCTAAACCCTAAGCCCTAAACTTGAAACCCTAAACCCTAAAAACTTAAAAACCTAAACCTAAACAAAATAAATCTTTAAAATAAAATAAATAAATAAACTAAATCTAAAAAAATCATAAATACTATAAAATAAAAACCTATACTAAAACCTAAACCTAAACTTAAAAATAAAATAAAATTAATTAATAAAAATAATCTAAAATAAAATAATTAATAATCTAAACTAAACTAAAAAAATTAAATAAACCTAAGAATAAAAAACCTAGATAAAATAAAAACTAAATGTCCAATAAAGTTAAAATAAACCTAAAATAAAATAAAATAAAATAAAATAAAATAAAAAAAAAAAAACTTAAACGTAAAAAATAGACCTAAAAATAAGTAAAAAGTTAAACTAAACCCAAACTAAAAAAAATCTAAACCTAAAATAAAAAATAAATTAAATAAAATAGAATAAAGAAACCTAAACCAAAATAAACTAAACTAAAATAAATAAAACCTAAACATACCAAATAAACTCAACCTAAACCTAAACCTAAACTAAATAAAATAAAATAAAATAAAAATAAACCCAAAACTAAACTAAAAAATAAAACCTAAAAATAAACTTAAAATAAAATCCTAAAACATAAACCTAAAAAAATAAAATAAAAATCTAAACCTAAACCTAAAAATAAAAAATAAAACCAAACCTAAAAAATAAAATAAAAATAAAACTAAACTAAAAAATAAACCTAAACCTAAAAAATAAACTAAAATAAAAATTATAAACTAAAATAAATAAACCTAAAATAAATAAACTAAACTAAATAAAAAAATAAACATAAATAAAAATAAAGGATAAAGTAAACAAAAATAAATAAAAATTAACTAAATAAACTAAACTATTTGCTTAATTTTTTTTAAAAAAAATTAAACCATAAGCTAACTCACCCTACACCCTAAAATAAACTAAAAAAAAACCTAAACCTACTGGTTTATTTAATTTAAACATAAACTAACCTAAAGGGATGGACCTAAACCCTAAACCCAGACAGACCTAAACCTAAACCACAGAGCCCTGACCCAAAAGCCCAAACCCCACAAAACCTAAATGCTAAACCACTCAGACCATGAACCCTAAACCATACAACCCTAAATCTAAAGCCTAAACCTAAACCCTAAACCCTAACCCTAAACCCTAAACCCTAAAACCCTAAACTGTAAAACCCTAAACCCTAAACCCAAAAAACCTAAAAACCTAAACTTAATAAATAAATAAAAATAAAACTCAACTAAAAAATAAACTTAAATCAAAACCAAAAAATTAAACTAAAATAAAAATCCTAAACTAAAATAAATAAACTAAACTAAATAAATATAAAAAATAAACCCAAATAAAAAAACAAATAAACTAAATTAAATAAAACAAAATAAGTTAACTAAATAAACTAAACCTCTTGGTTTGAATTTAAAAAAATTTTAAACCCCAAAACTAACCCTAAATCCTAAACCTGCACAATATACCTACACCTAAACCCTAAAAACCCTAAAACCCTAAACCTTAAACCCTAAATCCCCTAACCCTAACCTAAACCCTAAACTCTAAAGCATAAACCCACAACCTTAAACCTAAACCACAACACTAAACCACCTCTAAACCATCAAACTCAAACCCACAAACCTAAATATAAAGTAACTAAATAAATTAAAAAATAAACCTAAACCCTAAGACCTAATAAACCTAAACCTAAACCTAAATGCTAAGAATGGGTACAACCTTGATGGCAGGAACATCACCGTCAACCATGTTTATTCTAGATCTAGCAATGGAGGCGAAGTTGGAGGCGGTGGTTATTGTAGTGGTGGTGGGAGATCTAGAGGTGCTGGCGAATATGGAGGTGGTGGTTGGAGTTGTGGTGGTTCTTGAGATAAGAGGAGCGACTGAGGTTACAGCCATGGTTGTGGCAAAGGGAGAGATCAGGGAAATGATGGTGGATCCCGCTACTCGAGTGGCAGGGGTGGTTCTGATGGGAACTAAAAAAATTGAAAAATAACCAATCAGGTCTGCTGCTTATGAACTATGTCTTTACTGTAGAAATAGTTCTAGTTGTCTAGGGTTTTTTATTTTCTCTATGCATGCTAATTTTTTATCTATATTGTTGCTTGTGTCTTAGAAAACTTGGTGTGTTACTTGGTAAATGAAATAAAAAAAGAAATACTGAATATGAATTTATTCTTTATTAAAAAAACCTAAAAATCCTAAACCCTAAACCCTAAAAACCCTAAACCCTATAACCCTAAATGCTAAACCCTAAACCCTAAAGCCCTAAACATTAAACTCTTAACCTACAACCCTAAACCTTAAAATCCTAAATCGTAAAAAACCCTAAACCTTAAACCCCAAACCATAATAAACCCTAAATCCTAAACCCTAAACCACAGAAACCTAACACCACCCCAACCCTAAACCCATGCACCTAAACTAAATACTAAACCAACAGCTAAAACCCTAAACCTTGAGCTTAAATACTTAAACCCTAAGCTAACCCTAAGCCCTAATCCTTAAAACCTAAACCCTAAACCCTAAACCCTAAAAACCCAAAACTCTAAAGCTAAAATGCTAAACCTTAAAGCCTAAACCCTAAACCCTAAACCCTGAAACCCTAAACCCTAAACCATAAACCCTAAACACTAAAACCTAAAAACCTAAACCTAAACTAAAAAATAATAATAATAAAATAAAATAAATAAAAAGCATAAACTTAAATAAAATAAAATCACAAAATAAAACCTAAACTTAAACCTAAAAATAAAGTATAATAATTTAATTAAAATAAACTAAAATAAAAATAATAATAACTTAACCTAACTAAAAAATAAAATAAACTTAAGAATAAAAATTAAATAAAATAAAAAGTAAACATAAAATAAAAATAAAATAAACCTAAAATAAAATAAAGTAAAAACTAAATCAAAACATAAATCAAAAAATTAAACCCAAAAACAAAACCTAAAAATATTTAAAAAATAAAACTCAAATCCTAAACTAAAAAAAAACTAAACCTAAAATAAAAATAAAATAAACCTAAACCTAAAATTAAGAAAACTAAACTACAATAAATAAAACCTAAACCTAAACCTAAAATAAACTAAACCTAAACCTAAACCTAACCAAAATAAAATAAAAACCTAAACCTAATCCTAAAAATAAAAATAAAACCTAAACCTAAAAAATAAAATAAAAATAAAACTCAATTAAAAAATAAACCTAAACCCTAAAAACCTTAAACCATAAACCTAAAGCCTAAAGCCTAAAGCCTAAAGCCTAAACTAACCATAAACCCTAAACCCTTAAAACCCTAAACCCTAAAGCCTAAACACTAAATCCTAAATCCTAAACCCTAAACCCTAACCCTAAACCCTAAACCTTAAAACCCTAAACCCTAAAGCCCTAAACCCTAAACCCTAACCCTTAACCCTATATCCTAAAAGAACAAACCCTAAAATCCTAATCCCTAAACTATAAACCCTAAACCCTAAACATAAACCTAAAGTAACTAAATATATATAAAAATAAACTTAACCCTAAAACCTAATAAACTTAAACCCTAAGAATGGGCAGAACCTTGATGGCAGGAACATCACCATCAACCAAGCTTAGTCTAGATCTAGCTATGGAAGCGAAGGCAAAGGCGGCGATTATCATAAGGGTGGTGGGGGATCTAGAGGTGCTACTGGATATGGTGGTGGTGGTCAGAGCAGTGGTGGTTATGGAGGTGGGAGGAGTGACAAAGGTTATAGCTGTGGTGGTGACAGAGGGAGAGATTGGGGATATGATGGTGGATCCCGCTAGTCAAGAGGCCAAGGTGGTTCTGATGGGAATTGGAGAAACTGAAGAATGGTTGATCTGATCACCGCTATGGAACTTAATCACCGAGAGACTAGTAATCTAGGGTTATTATTTTGCTTTATACGTGCTAATTTTTTATCTATGTCATCACTTATGTCTTAGAAAACTTGGTGTGTTACTTGGTTGATGAAATCAAAAAAAAGAAATGTTGAATCTGAATTTGTTCTCTATTAAAAAAAACTAAAAAACATAAACCCTAAATGAAAACCTAAACCCTAAACCTAAAACCTAAACCCTAAACCCTATAGCCTAAAAATCTTAAACCCTAAACCCTAAACTCTAAATCCTAACACCCTATTCCCTAAACCACAAACCCTAAAACTCTAAACCTAAAACCCAAAACCCTAAACCCTAAACCCTAAAAAATTGTAAACACTAAACCCTAAACCTTAAACCCTAAACCCTAAACCCTAACCTTAACCCTAAACCCTAAACCCTAAACCCTAAACACTAAAACCCTAAATCATAAACCCTAAACTAACCATAAACCCTAAAGCCTAAACCCCAAACCTTAAACCTTAAAGCCTAAACTAACCCTAAACCCTATGCTAACCCTAAACCATAAACCCTACCTTAAAAACCCTAAACCTTAAAGCCTAAAGACTAAACCCTAAACCCTAAACCTTAAAACCCTAAACCGAAAAACCCTAACCCCTAAACCCTAAACACTAAACTCTAAACCCTAAACCCTAAAAACCTAAAAACTTAAACCTAAACTTAAAAATAAAATAAAAAAACTTAAACCTAAATAAAAAATAAGTAAAATAAAATAAAAACATAAACTAAAACATAAACCTAAACCTAAAAATAAAATAAAGTAAACTAATAAAAATAAACTAAAATAAAATAAATAATAACCTAAACTAAACTAAAAAATAAAATAAGCCTAAGAATAAAAAAATAAATAAAATAAAAATAAACATAAATAAAAATAAAATAAACCTAAAACAAAAATAATAATAATAATAACTAAATAAAAACCTAAACCTAAAAAATAAACCTAAAAGTAAATCCAAAAAATAAATAAAAAATAAAACCTAAACCCTAAATTAAAAAAAAAAACTTAACCTAAAATAATAAAATAAATAAACATAATCCTAAACTAAAATAAATAAAACCTAAACCTAAACTAAAGTAAACTAAACCTAAACTAAATAAAAATAAATAAACTAAAAATAAACCTAAACCTAAACTAAAAAATGAATCCTCAAAATAAACCTAAAATAAAAACCTAAAACATAAACTAAATACAATAAAATAAAAACCTAAACTTAAATCTTAAAATAAAAAATAAAACCTAAACCTAGAAAATAAACTAAAATAAAACACCTAAACTAAACTAAATAAACCTAAAATAAATAAACTAAACTAAATAAAAATAATAAATAAACATATGTAAAAAAATAAATAAATTAAAATAAATAATAAACAAACTAAATAAACCTAAACCTTCCGGTTAACTTAATTTTAAAAAAAAAATCCTAAGCTAACCCTAAACCCTAAATCCTAAACCCTAAAAATTTTAAACCCTAAAGTCTAAACAATAAACCCTAAACCATAACCTTCAACCCTAAACCCTAAAATCTTAAACCCTAAACCCTAAACCCTAAGAACCTAAAAACCTAAACCTAAATTAAATAAAATCTAAAAATAAATTATATAAAAAAACATAAACTTAAATATAAGAAAAAAATCTAAATAAAATAAAAACCTAAACTAAAACCTAAATCTAAACATAAAAATAAAATAAAATAATAAAAATAAAAAATAAAATAAACCTAAGAATAAAAAACCTAACTAAAATAAAGACTAAACATAAATAAAAATAAAATAAACCTAAAATAAAATAAAATAAAAACTAAATAAAAACCTACACCTAAAAAAAACTTAAAATTAAAACCTAAAAATATATAAAAAAATAAAACTTAAAATCTAAACTAAAAAAAACATAAACCTAAAATAAAAATAAAATAAATAATATAAAATAAACCTAAACTAAAACTATAATAAACAAAACTAAAATAAATAAAACCTAAACCTAAACCTAAAATAAACTAAACCTAAACTAGATAAAATAAAATAAACTAAAAATAAACCTAACCTAAAAATAAATAAAAAAATAAACTAAAAAAACCTAAAACTAAACCTAAAAAAAATAAAATAAAACCTAAACCTAAACATAAAAATAAAAAATAAAACCTAAACCTAAAAAAAAAATTTAAAAAAAAACTCAACTAAAAAATAAACCTAAACCTAAAAAATAAACTAAAATAAAAAACCTAAACTAAAACAAATAAAAAATAAAAATTAAAAATTAATCCTAAATAAAAATAAAAAATAAAATAAACTAAAATAAATAAAAATAAATAAAATAAACCTAAACATACTGGTTTATTTAATTAAAAAGACCCAAAACCCAAAATCCTAAACCCTAAACTCTAAACATTAAACCTTAAAACTAACCCTAAACCCTAAACCCTAAATCATAAACCTTAAACCCTATAAACCTAACCCTAAATGTTAAAACCCTAAATCCTAAACCTAAACCCTAACAGTTAAAATGTTAAACCCTAAACTAACCCTAAACACTAAACCCTAAAAACCCTGAGCTGTAAAGCTTAAACCCTAAACCCTAAACTAACCCTAAACCTTAAGCTAACCCTAAACCCTAAACCTAAACCTAAAGCTTAAACCCTAAACCCTAAACATGAAACCCTAACCCTAAATCATAAACCCTATGATGGTGGATCCCACTACTCGAGTAGCTAGGGTGGTTCTAATGGGAACTAGAGAAACTGAAGAATGGCCAATCTGATCTATTGCAATTATGTCTTTAAAGTAAAAAGTTATCTAGGGTTTTTATTTGCTATGCTTTTATGATCTATGTCATCGCTGGTGTCTTAGAAAACTTGGTGTGTTACTTGATTGATGAAATCAAAAAAGAAGAAAATAATTTGTTCTCTATTAACAAAAAAAAACCAAAAACCTTAAACCCTAAACTAAAACATAAATCTAAAACCCTAAACACTTAAAACCCTGAAACCTAAATCCTAAACCCTAAACCCTAAATCCTAAATCCTAAACCCTAAGACCCTAAACCCTAATCCCTAAACCCTAAACCTTAAATCTACAACCCTAAACTTAAACCCTAAACCCTCAAAAACCTTAAACCCTAAACCAAAACTTAAATCTTAAACCCTAAATATTAAATGTTGAACCATAAAACCCTAAACCTAAACCCTAAAACTTGAAGCTTAAATCCTAAATCTTAAATGCTAAATTCTAAACAAACCTAAAACCCTAAGCTAACCCTAAACAAGAATGAATAAACCCTAAACCCTAAAAACCCTAAATCATAAAGCCTAAATGCTGAAGCCAAAAGCCTAAATCCTAAACCCTAAACCCTAAAACCCTAAACCCTAAACTCTAAAAACCTAAAATCCTAAACCTAAACTAAAGAAAACCTTAAAATAAAATAAATAAATAAACCTAAACCTAAATAAAATAATAAATTAAAATAAACTAAAAACACAAACTAAAACCTAACCTAAACCTAAAAAAATAACCTAAACTAAACTAAAATAAAATAAACCTAAGAATAAAAAATTAAATAAAATAAAAGTAAATGTAAAATAAAAAATAAAATAAACCAAAAAATAAAATAAAATAAAACTAAATAAAAGCATAAACCTAAAACTATACCTAAAAATATATAAAAAATAAAACTTAAACCCTAAACTAGAAAAACCTAAAACTAAAATAAAAATAAAATATACAAAATAAAATAAACTTAAACCTAAACCTAAACTAAAATAAATAAATCCTAAACCTAAACTTAAAATAAACTAAACCTGAACCATAAACTAAATAAAATAAATAAACCTAAAATAAACCTAAACCTAAATTAAAAAATAAAACCTAAAAATAAACCTAGAACCTAAACATAAAAAATAAAACAAAACCTTAACCTAAATCTAAAAATATAAAATAAAACCTAAACCTAAAAAATAAAATTACAACAACAACAAGCCTTAATCCCACAAGGTGGGGTCAGCTACATGAATCCTTCGTCTCCATTGTGTCCTATTATGTGTCAAATTCTCATTTAAATCAAGTATACTAAGATCATTTTATACATCTTAACCAAGTCTTTTAGGTCTACCTCTACCTTTCTTAACATAAGGCAAATCTAATGCATCTACTCCCTAATCGGTCATCGGACGAACGCTTTATGTAAAACCATCTTAAGCGACTCTCCTAATCTTATCTACCACCGGAGCTACTCCAACTTTTTCCTGAATATACTCATTTTGCATTCTTTCTAAGAGTAAAGCCACTCATCCACCTAAGCATCCTCATCTCTATAACACTTAACTTAGTCTTATGCTTCTCTTTATTGGCCAACATTCTACACCATAAATCATTGAGGTCTTACCACCATCTTATAAAATTTTCCTAAGTTTAAGTGGAACTTTTCTATCACATAATAGGCGATGCATTCCTCCACTTCAACCATCCAACTTGAATTCTACTAATAACATCTCCATCTATTTCACCATCATTTTGAACAATAGAGCCTAAATATTTGAAACGCTCACTCTTATTAATGACTTCTTCAAATGTCACAACACTACCACTAGAACTTCTACAAATAAAATTACAATATATTCAGTTTAGATCTACTTAAATGAAAACCTTTAGACTCTAGAGTTGACCTCCATAATTCAAGTTTCTATTGGACTCCCTCTCTAGTATTATCAACAAGAAGAATGTCATCAATAAAAAGCATACACCAAGGTACATCTTCTTATAAATGCCTAGTAAGAACATCCATAACTTAAGTAAAAAAGATAAGGGCTTAAAGTTGATCCTTGATGTAATCCAACTGAATAGGAAAATATTTTGTCAATCCTCCTTGTGTACAAGTAACAAATGCATATATCCTTAATGACTTGAATATAACCAATATTAACTCCTTTCTATTCTAGAACTCTCCAAAGAACATCTCTTGAAACTTTATCAAAAGCTTTCTCTAAATCAATAAATATCATATGTAGATCCTCCTTACATTCTCTATGCTTCTCCATCAAACCCCTAAACAAATGTATATCATCCATAGTAGATTTACATGGCATGAAACCAAACTGAGTGTGAGAAACTTCTGTATCACATCATAACTTATGCTCAATTACTCTCTCCAATAATTTTAATGTATGACACATTAACTTAATTCCTCTATAATTTGCACACTCTTGTGCATCACCTTTATTCTTAAATATAGGAAATAACAAACTCTTTCTCCACTCATCGCATCTTTTAGTCTTTAAAATGACATTAAAAGATTTGTTAAGAAATTCCTTGATCTCCTAAACATTTCTACACTTCTATTGGAATATTATCCGTCCTATGCTTTTCCACATTTCATTTTCTTTAAAGCTTCACTTACTTGATTTACTAATACGATGATAAAATGAAATTCTATTTTTTAGGTATTAAGGTTGCTAAAATCAATCATACTTTCAGATCCTTCAATGAAAAGTTTATCAAAATACCTCATCCACCTATTTTCAATATCCTTTTCTAAAAAAACATTTTATTATTTTCATTTTTAATACACCTCAATTGAACTATGTCTTTACTTCTCCTATCTCTTTGGTTGGCTAACTTATACATACATCTTTCACCTTCTTTGGTATCTAATCTATTATATAAATCACCAATAGCTAAATTTTTTGCATCATATGTTGCTTTCTTAGAATCTCTACAAGCTACTTTATATATTTTCCAATTCTATGAGTTTTTACATCTAAACCAAGTTTTATAACAATACTTCTTTTTTTTTTTTCTTGCACACTCTGACTCCACCACCAACTATTCTTATTAAAAGAAGCTTTTCCTTTTGATTCTCCAAGCACATCTTTAGCAACTTGCTTAATTTCACTTGCTATTTTTTCCCACATAATGTTAGCTTCCTCATAAACATCCCAAATTCTAATCTCTTGTAGCTTACTCTTAAAATATTTTATTTATGTTCTTAAGTGTCCCCATCTAATTCTAGATAATAATTTGGTTTATTTTTCTCTTACAACCTTTCATCTTAAAATCTAAAACTAACAATCGATGTTGGGTACTTAGATTTTCACTTGGAATGACCTTACAATCTTTACAAACTAAACGATCTAATTTTCTTATCAGAATATAATCAATCTGTGTTTTACTAGATCCATTTTTATAAGTAATAATATATTCATCTCTTTTCTTAAATAATGTGTTAGCAACTACAAAATCATAAGCTAAAGCAAAATCTAATATAGTCCTACCTTCTTCATTAGTCACTCCAAATCCATAACCACCATGAATACCTTTAAAATCTTCTACCACTCTACCACCATGTCCATTTAAATCTCCTCCAATAAATACTTTTTCTTCAAGAGGTATCTTTTGTATTAATCCCTCTAATTCATTCCAAAATTTTTCTTTTGTGCTTACCTCCAAACCTACTTAAGGAGCATAGACACTTATAACATTAATAATCTTAGTATCAACAATAATCTTTGAAGCTATAATTTTATCTCCACATCAATTAATATTTATAACATTATCCTTCAAACTTTTATCTATAATCTCACCTACACCATTTCTAGACTTTTACCTAATACCAAAGTTTAAAACCTAAACTATCAATCTCCTTGGCTTTCTCCCCAACCCATTTAGTTTCTTGAACACATAAAATATTTATCTTTCTATGAACCATAAAGAGTACCTATATTCCAAGATCCTAACCTAATTCTAGTTTCATGGACTAACTTCTTTGCCCGCATCCGCCCATAATGTAACTTGCTTATTTAACACCGCACTAAATACTAAACATTTTTTCAATTCAATCCATACAACCCTGTGGGATGTCCTAGCATTAACAAATAATTTAAAGGATTCATGTCATGATTATTTCAACAAGTTTTATAATTACCTAATACCCTCCACTTTTCACATCCTACCTAAAAAAATAAAACTAAACTAAAAAAATAAGCACAAACCTAAACCTAAAAAATAAACTAAAATAAAAACCTAAACTAAAACAAAGAAACCTAGAATAAATAAACTAAACTAAATAAAAATAAAAATAAAACATAAATAAAAAAATCAAATAAGCTAAAATAAATAATAAAATAAAATAAATAAACCTAAACTAATTGGTTCACTTAATTTTTATAAAAAAACCCTAAACCTTAAACCCTAAATCCCAAACTATAAACCATAAACCCTAAACCCTAAAACTAACCCTAAACCCTAAACTCTAAACCTACAACCCTAAACCCTAAACCCTAAAAACCAAAAAACTAAAACCTAAACTAAATAAAACTAAAAAAATATAATAAATAAAAAATCTAA
This sequence comes from Cymbidium sinense, assembly GCA_021442155.1. Classification (NCBI taxonomy): domain Eukaryota; kingdom Viridiplantae; phylum Streptophyta; class Magnoliopsida; order Asparagales; family Orchidaceae; genus Cymbidium; species Cymbidium sinense. Next base: position 295,565,156 of record CM038214.1, on the reverse strand, counting down.
ACCTAAATAAAATAAAAACCTAAACTAAAACCTAAACCTAAACGTAAAAATTAAATAAATAAAATTAAAAATTAAACAAAAATAAAATAAATAAAAACCTAAACTAAACTAAATAAAATATACCTAAAATAAAATAAAATAAATACTAAATAAAAACCTAAACCTAAAATATAAATTTAAAAATAAAACCTAAAAACAAATAAATAAATAATCCCTAATCCCTAAATTTTAAAAAAAAAAACCTAAACCTAAAATAAATAAAATAAAATAAACCTAAACCTAAAAAAATAAACTAAACTAAAATAAATAAAACTTAAACCTAAACCTTAAATAAACTAAACCTAAATCTTAAACTAAATAAGATAAAATAAATTAAAAATAAACCTAAACCTAACTTAAATAATAAAACCTAAAAAAAAAACCTAAAATAAAAACCTAAAACCTAAACCTACAAAAATAAATTAAAAACCTAAACCTAAACCTAAAAATAGAAAATTAAACCTACACCTAAAAAACAAAATAAAAATAATACTAAACTAAAAAAAAATAAAACTAAACATAAACCTAAACCTAAAAAAGAAACCAAAATAGAAAACCTAAACTAAAAAAACAAACCTAAATTAAATAAACTAAACTAAATAAAAATAAAAATAAAGGTAAATAAAAATAAAAAATAAAATAAACTAAAATAAATAAAAAAACAAACTAAATAAATTAAATAAATCGAAACCATGAGTCTACTTAATTAAAAAAAGAACCTTAACCCTAAACCCCAATCCCTAAAACTAACAATAAACCCTAAATGCTGAATCCTAAACCCTAAACCCTTAACCCTTAACCCTAAACCTTAAAACTATAAATCCTAAATCCTAAACCCTAAACCCTAAACCTATAACCCTAAAACCTACAACCATAAACCCTAAACCCTAAATTCTAAACCATAAACCCTAAAAACCTAAAAACCTAAACCTAAACTAAAGAAAAATTAAAAATAAAATAAATAAAAGATTCTAAACCTAAATAAAATAGGAAAAAGAAAATAAAATAAAAACCTTAGCTAAAATTTAAACCTAAACCTAAACATAAAAATAAGTTAAAATAAAAAAAATAAAAACAAAACTATAATAAAATAAATAAAAACCTAAACTATACTAAAAAAGTAAAATAAACCTAAAAAATAAAACCTAAATCAAATAGAAACTAAACGTAAAATAAAAATAAAATAAACCTAAAATAAAATAAAATAAAAACTAAATAAAAACATAAACCTAAAAAATAAACCAAAAAACAAAACCTAAAAATAAATAAAAAAATAAAACATAAACCCTAAACAAAAAAAAACTAAACCTAATGAACAAAATAAAATATACTAAACTAAAATAAATAAAACTTAAACCTAAACCAAAAATAAACTAAACCGAAACCCTAAACTAAAATAAAATAAACTGAAAATAACATATACCTAAACTAAAAAATTAAACCTAATAATAATCGTAAAATAAAAATCTAAAATTGAAACCTAAAAAAATAAAATAAAAACTTCAACCTAAACCTAAACATAAAAAATAAAACGTAAACCTAAAAAATAAAATAAAAATAAAACTAAACTAAAAAATAAGCATAAACCTAAACCTAATAAATAAACTAAAATAAAAACCTAAACTAAAATAAAAAAAACCTAAAATAAATAAACTAAAATAAATAAAAATAATAAATAAACAAAAATAAATAAAATAAACTAGAATAAACTAAAATAAATGCTAAACCCTAAACTAAATAAAAAATAAACTAAACAAACCTAAACCTATCAGTTCACTTAATTTTTTTAAAAACACACTAAACCCTAAAGAGTAAATCCTAAACCCTAAACCCTAAACCCTAAAACTAACCCTAAACCCTCAACCCTCAACCCTAAACACCAAATAAACTTAAACCCAAAACCTAAAACCCTCAACCCTAAATGCTAAATGCTAAACCCACTTAAATAAACTCAAACCCTAAACCCTAAAATAACTAAACATAAACCTAAAACCTAACTAAACCCTAAACCCTAAACCATAAACATAAACCTAAAACCTAAAACCTAAACTAAACCCTAAACCTAAACCTAAACCTTAAAACCTAAACCTAAACCTTAAACACTAAAACTAAAACCTAAACCTAAACTAAATAAAACCAAAAAATAAAATAAATAAAAAATAAAACCTAAATAAAATAAAATAAAACCTAAACTAAAACCAAACTAAATGTAATAAGAAATAAAATAAAAAATAAAATTAAACTAAAATAAAATAAATAAAAACCTAAACTAAACTAAAAAAATAAAATTAACCTAAAAATAAAAAAACTAAATAAAATAAAAACTAAACATAAAATAAAAATAAAATTAACCTAAAATAAAATAAAATAAAATAAATACTTAATAAAAACCTAAACTTAAAAAATAAACTTAAAAATGAAACCTAAAAATAAATAAATAATAAAACCTAAACCCTAAACTCAAAAAAAAAAAAAATTAAACCTAAAATAAAATAAATACATAAACCTAAACAAAAAAAAATAACTAAACTAAAAAAATAAAACCTAAACTTATACCTAAACTAAACTAAACTAAACCTAAACCTAAACCCTAAAAATGAAATAAACTAAAATAAATATAAACCTAAAAAAATAAAATAAAATTTAAACCTAAACCTAAAAATAAAAAAAAAAATAAAACTTAAACTTAAAAAAATAAATAAAAATAAAACTACACTAAAAAAATAAACATAAACTTAAACCTAAACCTAAAAAAAATAAACTAAAATAAAAAACTAAACTAAAATAAATAAACCTAAATAAATAAACTAAACTAAATAAAATTAAAAAAATAAACTAAATAAAATAAAAATAAAATCAACTAAAATAAATAAAAATAAACTAAATAAACCTAAACTACCATATTTACTTAATAAAACAAAACCCTAAACCTTAAACCCTAAATCCTAAACCCTAAACCCTAAACCTAAAATTAACCAAACATACAACCCTAAACCTCAACCTAAACTATACCTAAACTCTAAAAAACCTTAAACTTAAACCCTAAACCCTAAACCCTAAACACTAAACCTAAACCTAAACCCTAACCCTAAAACTAAACCCTAATTCTAAACCTAAACCCTAAAACCCTAAACCTAAAACTACCCTAAACACTAAACCCTAAAAACCTAAACCCTAAAGACTAAACCTAAACTAACCCTAAAACCTGCTAACCTAAACCTAAAATAAAATAAAAAACCTAAACCTAAATAAAATAAAATAAAACCTAAAAAAAACCTAAACCTAAACCTAAACTTAAAAAATAAGTTAAATAAAAAAAATAAAAAATTAAACTATAAAATAAATAAAACCTAAACTATACTAAAAAATAAAATAAACCTAAAATAAAAAACCTAAATAAAATTAAAAACTAAATATAAATTAAAAATAAAATAAACCTAAAATAAAATAAAATAAAAACTAAATAAAAACCTAAACCCACAAAACAAACATAAAAACATAACCTAAAAAAATAAAAAATAAAACCTAAACTCTAAAAAAAAAAACTAAACCTAACATAAACAAAATAAAATAAACTAAACTAAAATAAATAAAACTTAAACCTAAACCAAAAATAAACTAAACCTAAACCATAAACTAAAATAAAATAAACTAAAAATAAACCTATACCTAAACTAAAAAATTAAACTTAATAATAATCCTAAAATAAAAATCTAAAATTGAAACCTAAAAAAAATAAAATAAAAACTTCAACCTAAACCTAAACATAAAAAATAAAATGTAAACCTAAAAAATAAAATAAAATAAAACTAAACTAAAAAATAAGCATAAACCTAAACCTAACAAATAAACTAAAATAAAAACCTAAACTAAAAAAATAAACCTAAAATAAATAAACTAAAGTAAATAAATAAATAAACATAAATAAATAAAATAAAATCAACTAAAATTAATAAAATAAATAAATTAAATAAACCTAAAGCTATAAGTTTGCTTACTTTTTTTTAAAAAAACCTAAACCCTAAACCCTAAACCCTAAACCCTAAATCCTAAATCCTAAACCCAAAACTCTAAACCTACAAACCTAAACCCTCAACCCTATACCCTAAATCCTAAAAAACCTCAAACCCTCAACCCTAAACCCAAAACCCAAAACCTTAAACACTAAACCCTAAAACCTACAACCCTAAACCCTAAACACTAAACCCAAAACCCAAAACCCTAATCCCTATACCCAAAACCCTAAACCTTAAAACCTAAAACCCTAGAACCCTAAACCCTAAACCCTAAACATACAACTTAAAACTTAAAACCCTAAACCCTAAACCTTAAACCCTAAAACTTAAACCCTAAACCCTAAACCATAAACTTTAAACCCTAAAAATTAAAAAACCTAAACCTTACCTAAATAAAACAAAAAAATAAAATAAATGGAAAAGCTTAAAATTAAATAAAATAAAATAAATAAAATAAAATAAAAACTAAAACTAAAACCAAAATCAAAATATAATAAGAAAATAAAATTAAATATTAAATATTAAACTAAAATAAAATAAATAAAAACCTAAACTAAACTAAAAAATAAATTAGCCTAAAAATAAAAAACCTAAATAAAATAAAAACTAAACATAAAATAAAAATAAAATTGACCTTATAATAAAATAAAATAATACTTAATAAAAACTTAAACCTAAAAAATAAACTTAAAAATGAAACCTAAAAATACATAATAAATAAAACCTAAACCCTAAACTCAAAAAGAAAAATTAAACCTAAAATATATATAAAATAAACCTAAACCTAAACTAAAATAACTAAACTAAAAAAAGTAAAACCTAAATCTATACCTAAAATAAACTAAACCTAAACCTAAACCCTAAATAAAATGAAATAAACTAAAAATAAACCTAAACCTAAAAAAATAAAATAAAAATCTAAACCTAAACCTAAAAATAAAAAAATAAAACTTAAACCTAAAAAATAAATAAAAATAAAACTACACTAAAAAATAAACATAAACTTAAACCTAAACCTAAAAAACAAACTAAAATAAAAAATCTAAACTAAAATAAATAAACTAAACTAAATAAAAATTAAAAATAAACCTAAATAAACATAAAAAATAAAATAAACTAAAATAAATGAAAAATAAACTAAATAAACCTAAACCTATCGATTTGTTAATTTTAAAAGACCATTAAACTAATCCATAAACCCTAAACTAACCTAAAACCCAAACTAAACCTAAACTAAACCCTATACCTAAACCCTAAACCCTAGACCTTAAACCCTAAACCCTATACCTTAAACCTTAAAAAACCCTAAACCCTTAACCCTATACCTTAAACCTTAAAAAATCCTAAACCCTAAACTCTAAATCTTAAACCCTAAACACTAAACCATAAACCTTAAACCCTAACCCTATCCTAAACCCTAAACCCTAATCCCTAATCCCTAAACCTAAAATCCTAAACCCTAAACCCTAAACTTACCCTAAACTCTAAACCCTAAAAACCCTAAACTAACCCTAAACACTAAGCTAACCCTAAACCCTAAACCTCAAACCCTAAACCCTAAACCCTAAGCCTAAAACCTAAAAACCTAAACTAAATAAAACCTAAAAATAAAATAAAAAAAACCTAAACATAGATAAAATAAAATAAAAACCTAAACTAAAACCTAAACCCAAACTTTAAAATAAAATAAAATATAAAATAAAAATAAACTAAAATAAATAAAAACCTAAACTAAAAAAAATAAAATAAACCTAAGAATAAAAACCTAAATAAAATAAAAACTAAACGTAAAATAAAAATAAAATAAAATAAAAACTAAATAATAACCTAAACCTAAAAAAAATAAAAAATAAAACCTAATCCTTAAACTAAAAAAAACTAAACCAAAAATAAAAATAAAATAAACAAAATAAAATAAACCTAAACCTAAACTAAAATAAACTAAACTAAAATAAATAAAACCTAAACCTAAACCTAAAATAAACTAAACCTAAACCTAAACTAAACTAAATAAAAAAATAAACTAAAATAAACCTAAACCTAAACTAAAAACCTAAAAGTAAATCTAAAATAAAACATAAAACCTAAACTAAAAATAAATAAAATTAAAACTTAAACCTAAAAATAAAAACTAAAACCTAAAACTAAAAATAAAAAATAAAAATAATACTAAACTAAAAGTTTGCATAAACCTAAACCCAAACCTAAAAAATAAAATAAAATAAAAAACCAAAACTAAAATAAATAAACTAAACTAAATAAAAAATAAAAAATAAACTTAAATAAAATTATAAAATAAAATAAACTAAAATAAATAAAAATAAACTAGATAAATTAATTAGACCTAAAACTATCGATTTTCTTAATTTAAAAAAAGATCCCTAAACATTAAACCTTAAACCCTAAATCCTAAACCCTAAACCATAAACCCTAAACTTACAACCCTAAACCTTAAACCCTAAACCCTATACCCTAAACCTTAAAAAACCCTAAACCCTAAACTCTAAACACTAGACCCTAAACCCTAAGCCCTAAATGCTAAACCCTAACCCTATATCTAAACCCTAAACCCTAATTCCTAAACCCTAAACCCTAAACCCTAAACCCTAAACCCTAAACTAACCCTAAACTCTAAACCCTAAAAATCCTAAACCTAAAGAAAAACCCTAAAAACTAACCCTAAACCTGCTAACCCTAAACAGAACCCTAAACCCTAAACTAAACCCTAAACACTAAACCCTAAGCCCTAAAACCTAAAACCTAAACTAAATAAACCTAAAAAAATAAATAAACCTAAACCTAAATAAAATAAAATAAAATCCTAAACTAAAATCTAAACCTAAACCTAAAAATAAAATAAAATAAAAATAAAAAATTTACTAAAATAAAAATAAAAAACCTAAACTAAACTAAAAAATAAAATAAACCTAAGAATAAAAAACCTAAATAAAATAAAAAAAACTAAACATAAAAAAATAAAATAAACCTAAAATAAAATAAAATTAAAACTAAATAAAAATAAAACCTAAAAAAAATAAAATAATACCTAATCCCTAAACTAAGAAAACTTAAACCTAAAATAAAAATAAAATAAACAAAATAAATAAAGCTAAACCTAAACTAAAATAAACTAAACTAAAATAAATAAAACCTAATACTAAACCTAAAATAAACTAAACCTAAACCAAAACCTAAACAAAATGAACTAAAATAAACTAAAATAAACCTAATCCTAAACTAGAAAATAAAACCTGAAATAAAAACATAAAGCCTAAACCTTAAAAAAAACCAAAACTTAAACCTAAAAATAAAAACTAAAACCTAAAACTAAAAAATAAGATAAAAATAAAACTAAACTAAAAAGTTTGCATAAACCTAAACCCAAACCTAAAAAATAAACTAAAATAAAAAACCTAAACTAAAAGAAATAAACTAAATTAAATATAAATAAAAAATAAAGCTAAATAAAAGTAAAAAATAAAATAAACTAAAATAAAAAAACTTAATAAATTAAATAAACCTAAACCTAATGATTTACTTAATTTTACAAAAAAAAACCTAAACCCTAAACCCTAAACCGTGAACCCTAAAACTAACCCTAAACCCTAAACCATAAACCTACAACCCTAAACCCTAAACCCTAAACCCTAAACCCTAAACACTAAATAGTAAACCCTAAAATAACCCTAAACCCCATACCCTAAACCCTAAACCCTAAACCCTAACCCAAATCTTAAACCCTAAACCCTAAAAACCCTACACCCTATAGCCTAAAGCCTAAAGCCTAAACTAATCCTAAACCCTAAACCCTCAAAACCCTAAACCCTAAAGCCTAAACACTAAACTCTAAATCCTAAACCCTAAATCATAACCCTAAACTCTAAACCTTAAAACCCTAAACTCTAAAATGCTAAACCCTAAACCCAAACCCTAAACCCCAACCTCAAAAGCATAAACCTCCTCTAAACCTTAAAGCCTAAAGCATAAACTTTAAACCCTAACGCTAAACCCTAAACCCAAAATGTAAACCTAAAGTAACTAAATAAATTAAAAAATAAACTTAAACCCTAAAACCTAATGAACATAAACCTTAAGAATGTGCAGAACCTTGATGGCAGGAACATCACCATCATTCAAGCTCAGTCTAGATCTAGCAGTGGAGGCGAAGGCAAAGGTAGTTGTTATCACAATGGTGGTGGGGGATCTAGAGGTGATGCTAGGTTGTCAAAGTAGTGGAGGTTATGGAGGCGGGAGGAGAGATGAAGGTTACAACCATGGTGGTGGCGGAAGGAGAGATTGGTGATATGATGGTGGATCCCGCAACTTGAGAGGCTGGGGTGGTTCTAATGGGAATTAGAGAAATTGAAGGATGGCTAATCTGATCTGATACTTATGGAACTATGTCTTTGTAGTAGAGATGGTTCTAGTTTTCTAGGGTTTTTGATTTACTCTATGTGTGCTTATGTTTTATCTATTTTGTCACTTGTGTCATAGAAAACTTGGTTTGTTACTTGGTTGATCAAATCGAAAAGAAGAAATATTGAATATGAATTTTTTCTCTATTAAAAAAACACCAAAACCTTAAAATCTAAACTAAAACCTAAACTCTAGACCTAAAACCTAAACCCTAAACCCTAAACCCTAAACCCCAAAAACCCTAAACCGTAAACCTTAAACCCTAAACCCTAAAACCCTAAACCCTGAACCCTAAACCCTAAAACCTAAACCCTAAACACTAAACACTAAACCTTAAACCCTAAACCCTAAACCCTAAATCCTAAAACCTAAACCCTAAACACTAAACACTAAACCTTAAATCCTAAACCCTAAACCCTAAACCCTAAACCCTAAACCTTAAACCCGTAATTAACCCTAAACCCTAAATTGTAAACCCCAAACCCTAAAAAGCTAAAAACTTAATCTTAAACAAAATAAAACCTTAAAAATAAAATAAATAAAAACCTAAACTAAAATTTAACCTAAACATAAACCTAAACCTAAACCTAAAAAGAAAATAAAGCAAAAAAATAAAAACTATACTAAAATAATATAAGAAAAACCTAAAGTAAACTTAAAAAATAATAAACCTAAATAAAATAAAAAAAAAGTAAAACTAAAATAAAATAAAATAAACCTAAAATAAAATAAAATAAAAATGAAACCTAAAAAATAAACATAAAATAAAATCTAAAATAAATAAAAATAAAAAATCTACCCTAAACAAAAAAAAACCTAAAAAATAAAAATAAAATAAACCTAAACCTAAACTAAAATAAACTAAACTAAAATAAATAAACCTAAACTTAAATCTAAAATAAACTAAATCTAAACCTAAACCTAAACCCTAAATAAAATAAAATTAACTTAAACAAGCCTAAACTTAAACTAAAAAATAAAACCTAAAAATAAACCTAAAAAAAAACCTAAAACTTAAACCTAAGAAAATAAAGCCTAAGCCTAAACCTAAAAAAATAAAAAAAATAAAACTTAAACCTAAAAATAAAGTAAAAAAAAGTAAACTAAAAAATAAACCTAAACATAAACTTAAATTTAAAAAATAAATAAATAAAGTAAACTAAAATAAATAAATCTAAAACAAATAAACTAAACTAAATAAAAAATTAAACTTAAAATAATGTAAAAAAATAAACAATAAATTAAGTAAACCTAAACGTACGAGCTTACTTAATTTATTAAATAATTAACAAAATAACCTAACTCAAAATCCTAAACCCTAAAACCTAAACCTACAACCCTAAATCCTAAACCCTAAACCTGAAAACCCTAAACCCTAAACCCTAAATCCTAAACACTAAACCCTAAACCCTAAACCCTAAAACCTACAAACTTAAACCCTAAACCCAAAACCCTAAACCCCAAACCCTATACCCTAAACCCTAAAAACCTAAAAACCTAAACCTAAACTAAATAAAACTTAAAAAAAATTAAAATTAAATAAAATAAAATAATAAAATAAAATAAAAACCTAAACCTAATCCTAAAAAAAATAAAAATATAATAAAAAAATAAAAACTAAACTAAAATAAAATACATAAAATCCTAAACTAAATAAAAATATATAATTAACCTAAAAAAATAAACAAATAATAATAACCTAAAATAAATTAAAACTAAAACCTAAACCCTAAACAAAAAAACCCTAAACCTAAAATAAACAAAATAAAATAAGCCTAAACCTAAACTAAAATAAACTAAACTAAAATAAATAAAACTTAAACCTAAACCTAAAATAAACTAAACCAAAACCTTAAACTAAATAAAATAAAATAAACTAAAAAAAAACCTTACCCTAAACTAAAAAATTAAACCTAAAATTAAACCTAAAATAAAACCTAAAACCAAAACCTAAAAAATAAAATAAAAATCATAAACCTAAACCTAAAAATAAAAATATTAAACATAAACCTAAAAAATAAAATAAAAATAAAATGAAAGTAAAAAAATAAGCATAAACTTAAACCTAAACCTAAAAAATAAACTAAAATAAAAAACCTAAACTAAAATAAATAAACTAAACTAAATAAAAAATAAAATAAATTTAAATAAAAATAAAAAATAAAATAAACTAAAATAAATAAAAAATAAAGTAAATAAACCTAAACCCACCTGTTTACTTAATTTAAAAAAAAAAAAACATAAACCTTAAACCATAAATACTAAACCCTAAACCCTAAAACTAACCCTAAACCTTAAACCTGCAACCCTAAACCCTAAAAACCCTAAACCATAAACTCTAAACCCTAAACCCTAAACCCTAAACTCTAAACCCTAAATTTTAAACTAACCTTAAACCCTAAACCCTAAAAACCATAATCCCTAGAGCCTAAACCCTGAACCTAAAACTAACCATAACCCCTAAGCTAACCCTAAACACTAAACCCTCAAAACCCCAAACCTTAAAGCCTGAACACTAAACTGTAAACTCTAAACCCTTAACCCTAACACTAAACCCTAAACCTTAAACACTATGCCCTAAAAACCTAAATACTTAAACATAAACTAAATAAAACAAAATAATAAAATAAATAAAAAAACCTAAACCTAAATAAAATAAAATATAGTAAAAACCTAAACTAAAACCTAAACCTAAACCAAAAAAATAAAACAAAATAAAAAATAAAAATAAACTAAAATAAAATAAATAAAACCTAAACTAAACTAAAAAATAAAATAAACCTAAGAATAAAACATAAATAAAATAAAACTAAATGAAAATAAAATAAAATAAAATAAACCTAAGTTTGAGTTTTGTTGAAATTTGGATTTGAATTGAGTTTAAGATGGTGTACATGGATTGGATTTAGGCTACATTATAGGTTATTTTCCTAGGTCCCTAAGGCATGCCATAATCCTATGATTAACCCTTCTAAGTCTCTAGGCTTAGGCTAAGTATTCACCTAATAACTAAAAGTGTCCTATGACTAGGGAAGTCTTAGTGTTTAGATGACTCCTAAACTAAAATAAATAAAACTGAAACCTAAACCTAAAATAAACTAAACCTAAACTTAATCCTAAACTAAATAAAATAAATTAAAAATAAACCTACACCTAAACTAAAAAAAAATAAAAAAAAGAACTCAAAATAAAAAACCTAAAACTTAAACCTAAAATAAATATAATAAAAACTTAAACCTAAACCTTAAATAAAAAATAAAACCTAAACATAAAAAAATAAAATAAAAATAAACCTAATCTTAAACCTAAACCTAAAATATAAATTAAAATAAAAAACCAAAACTAAAATAAATAAACCTAAAATGAATAAATTAAACTTAATAAAAATAAAAAAATAAAAAAAACTAAAATAAATAAATGAGAATAAATAAACTAAATAAACCCTAAAACTTAAACCCTAAATCCTAAACCCTAATCCTAAACCTTAAATCCTAAACCCTAAACCCTACAACCCTAAATCCTAAATCTTAAACCCTTAACCCTAACCCTAACCTAACTCAAACTTAAACCTAATTCTAAATCTAAACCCAAAACCCTAAACAAATCATAAACCCTAAACCCTAAACTATAAAAACCTTAAACCCTAAAGCCTAAACCCTTAACTAACCATAAACCCTAAGTTAACCCTAAACCTTAAACCTTAAACTCCAAACTCTAAACCCTTAAAACCTTAAACCCTAAAGCCTAAACACTAAATCCTAAATCCTAAACCCTAAACCCTAACCCTAAACCCTAAACCCTAATTTCATAAATCCTAAACCCTAAACCATAAACCCTAAACCCTAAACTTTATAAACCTAAAAACCTAAACCTAAACTAAATAAAACTTAATAATAAAATAAAAAATAACCTACACCTAAATAAATAAAATAAAATAAAATAAAATCAAAACCTAAACTAAAACCTAAACCTAAACTTAAAAATAAAATAAAATAAAAAATAAAAATAAAATAAACCTAAGAATAAAAAACCTAAATAAAATAAAAACTAAACTTAAAATAAAATATAATAATCCTAAAATAAAATAAATTAAAACTAAATAAAAATCTAAACCTATAAAATAAACATAAAACCTAAAAAAAATAATAATAATAAAACCTAAATGCTAAACTGAAAAAAAAACTTAAACCTAAAATAAAAATAAAATAAACCTAAACCAAAATTAAAATAAACTAAAATAAAATAAATAAAATCTAAAACTAAACCTAAAATAAACTAAACCTAAACCTAAGCCAAAACAAAAAAAATAAAACCTAAAATAAAAACCTAAAACCTAAACCAAAAATAAATTAAATAAAAATGTAAATGAAAATCTAAAAATAAAAATTAAAACCTAAACCTTTAAAAAAATAAAAATAAAACTCAACTAAAAAGTAAACCTAAACCTAAAAAAATAAACTAAAATAAAAAACCTAAACTAAAATAAATAAACTTAAAATAAATAAACTAAACTAGATAAAAATGAAAAACTAAACCTAAATAAAATAATAAAATAGACTAAATTAACTAAGTAAACCTAAAGCTACTGATAATCATTAATTAATAAAAAAATCTTAGACCTTATAACTATCCCTAAACCCTAAACCCTAAACCCTAAACCCTAAAACTCTAAACCCAAAACCCTAAACCCTAAAACTTTATAACCCTAAACCCTAAACCCTAAAACCCTAAACCCTAAATCATAAACCCTAAACCCTTAACCCTAAAACCTACAACACTAAACCCTAAACCCCAAACCCTAAACACTAAACCATAAACCCTAAACCCTAAACCCTAAACCCTAAACCCTAAAACCTACAACATTAAACCCTAAACTCCAAACCCTAAACCCTAAACTAACCCAAAATCCTAAACCCTAAACTAACCATAAACCCTAAACCCTAAAATAGCTCTAAACTCTTAGAATGGGTTAAACCTTGACCAGTGAACATCACCATAAACCAGCTCACCTCTCCATGGTGGAGGAGAAGGTTGAGGCGGTGGTTACCGTAGTGGTGGTGGTGGATCTGGAGGTGCTGGTGGATATCGAGGCTGTGGTCGGAGCAGTGGTGGTTGTGTAAGTGGGAGGAGCGATGGAGTCTATAGCCATGGTGGTGGCGGAGGGAGAGATCAGAGATATGATGGTAGATCTCGCTACTCAAGAGGTGGGGGTGGTTCTGATGGGAACTGGAGAAATTAAAAAATGGTCGATCCGATCAACTACTTATGGAACTATATCTTTATAGTAGAGATGGTTCAACTTATCTAGGGTTTTTGATTTGTTCAATGGGTGCATATTTTTTATCTATATCATCACCTGTGTCTTAGAAAATTTAGGGTGCTACTTGGTTGATGAAATCAAAAAAAAAGAAATGTTGAATTTGAATTTGTTCTCTCTTAAAAAATAAAACTCAAACCCTAAACCCTAATCCCTAAACTAAAACTTAAACCCTAAACCCTAAACCCCAAACCCTAAACCCTAAACCTTAAGCCCTAAACTCTAAACCCTAAAAAGCTAAATACCTAAGCCTAAATTAAATAAAATTTAAAATAAATAGACCTAAACTAAAATAAAATAAAAAATAAAATAAAATAAAAACATAAACTAAAACATAAACCTAAACCTCAACCTAAAAAGATAATAAAATAAAATAAAAATTTAAACTAAAATAAAATAAATAAAAACCTAAACTAAATAAATAAAATAAAAACCTAAATAAAATAAAAACTAAACCTAAAATAAAAATAAAATAAACCTAAAATAAAATAAAAACTATATAAAAACTAAACTTAGAAAATAAACCTAAAAATAAATAATAAATAAAACCTAAACTCTAAACTTAAAAAAAAAACCTAAACCTAAACCTAAACTAAAATAAGTAAAACCTAAACCTAAAATAAATTAAACCTAAACCAAAACTAAATAAAATAAAATAAACTAGAACTAAACCTTAACCTAAACTAAAAAATAAATGATGGTAATCAATCAATCTGGCTAAAAACATTCCAAAAAGCTTCAAGCTATGGAAGAAAGAATGAATACTCTCCAAAGTAGGATGATGTAAAGTGAACATACCCACCAACATAAATTCAAATGGCTTACAAGCCTTTCCATAACTAGATCAGAACACATTATTGTTGGCATACCCTGAAAGAAAGTCAAAATAAGGTCGAGAGGCTCACTAGCGCAATTAGCCTTACCAGCAAGAACATCCTTGAATGATTTCAAAGCCAGCGATGGATTCATACCAGAAACTATCATAGAGCCAAAATCCATAGTAAGAGCAGCCATATTGATAGGATTTCCCCATGGGGAAGCAGAAATTATAGCCATAATCAACAGAGGTGAATGGTGCGAGTAGCTAAATGCCATCGAGCCCACCCAATTGGAAGCAACTATCAAATTTTCCATAAAAAACCCCAAAGGGGATGCACCTTTGTAAGGGAAATGAAATTTGCTAGAGCACCAAAATAGTAGAGAAGAGAGAAGATGCTCGATGAATGAAACCTAAAAGATTGAGTATCTTGCTCCTTAAATTATATCCCCAATCAAATTGGCTCATAAAGGAAGATCCATTAATCGATAATGTTCTATTAGCCCAAGATGATTCATGATTCAATGCCAAAGTTTGAGGTGGTAACTACTTTTAAGATTGACATTTCAAAAGCCTAATATAATATTGGGTTTTCCTTTATAAAATTCTATTATTTGGGTTTTCTAATAAAGTTATTACTTTAATTAAGAATGAGATTGAGAACTCTTATTTTCTATTCTTTTAATGGTGAAGAATGGATTTTCTCCCTCAATTATTAAGGCATGGTGACCTTCTTTCTCCCTGCCTTTTCTTTTATTGGAATATCTCTAGATGTCTTGAGCATATGTTTAAGAATCCATGTTCTACGTAACCACTTATGGGTTTTCTATTTCATCTTAGTTTTTGATGATTTTGTTTTATTTTATAATGCCTCACTCATATATTAAAATTATGTAAGTTCTTAAATCACTTTGTGGGAGAGAGTGGCTTGAATATTAATCATGATAAAGTTTTTAACTCTCTATCTCCTTATCTAAGATCAATGTTATCGTGGAATATTATGGGCTTCTCATCAAAATCTCATATCAGAGGACTCCTTATATAGAGCATCAAAAGATCTTCTTTATTTGATGAAGTTATTCAAAAATTAATAAGAAAAATCTCTTGGGAATTTCATTTACTCCCTTTGGTGTTAGAGTTATCCTAATCAAAAGTACCCCTTTGTTCTTTCCCATGTATCTCTTGTCTAATAATTGTACATACTGCTATATATTTTAAAAGATTAATAGACTTTTAACAAATTTTTTCTAATAGATATACCCAAATATTACATTGAGCTCTAGCATAACTATGGGTACCAATAAAATTCTATTAATTATTTTTCATAAATGTAACTTTAGAAATAAAGATAGCTATTAGTCAAAGTTTATGCATGCTAAATATAAGGCAAACACCTCCCTCATTTTCCTTTTCAAATTGGGATTCTTCTTCTGCAAAGATTTATAGATCAAATGGATCAGAATTTAATTTGGTTATCAATTTGGCCATATAATTTTTGTCTCTAATTCTTCTTAATACTCATTCTATTAGGTGCTTAAGTTCATACTTTAATAATAATTTAGATGTGACTCAATTGAATAACTTGTCCCAAATGTGATCATAAAAATTTTCTCAAAATTTGCTCTCACCCTAATGAACCACCAAATTCTTTCCAAATCTCTTGAGATTTTATTTCTAAGGATGTTTGGAAATTTATCAAACTTAAATATCAAGATTCCTTGCTTTTAGCAAAATCTAGAATAATAGTGTCTCTCATTTTGATCTTAACTTGACGATTCTTAAGCATTATATCCCTATGGATTCTACCTTTAAAAATGGATTCCACCTCCTAAATGTCACCATTGTTATCACATTGAAAGTGTGGATCATATTTTGTGCCTTCTATTCAACTAATATGATAATGTTTTAAATACCTTCCATTTTAATGGCTTACTTTCTTTTATGCAACTTTGAAGCATGTTTCTCTCATACTCTTAATCATGTTAAAATTGTTTTATTACTATTCTTTGATATTGGATGGATTAAAATGATTCAAATTTTTCCTATGGATTATAATTGTATCATTGTTATATCCAAATATAAAATTTTATTCTTTTTAAAGCCAATCTTTTTTTCACCCAATTTTAAAGGCTACTAGTCCGAGGTTGAAATTTGGGATTAACCTTCATACTTAATGTTTATTCCAACCGTTATCCATTGGATTAAACCTAATCATAATTGCTGGTTAACAATGGCTTGATCTCTAATGGTTATGGTTATGGTGGGATTTTGAGAGATCAAGGTGCAAGGTTTTCACTTTTCCTTTAGATGTTCTATTTTATTTGTTGAACTTAAAGGCATTCATCATGCCATTTTCATTTATTTACAAATAGGTTTTTCTAAGTTCTGGGTTGAAGTTGATGCTCTCCTTCTTTTAGATTTACTTTAGTTTGACTTCCATGGCAATGATGAAGTGTTTTATTTGCTTAATCATACTAAGAGTCTTCTTACTAATCTAGATTTTTAAATTTCTTATATCTATAGAGAAGGCAATTCTTGTTCTAATTTTCATGCCAACTTAGGGGCCAAATCTTCTAATTTGTAAATGTTTTCTAATGAAGATCTTCCTTTTATTAAGTGTCTTATTAATCTAGATGTTGTTACCTTATCTTAGAAGCTTTAGCTCTTCCTTCCTTTCTTGTGATTTTTTGATTACTTGTGGATGGTTTTTTTTGGTTTTGATATTCCTTTGGATTTGAGTTTTCTCTTCACCTAAACCTAATTTTTTCTCTGTATGAATTCTTATTTTTGGATTGGTTGGTTATTTTCATTCCTGGTTTTACTATAGTTTTTGGTTTCTAGTTTGTTTTTGTCTCCATTCCTAGTTAAGTCGATAGTATGGAGGTTGTATTTGTCTTTGTTGTGGTCTCTCTCTTGTTTTCTCCATTATGGAATTATGTTTTTTGGTGATTATTGGTTCTTGGCTTTATTGTTCTCTTGTGTGGTTTTCCTTTTGCTATTTAATGGTTGGTTTTCTATATCTAATTTGTTTGATTTGGTTTCTGGCTAGTTGATTGGAAATCTAGATGTGGGTATTATCTATGGTTGTGTTGTTCTTTGGATTTGTTATCTACTCCGCTCTTTTGGGTTATTTTATTAGGTCTTTCTGGTTTTTTCCCACCGCCTTTCTTCCCACTCCTATTAATTATTGTTAGACTGGTTTTATTGTTGGCTCTTTGCATGTCCTTTTGATGGAGGATCCTACCACTTATGTGTTTTCTTTTTCCTTTGGATTGTCTTTGTTTAGTGCTTTTTCTCATATTATGAGGTTTTCTCCTATTGATTTTGTTATCCATTCTTGGTGGTGGCTTTGGTGTGCTCTTTTAGGTTTGCTGCTATCCTAGTGGATTACCTTTGTATCTATCATATTGAGCTTGATATCTCTAATTGTTGGGTGTTTGGAGGCTATTTTTGCCTCTTGGAGGATTTTACAGGTTGGCGTAATGATTGTCCTTTGAAAAAGTGCTACAAGAGGTATGCTGGCAATGATGGCTTTGATGTTTTCCACTCTTTCTTCTTTTGGCTGGTAGCCCTTCACCTAAAATTTGGATGCTTAGATATAGTGTTGCTCCTTGAAATGATTGTAATTGAACCTGAGCCTTTTCTTTATCTTATTCATTTTATTTGCTCTCACTCTTTTTGCTTGATTAATTACTTGATTAATTGTACTCATCTTTTTAAAAGAATTTTGATCTCTTTACAGTTTGGAGACTACTCATGGTGGATCATGCTCAAAAGGATCGATGGAGTTTGTTGTCGCTTACATGGATTTTCATTATTGATTACTATTTTTGATTTCTTTTGCTTGCTTTCCTTAACTATTGTAATAGTTAGGCTTATCTTTTAGGACCTTTGTAGATCTTTGAGCATTAGCTTAGAGATTTGCCCTCTAAGGACTTTGTACCTTTCTTTATGGTAATAAAATTTCCTTATTTCCTAAAAAAACCATAAACTAACCCTAAACCCTAAGAATGTGTAGAACCTTGATGGCAAGAACATCACCAACTAGGCCAGATCTGGTGGAGAAGAGTGGCGCAACAGTGGTGGTGGGGAATCTGAGGTGCTAGTGGATATGGAGGTGGTGGTCGAGAAGTGGTGGTTATGGAGGGATGAGCGATGAGGTTACAACTGGTGGTAGAGGATGGAGAGATCGGGATATGATGAAGGATCTCACCGAGGTGGGTGGTTCTGATGGGAACTAGAAATCAAGAATGGTTGACCTATGCGCTTATGGAACTGTCTTTATAAGAGACAGCTCAACTTATTTTTTGATTTGCTCTATGGGTGCTCATTTTTTATCAATGTCAGTCATAGAAAACTTGCTACTTGGTTGATGAAATCAAATAGAATAAATGTTGAATTTAAATTTGTTCTCTCTTAAAAAAAAATCTAAAACTCTAAACCCTAAAATAAAACTTAAACCCTAAACCTAAAACCTAAATTCTAAACCAAAAACCCTAAACCCTAAAAAGCTAAAAACCTAAACCTAAACTAAATAAAACCTAAAAATAAAATAAATAAAAAACCTAAACCAAAATAAAATAATAAAATAAAAACATAAACTAAAACCTAAACCTAAAAAAAAGAAAATAAAATAAAATAAAATAAAACTAAACTAAAATAAAATAAATAAAAACCTAAACTAAACTAAAAATAAAACCTAAATAAAATAAAAAATAAACCTAAAATAAAATAAAATAAACCTAAAATAAAAAAAATAAAAACTAAACCTAGAAAATAAACCTAAAATAAATAATAAATAAAACCTAAACCCTAAACTAAAATAAAAACCTAAACCTAAAATAAAATAAAATAAACCTAAACCTAAACTAAAATAAATAAAGCCTAAACCTAAACCTAAAATAAACTAAACCTAAACCAAAACTAAATTAAATAAAATAAACTAAAACTAAACCTAAACCTTAACTAAAAAATAAAACCTAAAAATAAACTTAAACTAAAAACCTAAAATGTGAACCTAAAAAATAAAATAAAAACCTAAACCTAAACCTAAAAATAAAAAATAAAACCTAAACCTAAAAAATAAAAATAAAACTCAACTAAAAATAACCCTAAACCTAAAAAATAAACTAAAATAAATAAACTAAACTAAATAAAAATAAAAAATAAACCTAAATAAAAATTAAAATTAAAATAAACTCAAATAAATAAAAAATAAACTAAATAAACCAAAACCTACCATTTTGCTTAATTTTTAAAAAAAAAACCTTAAACTTAAATCCTAAACCCTAAACCCTAAAACTAACCCTAAACCTACAACTCTAAACCCTAAAACCCTAAACCCTAAACCCTAAATCCTAAATCGTAAACCCTAAACCATAAACCATAAACCCTAAACCCTAAACCCTAAAATCTTAAATCCTAAACCCTAAACTCTAAACCATAAAACTTAAATGCTAAGAACTACAACCCTAAACCCTAAACCCTAAACTCCTAATCTTAAACATTAAACTAACCCTAAATCCTAAATTCTAAACTAACCATAAACCCTAAACTAACCCTAAACCCTAAACCCTAAGAATGTGCAAAACCTTGATGGCGTGAACATCACATCAGGCTCAACTAGATCCCAGTAAGGAGGCTGAAGGAAAGGCGTTATCGTAGTGGTGGTGGGTGGATCGAGGTGCTAGTGGATATGGAGGTGTGAGCAAGGTGGTTATGGAGGTGGGAGGAGCAAGGTTATAGATGTTGTGGTGGTGGAGGGAGAGATGAGATATTATGCATCCCGCTACTGAGAGGGGGTGGTTCTAATGGGAACTAGAGACCAAGAATGGTCGATCCACCATCAATGTCTTTATAAGAAAGACATTTCTACTTATCTAGGTTTTGATTTGCTCTGTGGGTGCTCATTTTTGATCTATGTCATCGCTTGTGTCTTAGAAAACTTAAGGTGCTACTTGGTTTATAAAATCGCAAAGAAGAAATGGTGAATCTGACTATTTTCTTTATTAAAAAAAACCATAAACCCTAAATCCTAAATCCTAAACTAAAACTTAAACCTTAAACCTAAAACGTAAACCCTAAACCCTAAACCCAAAATTCTAAAAACCATAAACCCTAAACACTAAACCCTAAACCCTAAACCATAAACCCTAAATCCTAAACCCTAAACCCTAAAACCCTAAACCCTAAACCCTAAACCCTAAAACCATAAACCTAAACCCTAAAACCTAAACAAAACCCTAAATGATAAACCTAAACCCTAAACCCTAAATAAACTGTCATTAGTAGATCTAAAGAATGACCTAATCCTAATATAGTTATGGTAGCTAAAGAAAATATCTTCAAGAGACTTTCCCTTGACTATTAGAGATTTGAATACCCTAAAACTTATCCCTAAATTAAGTTATATTACCATTTATTATAGCATAATGTAGCATCATATATTTGAGCATGTAGTGATGTGCTTTTGATTGTTATAAGATGTTCTGAAATGTTTCGTCCATTATGGTATTATGCCTTATAGTCTATATTAATATAAATCATAAAAATATTGATTTAAAAAATTAGATGATGAAATTTTCTAAATTTGAAGTGGGAATTAGGTTGTAGCTTCAAAGGTGTGCTACTCCACTTGTAGTCTAAATAGTAAGAATTTATGTTCAAAATAAATATTATATGTTGTAGCATAGTAAACATCATATATCATAATATATTATTCTATTGTATTTTAAATTATTTTAGTATTTTGCAATCATGCCTACACTAGCATTATTTATAAAAATGTTAATTTAGACTTTAAAATGGTGGAATTTGGCCAAATTCATAATAGGTAGAGCATGGCATCATAATATATTATTTAAATTTAAAGTATGTAAGTGATATGACTAAAATATATAGTTTTTTGTTCTTTCGACTAATTTTATGATATTTTATCTTAAGCAATCCCTTGTGATGTGATATGCAATATAATATAATATAATATGTTATAGTGTATTATAATATAGGATTCCATAACATAATGTAGCATCCTGCATTATAGCATACTATTATGTATTACAGTATACTATCATGCATTATAGAATATTTTAATTTGTTATAGTATGATGTAGTAGAGTTTGTACTGGCATAATTCATAAAAATATTGATTTATAGGCTGAGATGATGGGATTTGGCTAAATTTAAGGTAATCTTAGGAACATCATTGGGTGCTATGGTGTCATTTAATTAAAATAATGGAATTTTGCATCCAAAATAAATGTTCATTTTCAACCAAATTTTATAATTTTTTGCTTAAAATGATTCATTTTAAGGTGTAATGTAAGATAATATATTATATGAAAGCATATTAAAATATAATGTACATAGATATATATATATATGAATGTGGTGGTGTGTTACTAAATGTTATTGTACATTTTAGTATGTTTTACTTTTGTTATAATACATTGGGTCAAAACTCACAAAAAATATTAATTTGAAGGTTGAGATGGAAGAATTTGGCCAAATTCATGGCACACACAAGAAGCAACACCAAAATTATGCTATTTGTACGATTTCTAATAGAAAATAATAATTTTACATCCAAAATGAACATTATTCATATTTTGAGAAAATTTTGTTATTTGTTCCTTTAAGTGATTCTAATGAGGTGTAATGTTAGATAATATATATTATATTATAGCAAATTATAATAGAACATCACATGTTATAATATAATATAATTCACACTAATAATATGTTTATATATTGTATAGTTAGTTTGAGCTTGCACCATCACATATTAAAAATATTGATTACAATGTTAAGATGATGTAATTTGAATGAATACATAGTTAGGCTTTTGGTTGAAATATTAAAGGTGCATAAGAGAAGAAATAAGATTTGATGAGAATTCCATGTCAAGGACATGGAGGGAGATCAGGATCACACATGCACATGCGAGGGTCTATGTCGAGGGATAGAAGAAGAAAATCTACTAGGGATAAGGTTTGAATTTGATTTGATTATATGATTTATGGAAAGAAGAACCACTAGGGATAAGAATCTATAATCCACCAAGCATTAAGATCAAATTGACATTAATTTGATTTGTTTTAATTGATGTGGAGGCATATTTATGAGAGATACGGGCTCGAGTTTACTGGGGATCGGGTATTTCAACCTTCCACTAAGTTTGGCTATCCATTGGGGATTGCATTTGAGTTTGATTTCATAGATTTGTTTGGGGATGTATTCATGGGAATAAGAGTTTGGTTGGATTTCTTTGATTTAGACTCTACTGGGGAGTTGGTTTAATTTTGCTCCATTGGGCTTGGTTTTGAATTTGATTTATTTGCAAGACTTGTTTATATATGATTTGGGGCTTCACTGGGGAGAAGGGTGTGATTTAACTCCACCAGGGAAAATTAGATTGGGTTTAATTTAATGAGTTAATGTAAGGACCATGTCGTGTGATGGACCCACCGAGAAGCCTCGACTTAACTAGTTTACAAATCCAAAGGATAGTCTACCTGTAGAGCTAGCCAACCTAAGGGGTTGTCCTTTGTGGTGCAATGGCTATGCTAGAAGAAGGCATAACAGACTTACATCTTTGAAAGTGAGGAACAAGGTGGAGTGACTTTTGGATGCACAAATAAACCGACCTAGGGAAACTACTAAGTGAATGTGTTGGGACTTATGTCAACTCAAAGATTAATTTTATCTTAATTTCATGTGATTTGATTTGGTTTGTTAGTTTAATTTTGAATTAAATATCACTGGGGGATGTGAGCTCGATCAAAGTTGATATTTAATTTATGGACCATGTCGATGGACCCACCGAAGGGGCTATATCAACTTATCCTATCTCAAATTTACAAATCCAAAGGGATAGTTAGTCATGGGGTAGAGCTAGCTAACCTAAGGGGTTGCCTATCGGCAAGCAATGCTAGGAAGAAGGCAGTAGACTTACATCTTTTAAAGCAGGAACAACCGGGGTGACGGTAGCAAAGAATCAAACCCAACTTAGGTGACTACTGATTGAATGTCACTATGGACTTATATCAACTCGAGAGTTGTCAGGTGATTCCAATAGGGAGTTTTGCAAACACTGCTCTAAAGATAGGATACTTACTTAAGAAAACATACCTCTATGGGTGTCCTCATAATCCACAACTGATTATATATTTTGTTTATATGTTTACATGGACCCTATTAGTGTGAGAGGGACCACATTGAGAATGGGTTATACAGGCCTTGACCTATCTCAGATTTACTTGACCAAGGGATAATCTGCACATCCACGAGATGAATTCTCCAACCACAGGGGTGGTTACTAGGAAAGGAAAACTGTCCAATCTGATAGTAACCTGTGTAGTGTCTAAATGGGGTCACAAAGGATGTGATCTAAATATAGTGCCCATAGGGGAGGTGTTCTTAGGGGCATTATCAGAGAAAGAAAGCCTATAGGTGTATGGTGGCCAACTCAAGGAGAAAGCATAGACTTACATCCGCCATGAGTGTATCTTAAGGTGTGAGAACCAACCAACCTAAGGTGTATCCATCAGCATGAGTGGCATATCCATTAGCATAGTAAGAATAAACCAGCCTAAGGTGCCCGTCAGTGTGCAACAATCAATCTAGAAGGAAAGCATGTAAGCTTACAACTTTCAAAGTGGAACTAATTATCAGGATAGTCTATCATTGGCAGAATAGATGCTATCTGACCTAGAGAAACTACTACGCGGGTTGCCCCAAGGAAGGACTGGACCCAAACTTGAAGCAGTCAGGACGGAAGGGGCCACTAGGAGACTTATCCTAAACTTCAAATATACTCACAGCATAAAGGCTAATACAAGAAGAAAAAGCAAGCTCACATCCTCTTAAACAAAGCCAACATGAAGTAGCATTATGCATTGGCCTACCAAACTAACAAGGTGCTTGTCGTGTGTGGCCAAGTAAGAAAGGAAAGTAGCAAACTTACATCCTCCAAAAAAGACCATTGGGGTGACACACTCACCTCATTTTTAGAATGAGCTCTCAACCCTCCATCTTAGACATAGACTTCTCTTAGACTTTAGGAGTTCCTTAGTCTTAAGACACATCTAGTGATTAGGTGGACACTCAACCTAGCCCCAGAGACTAGAAGAGTTAGCCATAAGAATAGGTCATGCCGGGGTGTAGGAAAATTTGGCTACCCTATAGCTTGAACCACATTCCTCACTTCCTTCCTTCAAGTCAAACTCAAATTCCAGCTTAATTGATTTTCTCCAAACCTAAATCAATTCCAACTTGATTGATTTCTCCAAACTAAAATCAATTCAAATGATTAAAATCCATCAATTCCAAATGATTGAATCCCATGATTGAAATTATAAATATTTCAAGTCCTTTGATTCCCTCTAAGGACTTAGCCCAAATCAAATCCAAAACACTTCAAATTCATGAAATTTTCTCACAACCCATTTATATTCTCATTTATATTCACATATATAAAAGAAATATAAATTCAAATAAATCAAACTAAATTCTAATATCAAATCCAAATTCTAAAAATCTTTCCCAAGTCCCATTGATTCCCTCTTAAGGACTTAGCCCAAATCAAGTTCAAATCACTTCAAATTCATGAAATTTTCTCATTACCCATTTATATTCTCATTTATATTCACATATATAAATGAAATATAAATTCAAACAACCAAAACCAACTCCAAAAATCAAACTCAAATTCAATCAAAATTCAACATAAGCCTTTCAAGTCAAACTTTTGAACTTAGCCAAATCAATCTCAAATCAAGCCAAACTCTTAATTTTTCTTCGAAATTCAATCAATCCTTCAATCATGAATCCAAATATAAATACAAACTTCAATCACTTAACCAAAACTCAATTCAAAAATCAAACTCAAATCAAACTCATGTTCACCCTTTGAACTTGAAATTATCAAATGAATCAAAACCCATTTGACTTCAAATCTCTTACAAATAGAATTATATTTAAATCATAAGTCCATATGTGAGTTCAATCAAACTCAAATCAAGATTTGATCAAACCATTTGACCCACTTAGGCTCACTTGACCCAAAGTGATCTAAAGTACCACTTATGAGCCAAATTCTAATCCTAACCAAATTGGATTGACCTAAGCCCATCTAAGCCTCTCATCATGATCAACAATCATCAGATGATCAACAATCATCATGAGATGATCAATCAAATTGGGTCAAACCAAGTCAAACTTAGGGTTGACCAAGTCAACACTTAGCCAAAATGAAACTCAACATAGCCAAAAATCATAGGCCAAATTGATTGAAACCATTGATCAAAACTCATTCATGTTCAATGTTTGAACTTGACCAAGTCAACATTTGAGCCTAACCTAGCCCAATTGGCCACTTGACCCAAGTTGACCCAACTTGACCTAAAAGTCAAAATGTGTCAAAACATGATCTAAGCCAAATTGATTCCAATGGGTCAAGTTCATTCCAAATCACTTGTTGAACTTGACCAAAGCCTCTAACTAACAACCTACTAATTGACCATGAACCCAACTTGACCTAAAAGGTTAAATTGGGCCAAACTCAAATATAAACCAAATTAATTGGAAACAAAGATACTAATCCATTTCATATGACCAATGAAACATGAACCAACCCATGATCTAGCCCAAATAAGTCAAATGGGTCAAATTGGTCAACTTGACCCATTTGACCTAAATGAACTAAATTGAACCAAATTCCTAAACCAAATTAAATCAAACCAAAGCCACCAAAAAATTTCAAATGGTCATATAAACTTGACCCAACCCTTTAATTTGCCAATTGGTCAACCAAGTTGACCCAATTTGACCTAAATGGGTCAACATGAGCCAAATCACATCAAACCAACTCCAAATTCAATGAAACTTAGCCTAACCCATTTTTCAAACATACCAAACATAAAATAAAGGTCAAATGACCTTTTACTCCTAGGTCAAAGGGTAAATTTTGGCCAAATCCACTTGAAATTTTTGTTCAAATCCTCTCCATAACCACTTGACACCCTCTTAGTGGATCAAGTGAACATTAGGGAGTGTGGTGCACCCAACCCAATGGGTTTGGTCAACCCAGCCTCGCTAAAACCACTTGCATGAAATTAAGCACATGGAATCCTCCTCCACTTGATTTAAGCACATGCAAGCTCCACTACTCCACTCCTCTGGCCAAACTGATTGTAAGGACACCCTAAATGGCCTAACAAACCCACTCAAGGTGGTCAATTGGATCAAAATGGAAAGGAGAAGCACAGCCATTTGATTTTTCAAGGAGGATGTATACTCCCCCTAATTTGAATTCATTCCATGAGTCCCTAATTTGATTGAGCAAAAGGAAGCTAGAGAATTCATTTCCCAGCCTCCCCAAGCTCTCTCAAGCAATTCCCATTTTTCATTTTCTTAGTTTTCATAGATTGAAAATAGGGGAGCTCCACTCCAAATCAAACTTACTCCACACTTCAAATCAACCCAATTCCTCTTACAAGCTTCATCAGGGACCCCAATCGAACTTGCCTAAGCCATAATCCAAGCTCCAAAGGTAAGGGAGGTGCTACCTTGATCAAGACTGAGCTCAAGTCAAGGTGTAGTTGGCCTCTAGAAGGATCTACCCAATCACATGACCTCAAAATCTCAACAAAGCTTCATCTCCACTACACGAAGCTTCTCCAAGGGAATCAAGCACTGGTGATCACCTCCCGCAAGGTTAGCCATTAAACCAGGCATAATTTCAATATTATTTGGAGCTTTGTGAAGTGGGTTTTTATACTATGAAATTCTAGCCATTGGATGTGTTTGCCTTTACGCTTATATGGTGTGGGTAAGTTTTGGGATCAAGCTCAATCGAGCGGATCATCCCTAGAATTTGGATGGATGTCCTCTCCCATGTGGAAATATAGGAAGGATCATAGGCCATCCATCCATGTTTGGATGGATGATTAAACACATAGATCCCATGTTTCATCCATTAGAACCATGACTTTAACCTCAACCATCCGATCCTTGATCAGAAGGGTGAGGAGAAAGCGCGTAGCATCACTGCTGACGTGGTGCTATGATGTGACAACTTTAATATTGAATCCTACCATGCCACATGGAAAGCGCATACCTTGTCATCGATCCACATGGTGCCGACGGGATTAAACATTTAATTAGGCTATTAAATCACCTAATTAATTATGGAAACTTCCTAAATTCATATATAAGCCTAGAAAACTCAAAAAAACATGAAATAAATTGCATTGGATAGATAATTGAATATAGAATATTCCAAAAATGATTTTAATGGATTTTGAACATTGCTTTTCTTATATTTGGGTTTTATTGGGAATGTTATTTTACTAATTACCCTATAATTACTACAATGATTAATCTCAAACTTCTTATGCATAATTAGTGGGATGACCTCTACCTCCCCTAATTTTCTTGGGATTTATTGGTGGTTTAATTAAAGAAATTGCTAGTTCATTCCTTAATCACTCCCTTAATGTAATTAAGCTTAATTAAGGGTATAATTAGTGGTAACCCTAATTGAGTCAATTAAGTTTTTATTAAGTGAATATGAGATTTAGAGAATAATTTTGGGATACTTTCCTTAAGATATTCCTTAAACCCCTTTCTTCCTTTAACCCAATTAAGGGTTAATTCACTAATTACCCCTTTAATTAATCTCATAAAATTATAAAACTTTCTAGATCTTAACTAATCTATCTTGGGTATATGCTTAGGTGTTCAAAAGCCTAAGTACATTAAGGAAATCAAAATCCCACTCACATGTGTGAGAGTGGTTATGAAAGTACTTAAATTAAACCCCTTAGTTTAATTAATCATTAATCAAGAGCCAATTGCATCAGGTACCTTTCTTTCCTTGGTGCATTACTAATTTAAATTCCTTATGTTATTTTATGTCATATCATTGGCTCATAATTATTTGATTAAGTATGTTAAGGTGGATAGGCAACAGATAATTAACACACTTAATTCATACCTTAACCTAAGCAACATATAAAAAATCATCTAATAATCCTAAGAACAAACTAAATCAACAAACATATGTGGGAATGGGTTAAGAGCAACAACTCACCTCACATTTCTCAAATTAAATCAAACTCTAAACAAAATCAAACCTTCTTTAAAAATAACTTGATTTGCTTTAAACTTTCTTATTTCATAAGATTATCTTTAGGAATTAATTAGGGTGAATGTATTTACATTCTTTCATCACTTTAGTTCTTTCCTAACATGCTAAATTTGTATGTCATATGAATTTCATGCATTCATGTTTTTCTAAAATCAAATTAAAAATGAGATGTTTTCTTTATGTCAACTTGCATGTTTTGGCTAAAGTAAAAATATGAATGGGTATTATCACTACTAAATCCAAAACTATTTTCAAAATCTATAAATCAAACATCCAAAACTGAAAGTGTGCTCCTTATAATTATTTATAAGCTTGCATGTGGATATAAATATGAAGATGTGCATAGTGATTTTCCTTCTCTTTTCTTTTAGCATAATTTTGAATAGATTTGGCAATGTGTATAGTTCACTTGAAAAGAACATAACACTTGCATAACTCCATTCGTATTCATTCTTATGCTATTACTTAAGGAAGGACATCCATACTTACACATATAAATTGCTTAAACAAATCAAACAAACAAATACAAACTTTGCATCTTTCTTTTCCACTCATTTCTTTTTCATATATGCTTGTATTTAAGGAAAGTGATATATTAGTCCTGGACAACCTGTGGTTGCAAGGCTTTAAGTAGCCCTAAGTAGGTCTTGTACCTTACACCCTTGGTGTTGACAATGGCATTGTACTCACTTATGCCTTTTATACATACATGTGTACATGTGAAAAATGGATAGGAAAACCTCTTTTCTACTTAATAAAAATCATGCTTCATAAAGCATTCAAATTTTCTTAAGTAACTCACTTAGCATTCATCATAAAGTGTTCTAAACATTTTCATTTTTATGTATAGATATTCTTAGGATTCATTCATATGCATGTTATACATGTTGGGAAAGAAATGAAGTGATGTGTGTTTTGTGATATTAATTCACTTTACTTAATCTTAAAATGCCTTTATTTTTGAATAGGTTTGTTTAGAGTTGATCTAAACTTAAGATTAATTAAAAACATAATAAAACATTCACTAAATAAAATCAAACATGAATCTACTTTAGAAGTTACTTAGGGTAGGGAAAAGAGACGCTCTCTCTTTTCCTCTCTTATTTAGTAATTAAGTAGGCTCATCTAAACCAAACAAAAAAATCATCAAATAAAATCAATCCAAATCAACTAAACACTTAAATGAAACCACCCATCTAAGTTGAACATCTTCACACTTAGAAAATCCAAACCTTAAAGCCATAGCTAAGCATACCACACAAACCTTCTAAAGCACACATTAGACTAAGTCACCACTTCTAGATTTAGGTTAGGGTGGTGCATAGTTTGATGTTTGCTTTTGTTTTGTGATGTTTGTTTTAGTCTGGATGTTAGGGTGAATGTGTGTAAAATGAATGGTAGGATGATTTAGTCTAATCATTATTTTCTGCAGGGGATTGTGCTTAAGAGGCGTTGTAATAAAAATATAACTTCTTTTATTGTGCAGGTGTTTATACCCCTAAGCATAATCCAATAGGCTAGGTGGACTTGGTTATTCATGTGTGGGGTGCTAAGTCCAATATACATGCTTGGGATTTGTATGGTTTATTTAGCTAATCTCTATTTTGCAAGTGTTAGTTAGATTTACTTTCCCATTTCATGTAATTTTTTACAATTAAGATTTTGAAATGATTGTTATGGGGAATTAAGATGAGCATTGGTCATAAGATCTCATATTATGTACCATATGAAGCCTTTGGAACATCAACATTCCAACCATCCAAAGGAAGGAATCGAGGAAGAAAGAAGAAAGAAGGACCCAAAAGAAGAAAGAAGAAAGAAGAAAGAAGAAAGAAGAAATGAAGAAATGAAGAATGAAGACCCCCATAACATGAATTCCTTACTTTATTGTAAATTAATTCATTTGTAATCTAGGTTGTATAAGGGTAAAGCTCGGCAACCCAATTTTTTTATTTGGGTTTCCCGACCACAAATGGCCTTTTATTCTTTTGTGTTAGCTTTATAAATTTTTGATATTTTGTTTAGCTTGTGCACTAAGATGGCATATTTTCCTAGTTTCTTCCTTACTTGATGTATGGCCTGATGATTAGCTCTTAGGAAAAAAATAAATCTTCTACCAAATTAAACAACTCAAAGTTTAAAATAAACAACTCATAATCTCACCTAAAGCCTAAGTTAAAAATCAAGATAAAAGAATTAGCAACCCCTTAAATGGATGAGTATTTTTTTTATAACATCATGCATAAAAGCATATTGTTTCACTCTTGATTGGAGGGATTCCACCTTTGCCAGAGAACTTGTCTTGACTTGTAGGAGCCATGGTGGAAACAAACCTCCCCCTTCTCGCTAATTTTGTCCCATAATCTCACTTCTCATGCATTAGGCATATGAATCCTATAAGTGTGAGTCAAATGGTTGTCCAAAAATAAAATAAAATATAATATGATTTGCATTAGATCTAGATCATTTTTCATGCCCTTACATGATCTAGTCTCTTAGGGAATGAGTTTAAGGACTTAGTCTCTTTCTAAATAAATAATAGCCTAGCTATCTTACATAAAGCATATGACTTGCCTACATGAATTTAAAATTGTAGGAGGAGTTAGTTGATGGCCACCCCCAGGTGGTTGTAAGTCCAAGCAGTCAGGTGGTTTACCCTCTTTTATGGAGGTAAACCAAATATCCATTTTTGCCTTAGATTTAGGTCATGATTTTAGCCCTCAATAAAGATCCCTAGATTTAGGTTCAGAGATTGCTACTTCCCTTTATGGGCCTCAAGGATAAATCCTCACCTCTTAGGCATTTCCATAGCCTTGTATTATGGAAATATAAGCCCTATAATTCTAATAAAATATCAACTCAAACAAATTAATTCAATTTCAAAAATGTAAAGCCCAACAATAAGATAGTTTGAGATGATCGCTAGGTTTCTTGATATCATGAGCATCTCCTACTTATATTTCTTTGGCTTCGATAATAACTCCCTCTCTTTGATCAATCTCATTTGATCTTCTAAAATAATCTAATCGATTGATAGTCCTACCTATTGAAATCTTTATATACAATGATCATTTATCTTAATCGAGAGTATTCCTAAGAAATCCCTTTCTTTAGGATGTAATTAACTATAAGGGCTTTCCCAGGGAACTTAAAACCCGTTAAAATAAACCCCGCTTTCCATGTAAAGTAGGGAAGAATGGGTACATATGCACCCCATTCCAAAGAGTCCTTATTCAGATGTACAGTCCAATAGGGTGGTGACTTCTATCTTGGCAAATATATTTTATTATATCCACATAGATTGAAGATGGAAGTATACCTCTTAGATATGAAAATATTTCACCATGATTTTCTCTGGCTCCAGGAGATGGTTCCTCTCTCCATCTTTGGTAAATGATCATCTCCAAGTATCGATAGTGGGTTTGTACTTTCATATGAATCCAAGACTATCTTTCTTTCCATTGGCACTTAGCTTATTTCATCCTTAAGCTAGCCAACATCTTTAGGTTTTAGGACCTCACCCCATGTTGCTCTTAAAACCCCCGTTGGGTTCTCCAATGGGTGAAAATAAAAATCTATTAAAAAGAAAATATTTAAAGACTTCCTCACCATTTTTATGGTAAGGAAAGGTTCATTCTAAAATAATAAAGACATAATAAATCCTTCATAAAAATCTTGCTTTTCAAAAAGAACTCTTTCAAAATGCACATAATAAAATGTTTTTAAAAAAACTTTCTTAAATCACCTTCATTTAACAATCTTCATGATTGTTATATGTAGGATCATCATTACAAAAATAAGATTCCAACAATCACATGCATAAATGAGCTTCTTCACTCAATTCATTTTGGTAAAGACCTCATTTTCAAAAAATAAAATTTCAACAATCATGTTTTCAAAAGTACAAAATTTGAAGATGGGTTTATCCATTCAATACATTCAAATGTGTTGAATGGATGTTATATCTTCAAACAAAAAAAATTATTACAACTTTGAAATGCCATTCAACACATTCCACATGTGTTAAGTTGGAACTTTCACCTTTCTAAACAAAATCAAAAATAAATTTTTCAAAAGCACATATGAAACCTCTCCATTCAATATACCCACATTTATTGAATGGATGTTTCATTTTCAAACAAAATCAAAAATAAATTTCCAAAAGCACATATGAACCTCTCCATTCAACATACCCACTTTTATTGAATGGATGTTTCACTTTCAAACAAAATCAACAATAAATTTTCCAAAAGCACATATGAACATCTCCATTCAATATACCCAAATTTACTGAATGAAGATTTCATTTCTAAATGAAATGACATTATTTGAAATCCCACTTAACATATTCCATATATGATTAAGTTGAGGTTTCCTCTTTCAAAAATTGATTTCCATCTCACATACCCAAATTTGTTAAATGGAAATCTCTACTTTCAAAATCAATAAAAATAAAAATTTTGCAAAACACATTTGGAACTTCATTCTAGCATACCATATTTGCTAAAGTGAAGTCTCCCTTTTTCAAAACAAAAATTTGAAACACACCTTGGAATTTCATTTAGCATACTCAAATTTGCCAAGTGAAATCTCCATTTCACAAAAATTTTCAAAACACATTTGGAACTTCATTTTGGTATACCATATTTACTTAAGTGAAGTCTCCTTTTTCAAAACTAAAAATCTTCAAAAGAAACACATTAGGATTTTCTTAGCATACCTAAATTTGCTAAGAATCTTATTTTCCAAATCAAAAATTAAAAGAAACACATTAGGTTTTCCTTAGTATACCCAAGTTTGCTAAGGATCCTACCTTTCAAATTAAAATCAAAAGAAACACATTAGGACTTTCCTTAGCATACATAAATTTGCTGAAGATCCTTTTTTAAAAAAATCAAATTAAAATCAAAAGAAATACATTAGGATTCCCTTAGCATACTCAAATTTGCTAAGAATCCAATTTTCAAAAATCAAATCAAAATCAAAAGAAACACATTAGGATTTTCTTAGCATACTCAAATTTGCTAAGGATCCTATTTTCAAAAAAATTTCAAAATAAAATACACTTGGATCCTTTTGTTTTTAGCATACCCAAATTTCCTAAATAAGGATTCCATTTTTCAAATCATAAAAAGATTCACAAAAAAAAGCAAACAAAGAAAAAAAAGAAACAATTATTTTCAAACACCTCACTTAGCTTATTCAAATTTGCTAAGTGAACAAATTCCAAAAATCATAAATCCAAAACAAAAGAAAAATGAACCTTTACTTTAACATACTCAAATTTGTTAAATGAAGGGTCACCAAATAAAAAAAATCGAAATTCAAATATGAACCTATGGAAGCATCTCTTCAAAAATATTTGAAGCCATTCTCAATATACCCAAATTTGTTGAAAATGGATTCTACATCTTAAATTCCTCTTTCCAATCAAACTTCAATATCTATTCTAAATCCATTTGAGCCCGACTTAACACTTTCAAGATGTTGAGTGTGGATTCAATTTCTTAAATTTGAATTTAAAATCAATAGAAATCTGATTCAAGTTTATTTTCAACATTTCAGACTCTCATTTAGCACTGTTTAGTTTAGTAATTTTAGTTTTAGTTGACGTAAATATGCACAAGTATGTGTTTACCTTTCTCCACGGAATGGACTTGGCCCTAGATCAGGCCAGCCTTCCCCTCTCTGATTACGCTAACCTCATTCATTTTGGACAAGGTTTTGAGGGGGCGAGGATTACTTATGAGGGCGCTCCCCTCACCACTATTAGTAAGAGCACAGTGACTGGGCAAAAGCCAGTCATTCAGATTGATATGGCCTCAAACTCTGATATTCCTTTGCTAAAGAGGAAGGCAGTGGTAGTTCCTACAGTGTCAGCATTAGTACCAGTGTATGTGATAGTGCCAGTGTGCCCAATTATTTCTCGTGCTGCCCTAGTGAGGATTAGCACCAAATCATTAGCACCCTCAAAGGGTAAGGCCCCTGATCCTGTGGATTGTCTCCAGCCTTTTAAGGTCAGCTCTTACTCCACTCACCCTACCAAGACTCAGAGGAGGAACAAAAACTGCATGATAAAGCGGTACCATACTCGCATTTCCAAGGAGATGGAGGAAGATACATGATCAATTGTTGAGGAGTTGCCCACTTTGATTTCCCCACTGGCTACAATGAACCCATTCCATCCTCTCCCTAGGTCTGACAAAGTGGTTGCTAGGAGGATCCCTCACCTCCACCTCTGCTGATTTCATCCCTGGGTAAGGTAGGAGGTCATGCTGGCCTCCGCTTCTCCCAGGTTGGTAGAGCTATGGATGATGTGTCTAGGACTTAATTTAACTTGAGATATTATTCCCAGTGGGGAAGCATCTTCGCAAGAAAGGGCCGTGGGAGGCACTGCTTGATCAGAGGGAGAGGCTGGAGGGTCAGCACTCATTGATTTTTCTGATCGATGTGCTACCCACATCGATCATATAGATAGTATTTTTCTTATGGGGACTACCCATCACAGGAGGAAGGCCCCTGTTCCGAGAGAGTCAGTGCTTTCTCCACTACACAGCTCTACACCCCATCCACCATCGCCTATTCATATTTCAACATCTCCAGTTCTACTAAAGGCCATAAAGGCCACATCTAAAGAGAAGAGGACCTCGTTGGTGATCTGGCTGTAGCCGAAGGATCTCATTCCATCTACACCGCCTACTATGGCAAGGTCGAGCTCTCCTGCTTGACCTTCTGTCTCAGTTGTGGTGTGAAAGGCATGGTGAACCCAAAGCATATTAGTTGTCCCTTAACCAACACAACCAGTATAGCAGGACATAGAAATGGTTGTAGTAGTTGCAGAGGGAGAAGATGACAGCCCAGTTGCACCCATGATGGAGAGCCTCCTAGAAGTTTCACCCTGTACAGAGTTCGTGACAGTCATGAGTGCATTTCTTCCAGTGAGTATAGTCCTCATAGGGTTGATTCTCTAATAGTAGGGGAGGTCTAGTGCCTCTTAGTACATGATAGTGATCACACCAATCAACCAAAGTCATTTGTACATGTAAAGATTGATCATTCTCTAGAGGACATAGTAGCAGATTTTCTCATGGAAAGGAAAGAAATCTTAGGATATTACTGGTCTAATGATTAGAAGTGTAGCTTTAATCCCAATGAAGATGATTTGTTGGGAGACTCAATAAGGGTCTGCATGGTAGATACGGGATCCTCCTCGAAAGAAGCTATGGAAGGTACTAAGGTTGAGGGAAGACAGCCCCACTTGACACAACACCTCCCACAAATAAAGTAGAAGGATGAAAAGATAGATAGGATGGAAAATAAGCTTGAAGATCTATTACAAGTGTCTTAGCGTAATCAAGTCAAGTCGCTCATCCTACCATATGACTAGTCACCGAGTTGGTTCATGTCTTGGACCCGATCTTACTTCAGAAGGTAGCAGCAAGATGTATAAGAAGGTAGTGGACATTACCTCCATACAAGAAAAGATATCAAGTCCATGGTTGAGCAAGAGAAGGAAGTGTTGGCTCAAGCCTGAGGATCATCAATTCCAAAGGGACCCTACCGAGGAAATTTGATGTAATCCAATATCCTAAGGGTTTTGCACCTTTTCTTCAAGAGTTTTGATGGCGGAAACCCGAAAAGACATCACACATTTTAGAGATAGTTATTACAACATTAGAAGCAGTGACGCTTTACTATTATGTCTCTTTGTCAGTAGCTTAGTGGGTATAGCATTTAACTAGTATGCTGAACTTCCTAATAATTTAGTGAAGATATTTGCAGAGTTGGAGCAACTCTTTATCAAGAGGTTTGCTGGAGTTCAGCAAAGGGTCACTGTTGGCGATCTCGTTGTAGCATAATAACACCCAAGTGAGTCCCTTGTTGACTACATTCTCAGATGGCGTAACCTGAGTATGAAATGTGAATCATAACTATTTGAATAGCATGCCATTGGGATTCTTCTAAAGAATATCCATGGCTAGGTCTCCTTCATGCTTAAGACCTTCATCATTAAAACTTTTGAGAAGTTAATCAGTAAGGCAGCTAGTCTACAAGGAGAGGCCAAATAGTTTCCTTTTCAAGACTAGTTGCCCAAGACAAAGCCACAGAAGGTATAGGAGATAAAGCTAGGAATAGTGATAGTGGTAGACAGGGGAAGCAACCAGGTAGAGATCAGTCTGAGAGACCATGCCTTCAGCAGCCTTCACTTTCACCTCCTCTACCACCATTAAGGCAACCCTACCAGCTGCCACAGCAGCCTCCATGGCCAACACTGGCTCCTCCTCAGCCACATGATCAGCAGCAATGGTACACATACCTAACGCCAAGTAACTATGGTCCACCTACTCTTTTGGATAAACTTAATAAGCCTTATTCATTTAAGGGGGAGGTAATCAAGAAGATCTTTAAGAATCTCTTAAAAAAGCCTGATTTTTAGCTACCCAAACCTAGGAGAATGAAGGAAGTGGGAAAAATCCATGATCCTAACTTTTTCCCCTACCACCGTATGCTAGGTCATATTTTGGAAGATTGCTTCACATTCAAGGACTGGCTTGAACATAGCTTCAAGACCGGTGCTATAGTTATCCCGAAGGAATACTTTATGGAACAACCATCTTGTTCCATTAGGTACTTGTGATCCTTCCAAAGCCAAAGAAGGTTGGGATATCTTCTTATCCAAAACCTCTAAAAAGATTATTCAAAAAATCAAGAAACTTTCCTTACAGGTGCCTGAGTCAGCTCAAACCTCCAACATTAAGGAAGGCAAGTTGCCGCCAACTCAAGGAAGGTAGTCAAAGAAGAAGGCAAAGAAAAGATGTGCAGCCCTGATACCCAATAGTGTAACCACCAACCAAGTCTGACCTCCAGTCTACCATTGTAGCTAACACATCAGTGATTTCCTCTACTTTACCTAGCTCTTCTTCTTCTTCTAGTGAAACTCTTGTATCGGTGGATAAGGGCATCAAATCCCTTACCCCACTTACTTTACTTGATTTCTACTTTGTACCTCCTATCAAATCTAAGAAATTAAAAAATAAAGCTAGCTTGAATTACATCTGTGTCACTTCTGATGGGTTGTCTGCTTCTATTCCTAATGATAACTCTTCAAGTCAAAATAACTATAAAAATTTTGATCTTCCTCTTTTTAATTCAGAGTCAAATTTTCCAAGTCTGAATACTATGGGTTCACCTCTTGAGATAGACTTGGAATCATCCAATTGTGAGGGTCCCATAGGAGAAGCTGTAGGTGAGCCTGACGTGCAGGTAGAACCTTCCATTACCCTGCCATAAGAGATCACCGAAGTCAACCTCCATAGTGGTAAGGTTCTACCTCCTAAGGTAGTACCTCAAGATAGAGGGAAACAAGCCATTGGTTCAAAGGATCAAGAAGCCCCTCCATAGGATGTTCCACCCTTGGATATGCTTGTGGAGGATCAGCCCAAGGTGGACTACAATTTCATCTCTCATCTAAGAAAGTTGTCATCGAAGCTAAGCATATATGATTCCCTTGTCTTATCTAAAGAGATGAGGGAATTATTAACCAAGGCTCTCCTTGATCCTGAGATATACTTAGCTTAGCTGACTGCTATTGGAGATGAGGCACATTACATAAAAGAAGCCCATGGGATCACTTTCAAAGATGAAGACCTTCTTCTGGGGGATATGGAGCACAACCGTCTCCTCTACATCACAGTTGACATGGGCTGATTCAGACTTGTAAGAGTTCTCATTGATCCAGGTGCATCGATAAACATTATGAGTCTAAATACCCTTGCCTATTTGTGGATTGACATCTCCAAACTTTGAGGAGATGGGATGATGTTGAGAGGATTCAATGAACAAAGTGAGCGAGCTTTAGGTTCCATAGTGTTACCATTGGAGATAGGTGACTGAAAGATTGAAGCCAAGTTTTACATAATTGATTCGAATACTTCATTCACTGCTTTGCTTGATAGGCCTTGGATACATCAGAACAAGATGATTCCATCCTCCCTCCATGAGTGCATCAAATTCAGAAAGGATGGGATTGAATACTGTGTCAAAGGTGATGAAAAGCCATTTTCGAGAGGTTGAGATTTATAAGGATGCCTACTATCTTCCTCAAAACACCCTTTCTTGTGAACTTGGACAAAATTCACAAGAAAAAAAGAAAATAAAAAAAAATAAAGAGAAAAAGAAAAAGAAAAAAATTGAAAATCCAAGTGAACAAGAAGGGGAAATTGAAGAAGAAATAGAGCCGCATATCACATTCCACCCACAGTCCATTCCATCATATGGACATGTGGGTAGGATGACTTAACCTCCACCAGGTAGAGGTAGAGGTAGAAATAAAGGCAGTTCCATAGGTGGAAGACCCCCTGGTTCACCATCAGCCAACAAGGGTTATGTTCTAGTTCATAGGAGTACCCTTACTATTCACATAGACTTGGAATCTAGCTCAGAAAATGAGTATAATGTGAATAGCATACCAACTAACCCCTCTCAGGGGTTCCATTAGAGGTGACTTTCAATTTAGACAATGATCTCAAAAAGTTAAAGGTTTAGGAGTTAAGGAAACCCCTAAGTCTTCCATGGATGCAAAGCCAAAGAAATTCTTTTTGGGATCATCATCCTCAACTCCTGAAGTTGATGTAGAACTTGAGGAGGATTCATTTAAAGAATTAATGAAATTACTATTTGACTTTTACTCGCCTTGTGTTCATAATCTTATACAGAAAGATTTCATTCCTCATACGTGGTCCAGGCACAGGTTAGAGTATTTTAAGAAGCTATAGAATAATACAGGAAAAGAAGTACAATCAAGAGCAATATTAGGATTTGGTACAGTGGGTCCAATCAATAATGATGATTACTGTTTAGTTGTTACCAATCATTTAGAGTCTAATAGGTTCTTTTCACACAACACCAACTCTTATGAGGATGTGTGTTTAAAAACCTTAAATGATCCAAATGATCTTTAAATCAAGGATGCACCTCCAGAATTTGAAGAAGAAATCCATTCAACAATAGACAAGCTTAAAGAAATCAACCTCAAGATAAGAAAATCCATGCGTACATCGTCATTGTTGAATGAAGAAGAAACCAATGACTTAGTTAGGCTAAGGGACTACTTCACATAGAGTTATGAAGAAATGCATGGATTATCTCCTGATGTAGTAGTCTACAAACTAGTAATAGATCCTAACGCTAACCCTATCAAGCAAGCTCCTATGCACGCGATTAGAACAACAATGTCATTTTGAAGTCAAGAACCGATCGATACCGGTTTCATCAAGAAAAATTATCTTAGTTAGCTGATCATACCACTTAAGAAGAAGAATGGCCAAATTCACATATACATCAATTTCATGGACTGAAATAAGGCATGTCCTAAGGATGAGTTTTCTTCCCTACACTTAATGGTGGACATTGCCTCGTCTCATGTAGTGTTCTCTTTCATGGATGCGTCATATAGCTACAACCAAATCAAGATGTCTCTTGAAGATGAAAGAAACACCACTTTATGAACCCCGATTGGAATCTTTTATTATAAGGTCATGGCTTTCGGCCTTAAAAAAGTTGGTGCTACATATCAACGAGCCATGACTCAGATCTTCAATGAACTCATCCATCATCAGGTTGAGTGCTATGTTGATGATTTATTAGTCTAGAGCAGAGAAAAGGAAGATGATCTCTTTGACTTGAGAGTAGTTTTTGAATGGTTAAGACTATATAATCTCAAGATGTATCCCCTAAATTATGCATTCAGAGTAGCTTCAGGGAAATTCCTTTGGTTTTGTCGTATGACATCGTGGAATACAGATAGATTCTAAAAAGATCAAAGCTATCTTAGAAATGCAACCTCATAAGAGTTTAACTCAACTCAGATCATTCCAAGGATGGTTAGCGTATTTGAGATGCTTTATCTCCAACCTATCGGGGAGATGCAAGCCATTTTTAGCACTTGTCAAAAAGGATACCAAGTTCAAATGGGATGATAAGTGCCAGCATGTCTTTGAAGATATCAAGCAGTATATGGTGAAGCCACAAGTTCTAGTAGCCCCTATCTCGAGCAGGCCACTCATC
Source organism: Cymbidium sinense (assembly GCA_021442155.1). NCBI lineage: Eukaryota > Viridiplantae > Streptophyta > Magnoliopsida > Asparagales > Orchidaceae > Cymbidium > Cymbidium sinense. Next base: position 295,524,336 of record CM038214.1, on the reverse strand, counting down.
CTTTAACTACTATATTAGATGACTCTCTTAGCACTTTGTTATCCCAAGCCAACAAAGAAGGGAAGGAGAGTGCTCTTTACTACCTCAGCCATCATCTGATTTTTACTGAAGCAAACTACCCACCTATTGAGAAACATTGCCTAGCTTTGATATTTGCTTCCCAAAAGTTACGGCACTATATGCTTTCTTATAAGGTGAACTTGATTTCCAGAACCAATCCACTATAGTATCTCATGACACAGCCAATACGATCCAGACATTTGGCACAATGGTCCATGATCCTCTCATAGTTTGATATCACATTCGTACCCCTCTATGCGGTAAAGGGGCAAGCACTAGCGGATTTCTTAGCAACACACCCACTTCCTGCTGATTCTCCGCTTAGTGATGATCTCCTTGGTGAACAAATCATGAACTTAAGGGAGGTTGGCAACCACCAATGGGAGATATATTTTGATGGTGCAGCTTCTTTTCATAAAGGGGAAGCACCATAATCTACTCTTCCATGACGTGGGGTAGGGATAGGCTGAGACCGTGATGTGATGAGATTCTCATACTATCTTTCTAACCCCTGCACCAACAATGAAGCTGAGTATGAGGCTTTGATTGCCAATTTGGAGTTAGCCATCACAGTCAATGTCAAGAGGATCAACATCTTTGGGAGATTCTCAATTAGTCATCAATTAGATTGTTGGGTCTTACAAGGTTCATGAACCCAAGCTTCGTCATTATCATAAGTTTACCATGAAGCTGTTGGCCCAAATCCTCGAAGTCACCATCTACAAGGTACCCCGAGTAGAGAACATAATAGTAGATGCTTTGGCCAAACTTTCCAAAGAATTGGAATGTCTAGAAGATGAGTCCATTCCAATAAGGGTCCAAAATAGATAAGTCATATCCCTTATTGATGTCGAACTCATCGAGACTTTCTCTTGAAGGAGGCATTACAAAAAAGGATGAGGAGATGGATTAGATTCAACCATTCATAGACTATTTGAACACTGAAAAACTACCTCAAGAGAAGTCATAAGCCCATCAGGTGGAACAAAGAGCTCTCTCCTATGCTCTCGTTGATGGCACCATGTATCAACGGTCCTTTGACCAAATGTGGTTACGTTATTTAGACAAACATGAAACCTGTGGCATTATGACGAAGGTACATTTAGGTTTATGTAGAGTGCATCAATCTGGTCAGAAGATGAAGACAAAGATCAAGAGGCTAGGATACTACTTGCCTTCAATGATTACTGATTGCATGGATGTAGCTAGGAGATGACATCAATGTCAGGTACACGGTGTGGTCCTTCACCAACCACCCAACATTCTACACCTTACCTTGGCTTCATGGTCATTTGAGTGTTGGGGTACTGACATTGTAAGTCCTATCGATCCTCCTTCTTCCTAGGGGCATCAGTTCATCTTAGTTGCCACCGACTACTTTTCTAAGTGGTCAAAGGGAATCCCACTCAGAGAGGTCACAACTCAGCATGTTCTTCAGTTTTTTAAGAACCATATTGTATATAGGTTCGGGGTGCCTTGACAACTTATATCAGATAATAGTACTGCATTCAAAAGCACCAAGATCAATAGCTTTGTCAGAAAAAATGGTATAGATTGGAGATACTCTGCCATCTACTACACTAGAGCAAATAGTTTAGTAGAAGCATTCAACAAAACTCTCATCCAAATACTAATGAAGACTTTTGATGACAATAAGTGGCAGTGGAATGAGCAATTGGTTGAAGCTTTGTGGGCTTATCTCCCCACATACCGGACTCCAACTCAATCTACCCCATTTTCCTTAGTGTATGGGTCTGAAGTCATTCTACCTTTAGAGGTTCAACTCCCATCACTAAGGATAGCATTGGGTAACAAGATCACTATAGAGCATAATGCAAAGTTTCTGTTAGAATAGCTCGAAGGTTTGGAGGAGTGTCGCCTATCGGCGTGCCAGAACTTTGAGTTGTACAAGGCCAAAATGATTCAAGATCACAACAAGTTGGTCCGCCCTTGGTCTTTCCAAGTAGGAGAATTTGTGTTAGTCCTAAGGAGACCAATTGTTGCCCATCGAAAGATGGGAGGCATGTTTGAACCCACTTAAGGAGGCCCCTATGTCATAGAGAAGACCTACCAAGGAGGATCTTATCAGCTTATTGATTGTAAATGGGAACACCCGATTCTTCCAATTAATGGGCTCTATTTAAAGAAATATTACTCATAAAAATTATGTTTTGAAAATAATTCTATCAATCAACAAAAATTTGAATCCATTTCATCAAAATCTTCTCTTCTTTAGAAGTGTTGTTTTCTTGTCTTATGAATCCACCTTGACGTGTTTAGGGTAGGTGTAAGAGTCCCCCAGCAGCATCCTATCCCTTTATCATAACACAAACACAACACAAATACAATCAAACACATTTCTCGATGCTATTAGAATAGGTGTGAGAGAACCAAAGAGGCATCCTATTTTGATAAGCACAACTAAGTTAGGTGTATGATAACCCGAGCAGCATCCTTTCTTAGTGGGAATTCTCAGTTTCCATCTATGGTAAAAATTTCATCAAAATCCCCAATATGTTTAAGTAGGTGTGAGAGAACCCAAGAGGCATCCTATTCCTTTTAACACATGCACAAAAATAAATCCATATCTTTTATCTCGAGCTATTTTGACGTGGGAGAAAGCCCCTGTGGCACTCACTCATTAGCTACTCTAGGACGGGTATACATGCTACCTCGCTAGTATGTCACCCTAGTGGTCACTTGTTTGGAGGATGTGAGTCCCCGTGCTTTTTACCTAACTTTACCATTGCAAACCAATGAATGCCTTGATAGTATGGTAGGCTTCACTGCCCAGTCAATAAGCTACCTCATGCTGACTTTATTTAAGAAGATATGAGTCCCTGAGCTTTCTTCTTGAATTAGCCATCATGCACTAACTAGGTCGAGTATATTTAAGGTTTAGGGTAAGTCCCCCAGAGGCTCCTTTCCTCTTATCTATGTTTGAGTTGATATAAGTCCTCTAATGGAATTCACTTAGTAGTCGCCCTAGGTCGGATGACACCTATCGAGCTGAAGATAGACTGTCCCAACAATCAATTCCACTATAAGAAGATGTGAATCCCCAAGCTTTCTTCCTAGGTTGATTGTTGCAAACTGGCATGCACCTTAGGTTGGTTTATGTTCACTATGCTGACAGCGACTCACCCGGTGAGTACACCACTCTTGACAGATATGAGTACTCAAGTTTTCTCCTTGAGATAGACACCGAATACTTATTTGATATATGACTAGCCATGTCATCTTCTCCAGGGTTTTGGATTAATCCCTTAGCAGCCCCTCTGCCTGTGGGCACTCTATTTGGATCACATCCTTTGTGATCCTATTTAAACACTACATGGGTTACTCTTGGATTGGACAGTCCCCATTTCCTAGTAGCCACCCTTATGATTGGAGAATTTGTTCAATAAATCTGAGTTAGATCTAGGTTGATATAAGCTGCTTCTCAGTTTGATCCCTCGCAAACCAATAAGGTCCACGTTAAAACAAACTAAACAAACAAATAAATTTAATTTTCTTGTAGATTAGGAAATCAAGCTCCCAAAGGGCCTCTTTTCCTAAGCAGGCATCCTATCATTATGGCAGTGTCAGCAAAACTCCCTATAGGAATTTCCTGACTATCATGAAATAAGATGCTTTTTATGCATGATGTGAAAACATACAACATCCAGCTAAGGGGTTGCTAAATCTTTTATCTTATTTTATAACCTAGACTTTAGGTGAGATTATGAGTTATTTATTTTTAATTTGAGTTGATTAGTTGGATAGAAAATTTATTTTTCCCTAAGAGCCTAATCACATCTAGGCCATTCATCAAAATAAGGAAGAAACTAGGAAAATATGTCATCTTAATGCACAAGCTAAACAAACATCAAACAATTTATAAAGTTAGCGCAAAAGAATAAGAGGCCTTTTGTGGTCGGGCTCCATCGCACAAACCCAAAAATAAATTGGGTAGCCGAGTTCTACCCTTATACAACCCGGATTATAAATGAATTAATTAAAATTGAGAAGGAATGCATGTTATGGGGGTATTCATTCTTCATTTCTTCTCTTATTCTTTTCTTCTTTTCTTCTTTTCTTTCTTCTTTCTCCTTTTGGTTGGCTGGAATGTGGTTGCTCCAAAGGATTTAGATGGTACATAAGACATAGTCTCATGACCAATATTCATCCTAATCCTCCCATAACAATCATTCTGAATCCTAACTGCAAAATTACATGATAATGGGAGAAAGTAAATCTAACTAAAACCTACAAAATAGAGATTAGCTAAACAAACCACACAATCCCAAGCATGTATATGAAAAAATTAGACTTAGCACACCACACATGGGTAACCAAGTCCACCTAGCATATTTTGGATTATACTTAGGGGAATAAGCAACATGCACAGCAAAAGCATTTATATTTTTATTATAACACCCCTTAAGCAGAATCCCCTGTATAAGATAATGATTAAACTAAGACCATCCTACAATTTAGTCTACACACATACACCCTAACATCCAGACTAAAACATTACATCATAAAATAAATTCAGGCATCAAACCATGCACCACCCTAACATAGGACTAAAAATGATGACTTAGCCTAATGTGTGTGGCATTTAAGGCTTGTGTGGTATGTCTTAGCTAGGCTTTAAGGTTAGAGTTTTCTAACTATGAAAGGTTTAGCTTAGAGGGTGGTTTCATTTAAGTGATTTAGTTGATTTGGTTGATTTTATTTTATGATTTTATTTAGTTTGAATGAACCTACATTTAATTACTAAGTGTTATAAAGATAGAAAAAGAGAAGAGAACTTCTCTTTCCTCCCTATCTTAAGTAATTTCTAAGGTAGATTCATTAATGATTTTTATTTAGTGAATGTTTTGTTATGTGTTTTAATTAATCCTAAGTTTAGATTTTCCCTAAACAAACCTATTCAAAAAGAAAGGTATTTTATGATTAAGTAAAGTGAATTACTATCACAAAACACACAATGCTTTATTTCTTTTCAACATGTGTAACATGCATATGGATGAATCCCAAGCATATCTATACATGCAAATTTAAATGTTAGCACACATTGATGATGAATGCTAAGAGATGTTGTTTAAGAAAATTTTGAATGTTTCATGTATGCGTGATTTTGTTAAGTAGAAAAGAGGGATTCTTTTATCCATTATTCATATGCACATTTACATGTATGAAAGACATAAGTGAGTATAGTGCCATTATTTTCTACACCATGGGTATAATGTACAAGACCTTCTAGGGCTACTTAAATCCTCACAACCCCGGGATGTCCAGACTAATATACCACTTTTATTAAATACATGTGCATATACAAAAAGAAATGAATGGAAAAAAGAGTAATGCAAAAGATTTTTATGTGTTTGTTTGATTTTGGTTGTTTAATTTATATGTGCAAATGTGAAGATCCTTCTTAAATGATTACATAAGAATGAATAGGAATGGATTTAAGCAAGTGTTGTGTTCTTTTCAAATGAACTATACACTTTGCAAATCCTATTCAAAACTATGTTAAAAGGGAAGAGAAGAAAAGTCACATAATGTACATCATATGTTATACTCACATGTAAGCTTATAAGTAACTATAAGTAGCATACCTTTCATTTGTAATGTTTGATTTATAAGTATTCAAAATAATTTTGGATTTAGTAGTGATAATAGCCACTCATATTCTTACATTAGCCAAAACATGCAATTTGACATAAAGAAAACATTTCATTTTAAGTTATTTTTCAAAAGACATGAATGCATGATTTCATATGACATACACCATTTAGCATGCTAGGAAATAAATAAAGTGATGCAAGCATATAATTTCATTCACTCTAATTAATTTCTAAAGACAATCCTATGGAATAAGATCATTTAAAGTGAATCAAAATTTTTTCAAAAAATTTTTTAGTTTTATTTTGAGTTTGATTTGATTTAAAAAATGTGAAAAGGTTTGCTGGTCTTAACCCATCTCCCACATGTTTATGTTGTTTTAGTTTTATTTTTAGAACCATTAGATTGATTTTATGTTTTATTTAGGTTAAGATGTAAATTAAGTTCATTAATTACCCCTTACATGCACCTCCTTAACATAATAATTCAAATAATTGTGAGCCAACATATGATATGCAACTACATTGAGTTTAAATCAACAATGCATCCTAATAAAAAATGGCCTAATGCAATTGGCTCATAATTATTGATTAATTAAGCTTAGGGGTTTAATTAAGTACTTTCATAACCCTTCCCACACATGTAGGTTGGATTTAATTTCCTTAAGCTTACTTAGGTTATTGAACACCTAAGTATCTACCCAAGAAAGGATTGATTAAGAGATTAAGTTTATGGATTAATTTTTTATTTTGGCTTTGGTTAATTAAGATATTTAATGAAATGATTAAATCATTAATAAATTTGTAAATTAATTAAGTTCTCATTCAAATGAAATAAACTTAGGGGAAAAGATTTAGAAAAGGTATCCTAATCTCATTCCCTAAGTATATTCACTATTCCAAGATGATTAACAAATTTAATTAATGAATTTATCATCATTTAATAGGTTAATTAATCATTTAATTGATTAAGGGAATAATTAGAGATGAAACAAGCAATTATCCAAAATTAACCCAATAATAAATTCTAAGAAAATCATGGGAGGTAGATGTCATCCCACTAATTAACCCAAAGGAGTTTGTAATTAATTATTAAAATAATTAAAGAGTAATTAACATAATTTCATCCCTAATAAAACTCAAATTAAAAAAATGTCACTGTTCAAAATCAATTAAACTTAATTTTATATTATTCCCCTTTGAATTATCTTTAAAATGAAGTTGAGTTGGCATTTTTTTTTTTTTTGGATTTTTCTACATTTAGTTGTGTATTTTTGAAGTTTTTGTGATTATTGCTTAATTAAACAGCCTAATTATATAATTAATCTCATCGACGCCATGTGGACCACTGATGTGGAGCATGCTTTCTATGTGGTGTGATGGGATTCGTTATTTAAGTTGTCAAATCAACTACACAGTCAACCGACGGTACTATGCATTTTCTCCTTGGATTATCTGATCATAGATCGGACGATCGGGATTAAACATGTGGATCTAAAAGGATTAAAATGGTAGATCTAGATCATTTAATTAGGACCTTCCATCCAAAACATGTGGGATGGATGGTCCATGATTCATCTCTGCCCTCGCCTACAGGAGACGACAACCATCCACCCTCTAAGGCTTGATCCAAGATCACTTGAGCTCAGATTGAGTAGGGTTGAACACACACCATCTAAGAGAAAGAATAAAGACATCCAACGGTTGAATTGCAATAAGATTACACTTCCCTTCACAAAAGACCAAAGAATTCCTATACTAAGCTCAGTTTTGAGGCATACCTTGCTAGAGGCTATTACCGGCACTCCCAACCATCGAGATAACTTCGTCTAGTAGATACAAAGCACTGTTGAAGTTTTGAAGGCTTGATATCAAGTGGATTCTCCTATTGGCCAATATTAGCTTCAAATGCTTGCATCTTTGGTTGAATCCCTCCTTCTCGTGGCTTGATTGCTTGGGATTTGGTTTGGGTGAGCTCTATTGGATCCTATAATGATGCTTGCAAGAGGAATTGTCTTTTGTTGGAGTGATGAATGAGTTGGAATTTTTTCCTAGTCCCCTCCCCTATTTTTTTGGCTTAAGGAAAATGCAGAATGGGAAGAGTGGAAATTAGGTCTCCTCCCATAAGGATCGATGTATGAGCTATCCTATTTTGATCAAATTGATTGGGTTTGTTAGGTTTGAAGCTTCACAGGCTGGGGTTAATGAGAGGAGGAGAGTATGTGATCCATTAGGAGAATTTATGGGGGATCCATTTAGGGTCCCCATTGGGTGGTTAATGTGCACCACATTAGTGTCCATTTGGTCCATTAAGTGTCCAAGTGGCCATGAAAATCCCTAGGCCATGTTATCATTTGGTTTTGATTTTAATTTAGACAGATTTGGAATAGTTTAAAATTGGGTTGGTCCAAATTTCAAGGAATTTGGAGTTGATTTGATATCATTTGGCTCATGTTGACCCATTTAGGTCAAAATGGGTGAAGTTGACCAATTGGTCAAATTAGGTCAAACCAAGGGTTGGGTCAAGTTCATATGACCATTTGGAGTGATTTGGCATCATTTTTTTCTTCAATTTGATTTATATTTGGTTTTGGTTCATTTGAATTCACTTAGGTCAAATGGGTCAAGTTGACCAATTTGACCCATTTGACTCAGTTAGGTTAGGTCATGGGTTGGTTTAGGTTTGGTTGGTCATTTGAAATGTTTTGATAGATTTGGTTTGGTTCAATTTTGGTTTGATTTTATTTTAGCTTGATTTAACCTTTTAGGTCAAGTTGGGTTCATGGTTAATTGGGCTAGGTTGGGTCTAATTGACCAATTGAGGCTTTGGTCAAGTTCAATAAGTGGTTTATAATGAACTTGACCCATTAGTTACAATTGATTTGGCTTTGATCAAGATTTGACATATTTTGACATTTTAGGTCGACTTGGGTCAACTTAGGTCAAGTGGCCAATTGGGCTAGGTTATGCTTCAAATGATGACTTGGTCAAGTTCAAACATTGATCATGAATTTGTTTTGATCAATGGTTTCAATCAATTTGGCCTATGGTGAATTTTGGCTAGTTTAGATTTCATTTGGGTCAAATGTTGACTTAGTCAAAGGCTAGGTTTGACTTGGTTTTGCCCAATTTGAGTGATTGGTCATCTTATGATGATTGTTGCTCACAATGTGGCTTAGATGGGCTTAGTTCAATCCAATTTAGGTAAGATTAGAATTTGGCTCAAAAGGGTACTTTAGGTCACTTTGGGTTAAGTGAGCCTAAGTGGGTCAAGTGACTTGATCAAGGCCTGATTCAAGTTTTATTGAACTTACATATGGACTTATTATTGAAATATAAATTCATTTGTAAGTGATTTGGAGTCAAAGGAGTCTTGATTCATTTGACAATTTCAAGTTCAAAGGATGAACATGGGTTTGATTTGGGTTTAAGTTTTTGATTTAGTTTTGGTTTGATGATTGAAGTTTATTTTTATATTTGGATTCATGATTAAAAGATTGATTGAATCATGAGAAAATCCAAGGGTTTGGATTGATTTGGAGATGATTTGGCTAAGTTCAAGAATTTGACCTTGAAGGGTGTAGATTGATTTTGATTAGATTTGGATTTGAGTTTTGAATTTGGTTTTGGGTATTTGAATTTATATTTCATTTATATTTGTGAATATAAATGAGAATATAAATGGGGTATGAGGAAATCTTTTGAATTTGAAGTGAGTTGGATTTAATTTGAGCTAAGTCCATAAGATAAAATCAAAAGGGCTTAGGAAAACTTTTTAGCATTTGTAATTCAATCATGGGTTTCAATCATTTGGAATTGATTCATGATTTGAAAAAATCCATTGGAATTGATTTAAGGTTTGAGAAAATCAATGAAGTTGGAATTGGTTTGAGTTTGAAGTTGATTTGAATTTGAAGTTTGAAGTTGATTTAGATTTGAAGTTTGACTTGAAGGAAGGAAGTGAGGATTTGGTTTAAGCTATAGGGTAGACAAGTTTTCCTAACACCCCCAAGGCATGACCTATTCCTATGGCTAACTCTTCTAAGTCTCTAAGGATGACTATTGAGTGAATGCCTCTAGGGGACTTAAATCATCTCAAACATAGTCAAAATTAATTTTATTTTTAATTATATTTGATGGATCACAGTGGTTTGTAATAGACTGCACTGAGTAGAGGCCATGTTAGCTTTGGTCTTCTTCAGATTTACTAATTCAAAGGGAATAGTTTCCAGATCGAGGGGAGAACTATTCAACCAAAGGGTGCCTTTAGATTTACTGCAGTTAATTCAAGGAAGAAAGCATGGGGACTCACATCTTTCCTGAATAAAAGACCACTCGGGTGACACATTAGCAAAGTAGCATGTCAACCTGACCTAAGGCTGCCCGTCGATTTGTGATAGCCATGCTAGAAAGATTGTGTAGTAGACTTACATCTTCTAAAGTGAAATGACTGTTGGGGTAACTTGTTTATGGTACAATAGATTGAACCCGACCTAAGGGCGACTACTGAGAGAGTGCCTACCCGGGGACTTATCTCTACTCAAGAGTAGTCAAACAATTCCTATAAAGAGTTCTACTGACACTTCCCTAAAGATAGGATGCCTGCTTGGGAATGGGGCTGCTGGGGTCTTGAATTCCTAATCCACAAGCAAATAGATTTGTTTGTTTGTTTATTTGTTTATCGTGGACCCTGTTTCTTTGTAAGGGATCATACTGAGAAGAAACTTGTATCAGCCTAGGCCTATCTCTGATTTATTGAACCAAGGGAGAATCTACACATCCGTTGAACAAATTCTCCAACTACAAGAGTGGCTACTAGGAAAGGGGGCTTGTCCAATCCAAGGGTAAATAGGGTAGTGTCTAAATGGGCTCACAAAGCACATGATCTAAGTAGAGTTCCCGCAAGGAAAGGGGCCACTAAGGGATTTATCCAAAAACCTTGGAGAAGATAATGTCTATATGTATTCGGTGGGCAACTCAAGGAGAAAGCGTGGGAACTCACATCTTCTAAGAGTGGTGTATCTACTGGGTGAGATGCTATTAGCATAGAAAATATCAACCAACCTGAGGTGCTCATCAGTTTGTAATAATCAGCCTAGGAAGAAAATATCGGGGACTCACATCCATCTATAGCATAACTAATTGTCGGGATAGTCTATCTTTGGCTCGACAGGTGCTATCTGACCTAGGGCGACTACTGAGTGAATGCCATTGGGGGACTTATATAGACTCAAGAATAGTCAAGAGGAAAAGAGCCACTAAGGGACTTGTCCTAAACATCAAATATACTTGGCCTAGTCAGTGCATGATCGTTAATTTAAAAAGAAAGCGTGTAGACTTACATCTTCTTAAACAAAGTCAACATGAGGTAGCTTATTGGTTGCACAATGAAGTCTATCAAACTAACAAGGTGCTTGTTGGTTTGCAATGGTCAAGTTAGGAAGAAAGCGCAAGGACTCACATCCGCTAGACAAGTGACCACTGGGGTGACAGCCTAGCGAGATAGCATGTTAGCCCAACCTAGAGCAGCTCATGAGCGAGTGTCATAAGGGCTTGCTCCCACATCAAAATAGACTGAGATGAAAGATATGTGTTTATTTTTGTTTGTGCTTATGTTAGAAGGGATAGGATGCCTCTCAGGTTCTCTTACACCTATCCTAAAATATGCTGGGGAATTGATGAAATGGTGCCATGAATAGGAGTTGGGATTCTACTAAGAAAGGATGTCGCTTTGGTTCTCTTACACCTAACTTAATTGTGCTAGTCAAAGTAGGATGCATCTTGGGTTCTCTCACACCTATTCTAGTAGCGTTGGGGAATTTTTGTTTAATTTATGTTCGTGTTGTGAAAGAGGGATAGGATGTCTCTTGGGTTCTCTTACACCTACCCTAAACACGTCGTGACAGATTTAAAATAAGCAAACAATGCTTCGAATGAAGAGAATATTTTGATGAATTGGAATAGAATTTTGAAGATATTTATTTTTAAACATGATTTTACGGGTAATATTTCTTCAAATAGAGCTGTTAATTGGAAGCATTGGGTGTTCCCCTTTACAATCAATGAGTTGATAGGATTCTCCTTGGTAGGCCTTCTCTATGACGAAAGGGCCTTCCCAAGTGAGTTCAAACTTGCCTCCCATCTTTCGACAGGAAAACATTAGTCTCCTTAGAACTAAGACAAGCTCTCCTACTTGAAAAGCTCTAGGGCGGACCAGCTTGTTGTGATCTTGAATCATTATGGCTATGTATAACTCGAGTTTCTGGCACGCCTGTAGGTGTATCCCCTCCAAACCTTCGAGCTTTTTTAACCGCAACTTTGCATTTTACTATGTAGTGATTTTGCTACCCATTGCTATCCTTAGTGATGAGAGTTGAACTTCTAATGGTAGAATAGCTTCAAACCCATACACTAAGGAGAATGGGGTAGATTGAGTTGGAGTTCTATATGTGGTGCGGTATGCCCACAAAGCTTCAACTAGCTGCTCATGTCACTGTCGCTTATTGTCATCAAGTGTCTTCTTTAGTATATGGATGAGAGTTTTGTTGAATGCTTTTGCTAAGCTATTCGCCCTAGGATAGTAGATGGTGGAGTATCTCCAATCTATATTATACCTTCTAGCAAAGCTGTTGATCTTAGTGCTCTTGAATGCAGTACCATTATCAGATATAATTCATCAAGGCACCCCGAACCTATATATGATATGGTTCCTAAAAAACTAGAGCACATGCTGAGTTGTTACCTCTCTGAGTGGGATAGCCTCCGCCCACTTGGAAAAGTAGTCGATGACAGCTAAGATGAACTAGTGACCCTTGGAAGAAGGAGGATCGATAGGACCCATAATGTCGGTACCCCAACACTCAAATGGCCATGAGGCTAATGTAGGGTGTAGAATATTGGGTAGTTGATGTAGAACCACACCATGTACCTGACATTGATGGCATCTCCTAGCAACGTTCATGCAGTCTATGACCATCGAAGGCCAGTAGTATCCTAGTCTCTTGATCTTTGCTTTCATCTTCAGACTGGATTGATGCCCTGCGTATAGACCTGAATGTACCTCAATCATGATCTTATGGGCTTCGTTTTTGTTCAAACAATGTAACCATATTTGATCGAAAGACCGTCGATACAAGGTGTCATCCACGAGAGCATAGGAGAGAGCTTTATGCTTCATCTAATGGGCTTGTGATTTCTCTTGAGATAGTTATCGGTGTTCAAGTAATCTATGAACGGTTGCCTCCAATCCAGCTCCTAGTCCTTTTCAGCGATGGCAAGCTCCCCTTCAGGAGAGAGTCTCTCGATAAGTTCAGTATCAATAAGGGATATGACTAGTCTATTTTGGACCCTTATTAAAATGGACTCATCTTTCAAACATGCCAATTCCTTGGCAAGTTTTTCCAAAGAATCTGCTGCTGCGTTCTCTCCTGGATGAACCTTGTATATGGTGAGCTCAGGGATTTGGGCCAACAGCTTCATGGTGTACTCGTGGTAGTGATGAAGCTTAGGTTTTAGAACCTTATAGGACCCGGCAATCTGGTTGATGATTGTTGACCTCACTTTTGTAGCGAGCTTTCAACTTCTTCATCTTAGACATAGGACTCCTCTAGACATTAAGAGTTCCTTAGTCTTAAGATACTTCTAGTGATTAGGTGAACACTTAACCTAACCCTAGAGACTTAAAAGAGTTAGCCATAAGAAGAGGTTATGCCTTAGGGGTGTTAGGAAAACTTGCCAACCCTATAGCTTGAGCCAAATCCTTACTTCCTTCTTTCAAGTCAAACTCCAAATCCAAATCAACTTCAAATTTAAATCAACTTCAAATTCAAGTCAAACTTCAAATTCAAATCAACCTCGAATTCAAATCAACTCCAAATTCAAACCAACTTTAAATTCAAACAACTTCAAATTCAAACCAACTTCAAATTCAAATCAATTCCAAAACTCAATCATGAATCAAATCTCAAATGTTGAAATCCATGATTGAATTTTAAATCCAAATTCTTTCCTGAGCCTTTGATTTCATATTATGTACTTAGCTCAAATCAAATCCAAATCATTCCAAATTTGAAATATTTTCTCATAACCCATTTATATTCTCATTTATATTTATAAATATAAATGAAATATAAATTCAAATACCCAAAACCAAATTCAAAACTCAAATCCAAATCTAAACTAAATTCAACCTAAATCCTTCAAGTCAAATTCTTGAACTTAACCAAAAATAACTCAAATCATTCCAAACCTTTGGATTTTCTCTTCAAACAATCAATCCTCCAATCCTAAAACCAAATTCAATCATAAACTTCAATCATCAAATCAAATCAAACCAACTTAAATCAAACCCATGTTCATCCTTTGAACTTGGAATTATCAAGTGAATCAAAACCCATTTGACTCCAAATCCCTTGCAATTGGATTTATATTTAATCATAAGTCCATATGTGAGTTCAACCAAACTTGAATCAAGCCTTGATCAAGCCAAATGACCATTTTACCCTTGGGTCAAAGGGTAACCTATGGCCAAATCCACTTGGAATTTGGTGAAATCCATTTCATGGCCACTTGGCATCCTCCTAGTGGACCATTTGGACACCAAGGGAGGTGGTGCACTTGACCCAATGGGTTTGGGTCAGCCATGACCCAACCCAAGGCCAAACCAACCCCTCCAATCAAATTTCTCCATATGAATCACCTCCCACACTCATTTTAACCCGTGTGCACCTCCATACTTTCACTCCTCTACCAAAATCGAATCACATGAAGCTCTTAACAACCTAAACAACCCATTCAATCTGAGCAATTTGATCAAAAAGGAAGAGAAAGCTTTGACTGTCAAATCCAAGTAAGGGGGAAATGCTCCCCATCATTTCCATTCAAACCAAGATCCTTGCATTCGATTAAGCTCAGAGGATCAAAGGCAAGCTTCTCCAAGTTTCCCAAGCATTCCTAAGCTCATTCCAATTTCCCTTTCTCAGATTTTTTCAAAGCCGAAATAGGGGAGGTGAGGGAGATTTCCAACTTAGCCAATTCTCAATCAAAGTCCAATTCACTTTGTAAGCACCATCAACGATGCAAGTCAAGCTCACCCAAAGCATTTCCTAAGCATCCAAGCCACGATATGGGAGACCTAGACCAAAGCCGCAAGCCATTGAAGGGAGCTTTGGTCAATTGGAAGATCCACTTTATCTCAAAGCTTGAAACCTTCAACAGGGCTTCATCTCCACTAGAAGAAGCTACCTCAATCATTGGAAGTGCCACTGATAGCCTCCGATGAGGTATGCCTAAAAATCTAGCTTAAGTAGAAAAATTATTGCTCCTTTGTGAAGAGAATTGTAATCCTATTAAAATTCAACCATTGGATGTTCTTCTCCTTGCTTCTAGATGGTGTGGGTTGAATCTCAACCTTATTGGAGCTCAAGTGAGCTCTAATCAAGCCATGGAGGACAGATGGTATCCGTCTCCCATATGAAAAGGCAGGGATGAATCATGGACCTTCCATCCTACATGTTTTGGATGGATGGTCCTGATTAAAATGCGTAGATCCATTGATTTAATCCTTCATAACCATGGGCTTAATCCTATCCGTCTGATCCTTGATCAAACGACCCAGGGGAAAATGCATAGCACCGTCGGCTGACGTGGTAGCTAATTTGACAACTTAAATAAGCAATCCCACCGTGCAACGTGGAAAGCGTACGCTGCGTCAGCGGTCCACGTGGCACTGATGGGATTAGTTAATTAATTAGGGCTATTTAATTATCCCTTCATCACATAAACTTTATAAATCCATAATTAAATGTAAAAAAATCCAAAAAATACAAACTCAACTTCAATTTAAGATAATTCAATGAGGAATAATATAAAATTATTTCTAATTAATTTTGAATAGTGAATTTTCCTTAATTAAGATTTAATTAAAAACTTAATAATCTTAATTACTCCCTAATCATTTCATTAATTAATTCCAAACTTCTCAGACATGTTTAGGGGGATGACTTCTGCCTCCCCCAATTTTCTTCAAATTTATTAATGAGTTAATTAGGGAGATCAATTAATAAATTCCTAATCATCCCCTTAATGTAATTAAGAGCAATTAAGCATGTGAACAGTGGTTTAATCACTTAATTAAGATTATTAAATATTATTTAAGTAAGTAGGAGGTTTATGGAATGGGCTGAGATATTTTCCCTAAGCTATTCCCTAAACCCCCTTTCTTTCTTAATCCAAATATAATTAAAGATTAATCCACTAATGATCTACTTAATTAGCTTAATCAAACTTTTAGAATCAATCTGAAATTAATCAATCCTTTGTTGGGTAGATCCTTAGGTGTTCAAAAGCCTAAGGTAAATTTAAGGAAATCATTTCCAACTCATATGTGTGGGAAGGTTATGAAAGTACTTAATTAAAACTTTTAGCTTAATTAATCAATAATTGTGAACCAATTGTATTAGGCCCCTTTCTTTCTTAGGTGCATTGCTAATTTAAATTCCATGTGGTTGCATATCATATGTTGGCTCATAATTATTTGTTTAGTTATGTTAAAGTGGTGTAGGTAAGGGGTAATTAATTGACTTAATTTACACATTAACCCAAACAAAATATAAAATCAACTTAATGGTTCTAAAAATTAAACTAAATCAATTCACACATGTGGGAAATGGGTTAGGATCAATAAATTTTTTCACATTTCTTAATTCAAATCAAACTCAAAATAAAAATAAAAATTCCTTTAAGGAAACTTTGATTCACTTTAAATGATCTTATTTCATAAGATTGTCTTTAAGAATTAATTAGGGTGAATGTTACATGCTTACATCACTTTATTTCTCTCCAAGCATGCTAAATGTTGTATGCCATATGAAATCATCCATTCATATCTTTTGAAAAATCAAAATAAATGAAACATTTCTTTTATGTCAAATCGCATGTTTTGGCTAAAGTAAGAATATGAGTGGTTATTATCACTATTAAATCAAAAATTATTTTTTAAAACTTATAAATCAAAGATTATAAATGAAGGTATGTACTTATAAGTACTTATAAGCTTGCATGTGATTATAGCTTAAAATGTGTTATGTGATTTTCTTCTCTTTCCGTAACATGGGTTTGTATAGGAATTGTAAAGTGTATAGTTCATTTGGAAAGAACACAACACTTACTTAAATCCATCCCTGTACACTTCTATGTTATGACATAAGAAGGAGCTTCACATTACATATGTAAATTGCATAACCAAATCAAACAAACAAATAAATAAAAATCTTTTGCATGATTCTTCATTCATTTGTTTTCTTTTTGTACATGCACATGTATTTAAGAAAAGTGATATATTAGTCTGGACATCCCGGGATTGCGAGGCTTTAAGTAGCCCTAAGAAGGTTTTGTACCTTATACCCATGGTGTAGAAAATAATGGCGACGTACTCACTTATGCCTTTCATACATGTAAATGTGCATTTGATTAATGGATAAAATAATCCCTCTCTTTACTACTTAACAAAATCATGCATTCATGAAACATCCAAATTTTCCTAAACAACATCCTTTGCATTCATCATTAAGGGGTGCAAAAACCCTACATTATATGTATAGATATGCTTAGGATTTATTCATGTGCATGATACACATGTTAAAAAGAAATAAATGATTGTGTATTTTGTGATAGTAATTCACCTTAATTAATCTTAAAATGCCTTTCTTATTGAATAGGTTTATTTAAAGCAAATCTAAACTTGTGATTAATTAAAACACATAATAAAATATTCACTAAAGAAAAATCACTAATGAATCTACCTTAGAAGTTACTTAAGGTAGAGAGGAAGAGAAGTTCTATTCTCTTTCCCTCTCCTTACAACACTTAGTAATTAAGTGCAGGTTCATTCAAACCAAATCAAATCATCAAATAAAATTAACAAATTAACTAAATCACTTAAATAAAACCACCCACTAATTTGAATCCTTCACACTTAGAAAATTCCAACCTTAAAGCCTAACTAAGGCATGCCACACAAGCCTTAAATGGCACACACATTAAGCCAAGTCACCATTTCTAGCTCTATGTTAAGGCGATGCATGGTTTGATGCCTGATTTTATTTTGTGATGTAATGTTTTTAGACTGGATATTAGGGTTGTATGTGCGTAGACTGGATGTTAGAACAATCTTAGTCTAATCATTATCTTTTGCTGGGGATTGTGCTTAAGGGGCGCTGCAATAAAAGATATAAATGCTTTTACTGTGCAGGTTGTTTATACCCCTAGCATAATCCAAATTAGGATAGGTGGACTTGGTTACCCATGTGTGGGGTGCTAAGTCCAACTTATTCATATACATGCTTGGGTTGTGTGGTATGTTTAGCTAATCTCTATTTTGTATATTTTAGTTAGATTTTATATTTCTCATTTTCATGTAATTTTGTAATTAAGATTTGGAATGAATGTTATGGGGTATTAGGATAAACATTGGTCATAATACAATGTCTTATGCATCATGTGAAGCCTTGGAGAAACCAAATCCCAACCAACAAAAAGAAAGAAAGAAAGAAGAAAGAAAGAAATGAAGAAATGAAGAATGAAGAATGAAGACCCCCATAACATGAATTCCTTTTGATTGTAATTAATTCATTTATAATCTGGGTTGTATATGGGTAGAGCTTGGCTATCCACATTTCTTTTCGGGTTGTGTGGTGGTACCCGACCACATTGACCTTATATTCTTTTGCATTGGCTTTATAAAATTATTTGATGTTTGTTTAGCTTGTGCATTAAGATGACATATTTTTCCTAGTTTTTTCCTTGCTTTGATGAATGACCAGGATGCGATTAGGCTCCTCAGGAAAAATAAAATTCCTATCTAATTAATCAATTTAAAATTAAAAATTAATAACTCATAACCTCACCTAAATCTTAAGTTATAAATCAAGATAATAAAAGATTTAGCAACCCTTTAGCTGGTTGTTGTATGTCTCACATCATGCATAAAAAGCATCTTGCTTCACTCTTGCTAATGGATGTCTTCTACCTTTACCAGAGAACTTGGCTTGACTTTTGAGAGCCACGGTGGAAACACACCTCATTCTTATTGATTTTGGCTCATAACCAATTTCTCATGCATTAGGCATATGAATCCCATATCCTGTGTCAAATAAATTGTCTAAAAATGAAAATAAAACTAAACAAAATTTGTATTAGATTTAAGTCATTATTCATGCCCTACATGATCTAGTCTCTTAGGGAGTGTGTTTAAGGACTTAGCCTCTTTCTAAATAAATAATAGTCTAGCTATCTTGCAAAAGCATATGACTTGCTTACATGTATTTAAAATCGTAGGAGGAGTTAGTTGGCGGCCACCCCTAGGTGGCGGTTGTAAGTCCAACAGTCGGGTGATTTATCCTCTCTTATGGAGTTAAACCAAATACCCATTTTCACCTTAGATTTAGGTCGTGCTTTGGCCCTTGCCAAAGCTTCTTAGATTTAGGTTTCGAGGTTGATGTTTCCCTTTGTGGGCTATAAGCATAAATCCTCACCTCTTATACATTTCCATGATCTTGTATTATGGAATTGTAAGCCCTAGCTTTCTAATAAAAATTCAACTTAAACAACTAACTCTCTTCAAATTTCAAAAATATAAAGCCCAACCATAGGATAGTTTAGGATGGTCGCTAGGTTTCCTAGCATTGTGAGCATCCCCTCCTTATCTCCCTTTGGTTTCGATAATAACTCCCTATTTTTGATCAATCCCACTTGATCTTCCAAAAATAAACCAATTTATTGATAGTCCTATCTTTGAAATCTTTGGAGATAATGATCATTTATCTTAATCGAGAGAATTCTTAAAGAATTTAATTCCTTAAAATGTAATTAACTATGGGGGCTTTCCTCCATAGGGAACTTAACGAACCCAATTTAAAATAAACCCTACTTTTCTTTTCCATGTAAAGTAGAGAAAGAATCGCTAGTACATCCGAAGACCCATAGTGCTTAGGAGTCCTCATTAGGTGATTAAGTCTATTATAGGATGGTGACTTCTATCCCTAATCCATTATAGTTAGATTTATCTTTCCCATTTTAATTTAATTTTTTCAATTAAGATTTGGAATGAATGTTATGGTAGAATTAAGGTGAACATTGGTCATAAGACCATGCCTTATGTACCATGTGAAGCCTTGGAGCAAACTACATCCCAAGTCAAATCAAAAAGAAGGAAAGAAACGAAGAAAAGAAAGAAATGAAAAAAATGAAGAATGAAGACCCCCATAACATGAATTCCTTTTTTATTGTAATTATTCATTTGTAATCTGAATTGTATAAGGGTAGAGCTCGGCTACCCACATTCTTTTCACGTTGTGCAGTGGTACTCGACCACATCGGCATCTTATTCTTTTGCGCTAGCTTTATAAAATTGTTTGATGTTTGTTTAGCTTGTGCATTAAGATGGCATATTTTTCCTAGTTTCTTCATTGCTTTGATGAATGGCTTGGATACAATTAAGCTCTTAGGAAAAAATAAATTTTCTATTAAATTAATCAACTCAATCAAAATTAACAACTTATAACCTCACCTAAAGCCTAGGACATAATTAAGATAATAAAAGATTTAGCAACCCCTTAGATGGATGTTATATATCTCAAATCATGCATAAAATCATCTTGCTTAACTCTTGCTAATGAAGGGCTTCCACCTTTTGCAGAAACAACTTTGAGAGCCATGGTGGAAACACACCTCCTTCTTGCTGATTTTGGCCCATAACCAATTTCTCATACATTAGGCATTGAGATCCAATAGCCTATGTAAAATAAATTGTACAAAAATCATAATAAAATTTAACAAAATTTGCATTAGATTAAGTCATTTATTTATGCCCTACATGATCTAGTCTCTTAGGGAGTGTGTTTAAGGACTTAATCTCCTTTCTAAATAAATAATAGCCTAACTATCTTGCAAAAGTATAAGACTTGCCTACATGTATTTAAAATCATAGGAGGAGTTAGTTGGAAGCTACCCCCAGACAATTGTAAGTCTAACAGTGAGGAGGTTTATCTTCTCTTGTGGAGGTAAATCATATACCCATTTTTTCCTTAGATTTAGGTCATGCTTTGGCCAAAGCTCCCATATCAGGTTGTTGTTTCCCTTTGTGGGCTACAAGCATAAATCCTCACCTCTTAGGCATTTCCATGATCTTGTGTTGTGGATTTCTAATAAAAAAATTCAACCCAAACAATTAACTCTCTTCAAATTCCAAAAATATAAATCCCAATCATAGGATAGTTTGGGATGCTTACTAGGCTTCCTAGTATCATTAGTATCCCCTACTTATATCCTTTTGGTTAATTCCCTCTTTTTGATCAATCCCACTTGATCTTCCAAAAATAACCAATTTGTTGATATTCCTACCTTCAAATTCTTTGGAGACAATGATCATTTATCTTAATCGAGAGTATTCTTAAGGAATCTCATTCCTTAAAGATATATGGGGCTTACCTCCATAGGGAACTTAACGAATTTAAAATAAACCCTACTTTATTTTTTTCTGTAAAGTAGGGAAGAATCTGGTACATCCACCATTATCCTTAAGAGTTTTTTGTGGGTGATTAGGTCCAGTATGACTTATCTCTCAAGATAGTACATCATTCCTCAATGTCATACCTGATCACCTTAATGAGTACATCTACGGATCTATGTGGTGTCCACCAAGCATGTATTTTTGTCTTCATTTATTTTTTTTCAAAAGATAGATGAAGATGAAAATAAAAATTCACTGCATATTTTTTTGGAGACTCCGCTGGGGATAGTTTCTCTCTCCATCTTTGGTAAATGATTGTTGTCTCCAAGTAGCAATAGTGGATTAGTACTTTGTATGAGTTCGAGACTATCCTTATTTTTCGTTGACACTTAGTTTATTTCATCCTTAAGCTAAGCTAGCCAACATCCTTTAGGTTTTAGGACCTCACTCCATGTAGGTCTTAAAACCCCTATTGGGTTCCCTAATAGGTGAAATTAAATTTAATAAAATGAGATTACTAAAGACCTTCCTCTTTACCATTTCTAGGGAAAGCAAAGGTTAATTCTAAAAATAAAGAAAAATAAATCCTTTATAAAACATCAATTTCAAAAAAAACACTTTTCCAAAACTCACATAATAAGATATCTCAACCTCATCTAACAATCTTCAAGATTTTTACATGTAGGGTCTTTTCAAAAATCAAAATTAACAATCATCTTTTCAAAAAGCACAAATGAACATTCTCATTCAATTTATTGAATGAAGATTTCATTTTCAAACTAAAATCAACAATCATCTTTTCAAAAATCAAAATTAACAATCATCTTTTCAAAAAGCACAAATGAACATCCTCATTCAATTTATTGAATGAATATTTTATTTTTAAAAACAAAATCAACAATCATCTTTTCAAAAACAAAAACAACAATCATCTTTTCAAAAAATAAAAAAATAAAATTAACAATCATCTTTTCAAAAAGTACAAATGAACATCCTCGTTCAATTTATTGAATGAAGACTTCATTTTCAAAAACAAAATCAACAATCATCTTTTCAAAAATAAAACCAACAATCATCTTTTCAAAAATAAAATCCAAAATCATATTTTCAAAAAGCACAAATGAACATTCTCATTCAATTTATTGAATGAAGATTTCATTTTCAAATAAAAAATCAACAATCATCTTTTCAAAAACAAAATCAACAATCATCTTTACAAAAAATAAAATCAAAAATCACCTTTTCAAAAAAGCAATAATCACACACAAAAATTTCATCTTTGAAAAATAAAACATAATTGACTCCCATTTGACATGCCCAAATTTGTCAAATGAGAGTTTCACTTTCCAAAATAAATATAGATTCTTTATTTAGCTTACCCAAATTTGCTAAATAAAGATCCCTCTTTCAAAAATCAAAATATCAAAACATGAAACACATTTGGATCTTTTATTTAGCATACTCAAATTTGCTAAGTGAAGATCCTCTTTTCAAAAAATCAAAAAAAAAAAAGCAAAACACATTTGTATCTTTCATTTAGCATACCCAAAGTTTCTAAGTGAATATCCTCTTTTCAAAAATCAAAACACATTTTGGACTCTTCATTTAGCATACCCAAATTTTCTCTCAAAATCAAAAATCATAACATCAAAACATGAAAAACATTTGGATTCTTCATTTAGCATACCCAAATTTTTTAAGTGAAGATCCTCCTTCCAAAATCAAAAATCAAAACACATATTTAGATTCTTCATTTAGCATACCCAAATTTGCTAAGTAAAGATCCTCTCTTCAAAAATTAAAACATCAAAACATGATACACATTTGGATCTTTTATTTAGCACACCCAAATTTGCTAAGTAAAGATCCTCTTTTCAAAAATCAAAACACATTTGGATTCTTTTTTTAGTATACCCAAATTTGCTAAGTGAATATCCTCCTTTCAAAATTTTAAAAAAAAAATCAAAATACATTTGGATCTTTCATTTAGCATACCCAAATTTGCTAAGTGAAGATCCACTTTTCAAAAAAAATCAAAACAAAAAAAACATTTGGACTTTATTTAGCATACAAAAATTTGGTAAGTAAAGATTTCAAACTCACTCATGATTCATAAACAAGTAAAAGAAGAAGAAAATTATTTTTAAACAACTCATTTAGCATACCCAAATTTGCTAAAATCAATTTAAATCAAATTAACATACTCAAATTTGTTAAATGAAGGGTAAAATTCAAATATGAACCAATGGAAGCATCAAAATCTCTTCAAAATATTTGAACTCATTTCTAACATACACAAATTTATTGAAAATGATTTCTAAATTCAAAAAATTACCTCTCCAATTCTAAATTGAAACATCTCTCCTAAAATCAAAGAGACCCACTTAACATATTCAAATTGTTGAGTGTGGGTTCAAATTATAAAAATAAATTAAAATAGAAATCTGATTTGAGTTTATTTTCCAAAATTGTAGATTTTCAACACAATTTCAGTCAGTTTTCAGTTCAGTTCAGTTCAATTCTAAATGGAAGCTTAGAAGTACGTGTTTACTTTTCTTTTTGGGATAGATTTGACCCTAGATTGGGCCAGCCTCCACAGACTGGCTCTGCTCACCTCATTCACTTTGGTCAAGGTTTCGAGGGAGCTAAGATCACTTGTGAGGAGACCACCCTCACAACCGTCAGCAAGAGTGTGGTGATTGGGCAGATGCCAGTCATCCATGTTGCCTTGATTGAGTTTACCTCACAAGAAGAAGGCATTCTAGCGGTTGTAATTCCAGCATTCGGTGGTTCCCGTTTACCTGGGGCTAGCACCCACTCATTGGCTTCTTCCAAGGGGAAGGCTCCCCTAGTTCCAGGGATAGTCTCCCCTACCTATGAGGTAGGGTCTAGTTCTTGTGCTACTCCTCCCAGTAGGACACAACGTTGAAATAGATTCTGCAAGATCAAACGGCATCATGTGCACATAGCTAAAGAGATAGAGTCAATTTCTCAGTTTGCAGCAGAGGAGTTACTCAGGATAGTCTCTCCATTGATCATAGAGAATAAGTTTTACCCCCCTCTCTGGATCTGATGGAGAGGAGGATATTAGGAGGATCTCAACTTCACCTCCACCTGCAGTATAGTATGAAGCTCCTACTAGAGATAGGAGAAGGTCATATGCCATCCTTAGGTCAGTTCTACGCCAAGTTGGTGGGGCTTACAGACGGTCAGATTCTGAGGCCCAATTTGATTTACGATCTATCATCCCTCATGCGTGAGCACATCGAGAGGGCGGGGAGGTGTGTATGTACATGTGACCAGAGAGAGTGCATGAGATAATTGGTACTCTCTCATCATGGACTTTCGATCCCGCTACCCATGCCGATCATAATGATAGCATTTTATTGATCGGTACTACTAATCATAGGAGGGGAGCTCTTGTACAGAGAGAATCAGTGGTGCCTACTTCACACAACTCTACTCCACGCCCACCATCTACAGTATAAGTTCCAACATCCACAGTTCTAGCAAAAGCCATGAAGGTTGTATCTAGGGAAAAGAGAACCCCACTAGTGATCCAGCTATGACCTAGAGGTCCCATTCCATCTACACCACCGATTGAGGTGAGGTCGAGCTCTCCTGCTTGACCTCCTACTTCAGTTGTGGTGAAGAGGGAATGGCGACCACAGACCATCATAGTCGTGCCTTCACAACCACCACTATAGTAGATCTTGGAGATAGTAGCAGTAGAGGGAGGAGGAGACAATTCAGTTGCCCCCATAATGATAGATCCTTCTAGGAGTAGTACTCCACCCATGACAGATGATAGCCATGAGCATCTATCCTCCAGTGAGGGTAGTCTTCACAAGATTAGCTCTCTAGCAGCAAGGGAAGTTAGATGTATTTTCTATCCATGAGCACAATCCCACCTTCATTACGATCATTTATCTTTGTTGGACTCCCAGATGACATTAACTCAATATCTGGTTGAGAAGGAAATTCTAAGGTATGCTTTAATCTAGAGGGAAAGGGTTTATCCAATGAAGATGATTTATTGGAAGATTCAGCCGAGGTGCATATGGTAGACACCAGGGGTTCCCTCCTTTGGGATCAACATGATTTGGAAGGTGTTGTGGTCGAACAGGATGACACAGCTCATTCGACCCAACACCTCCTTCAACAACTAAAATAAAAGGATGAACAGATATATAGGATGGGAAAGAGGCTTGAAGATTTGCTAGCAGCAGTTTTGACACTTCAGAACCAAGCTCCAGCAATGCATCCTACTATTGTAGAGACCAGTTAGCCTGAGTTGTTGCATGTCTTGGATCAAGCCAAGACTTCATCTCTAGTAGAGAAAGGTAGCACTACCTTGTATAGGAAGGTAGTGGACAATACCTCTATACAAGAAAAGGTTATTAAACTCATGGTTGAGTAGCAAGTGAGAGAAGTGTTGGCATAAGCTTGAGGAGGATCATCAGTTCAAAGGGTAGACCCTTCCAGAGGAATTCGATGCCATCTAGTATTCTAAGGGTTTTGTGCCACCTTCTTTCAAGAGCTTTGATGGAAGCGGGATCCCATGGCAGCATAAAGCACACTTTAGGGCCAGCTATTGTAATTCTTGTGGCAGCAACGTGTTACTATTATGACCTTTTATTAGTAGTTTAGAAGGCATAACCTTTGATTGGTACACTGAACTCCCAATAGTTTAGTGAAGACCTTTGTTGAGTTGGAGCAACTCTTCATTAAGAGGTTTCCTAGAGCTTAGCAAAGGGTGACTGTAGGCAATCTCGTTATGGCTCAATAACACCCTGGTGAGTCTATAGTTGATATATTCTCAGATGGCATAATTTGAGTATGAAATGCGAACCAAAGCTGTCTGAACAGCCTGCCATTGAAATTCTACTAAAGAATATTCATGGCTCAATCGCCTTCATGCTCAAAGGGTTTACCATCAAGACATTTGAGAAGCTAATCAATAAGGCTAACACAAGGAGAAGCCAACATTGCCTTTTTTTGGATCAATCATCAAAAACCAAAGCCATAAACTTATGAGAAGAAGAAGCCGGTGATAGGTGTTAGATAAGGGAAGCAAGCACCGAGCGGTATGAGACCTCCTCCGACCATCACTTCCACCTCCACCACACAGGCCATTCTACACCACGGTCCACATGGCCTTCCGCCTCCTCAGCCATATTCATTACATACAGTGGTAGATACCATCCACCTACTCTTTTGGATAAACTAAATAAACCTTATTCATTTAAGAGGGAGGTAATCAGGAAAATCTTTAAGAACCTCTTCAAGAAGCCAAATTTTCATCTACCCAAGCCTAGAAAGCCAAAAAAAGTGGGCGGGAGCAATGATCCTAACTTTTGCCTCTACCACTGCATGCTAGGCCATATTTTGGAGGATTTCTTTACATTCAAAGACTAGCTTGAGCATAGCTACAGGACAGGTGCCATAGTTATTCCAAAGGGATTCCTAGTGGAACAACCATCCAGTTCTATTAAGGTAATCCTTGGGAATACCTATGATCCTCTCAATCGATCATAGAATAGAAATTTTGATTCATTGAGATCAAGCTTCCTTCCTATCCATCTGAAAGTTCTTTTCAGATACTTGCCTAGCTTTCTTTTTCTATGGAAAAGGTGAAAATTCTTTTTAGACAAGTAAGGTGTTCTTCCTTCATCCTCCATCCTCACTACTTTCCTTGAGAACAAGTCACTCATAAGCTGGAACCTCGTTCTCGCCAATATGTATTTTTGGATTATAGCCCCAAACGGTCTAGCTGTTTTGATTCCTCTTCAGGCCATGCAAAAAGCTCTCCACGCCTACTCTAAGAATATGAACAGCACTATTCTAATTTAGTTAGGTTCCCTATAAGTAGCATTCAAAAATGAGGAATTTACTGAATAGGACACGAGCGGGTACTTTCAAGCCTATGTGCCCAAATTTTAAAGATGCAAGGAATGTCAAATCTATATCACTAAAGAAAGGGATGGTCATGTTCTTTCTTGGGTGGGACACCAAATCCACGTATCTTTATTGATTCACCAATTTCTTGATGCTGTAGTTGATCCTAAAGACCAAACCAAAGAAAGTTGGGATATCTCCTTATCCCAAACCTCTAAAAAGATTGTGTCAAAATCAAAACTTTCTTCAGTTCACTGAAGAACCTCCAACATCAAGAAAGGTTTGCATGTTATCAAAGACAACTTAAGGAAAGTAGGGATCTTGGTGGCACACTGCCCAAGATAACCAAGTAGTGTAACCACCATGAGCCTAGCCTCCATTACCATTCTTACCTTAGCTCTTCTAGTAGACATCTATATCGATGGATGAGGGCATCAAATCCCTCACCCCACTTACTTTACTAGATTTCTACTATGTACCTCCTTCTAAATCTAAGAAATCAAGGAATAAAGCTAGTTTGAATTATATATGTGTCACTTCTGATGGGTTGTCTAATTATACAATCTTAGAAAACTCTCCAAGTCTGAATAATAATTATAACAACTCTAATCTTCCTCTTTCTAATTCAGAGTTAGACTTTCCTTCTCTGAATAATACAAGTTCATCTCTTGAGATAGACTTAGAATCATCGATTGGTTCCTATAGAGAGAAGGCAAGGTGAGCGAGCGGTAGAATCTTCCACTAACAGCCATAAGAGATCAGTTAACCTCGATGGAGGTTCTACCTCCTAGGATAGCACCTCAAGATAAGAGGAAACAAGTCATTGGTTCTGATGATTGAGAAGCCCCTCCACAGGATGCTCCACCCATGGATATGCTTGAGAAGGATCAGCCTAGAGTTGATTTCAATGTCCTCGCTCACCTGAGAAAGTGCCAACTAAACTAAGCATATATGATGCCCTTATCTTATCCAAAGAGATGAGAGAATCATTAATTAAGGCTCTTCTTGATTTAGAGATATGTTTAGCTATGTTGATCGTTGCTGGAGAGGAGGCACATTATTGAAGAGAAGCCCACAAAATCACATTCACCAATGAAGACCTTCTTGGGGGACATGGAGCATCTCTATATTATAATGGATATGGACAAACTCGACTTTCTGATCTTGTTGATCCGTGCATCTGTCTAAGACCCTTGCCTACTTGAGGATTGACATCTCTACACTTCGAGGAGATTGGAAAATGTGGAGAGGATTCAATGAACAAGGCAAGAGGTCTTTAGGTTCCATAGTGTTACCTTTGGAAATAGGTGACTAGAAGACTGAAGCTAAATTCTATATCATTGATTAGAATACTTTGTTCACTGCTTTGCTCGGTAGGCCTTGGATACAATAGAACAAGATGACTTCATCCGCCCTTCATCAATGCATCAAGTTCAGAAGGGATGGAATTGAATATTGTGTTAAAGGAGATGAAAAGACATTTTCAGTTAGAGAGGTTGTGATGTATGAGAATGCGACCTACTATCTTTCCCAAAATCAAAATGCCTTTTCTTGTGAACTTGGTCAAAATTCAAATGCAAAAAAAGGAAGAAAAAGAAAAAGAAAAGTATAAGTGAATGAGAAAAGGACATCAAGGTAGAAGTAGAGCCGCATGCCACATTCCACCCACAGTTCATTCTGCCATACAAAAATATGGGTAGGATGACTCAACCTCCACTAGGAAGAGGAGGTAGATGAGGATTCCAAAGTGGAAGACCCCACGATTGGCGATACCAGCGGCACTATGTTCAGTTCAGTACCCCTACTATTCACATAGACTTAGAATCTAGCTCAGAGGATGAGTCTAATGTGATTAGCATACCAGCCAACCCCTCTCAATAGGTTTCATTAGAGGTGACACTAGAGCTGGACAATGATGAAGCCTAGGCCTCCAAGCAAAGCACGAATGTATTCGAATCAAGTTTATGTAAAACTATCAGGCAGCAGCTATGAACCTTAGCTCTAACCTCACTTTCCTCTCAAAAACTTGAAGGTTTAGTAGTTATGGAAGCCCCTAAGTCTTCTATGAATGATAAGCTGAAGAGATTCCTATTGGGATCATCATCCTCAAGTCTAGAAGCTGATGTAGAGCTTAAGGATAATTCATATAAAGCAATAATGGAACTAGCTTTTGATTGGTACTCGCCTTATGTTCTTAATCTTGCAAAGAAAGGTTTGATTCCTTATACATGGTCCAAGCACAGGTCAGAGTACTTCGAGAAGCTATGGAACAACAGAGGCAAGGATGCATAATCAAAATCAAGACTAGGATTCGGTATAGTGGGTCCTATCGATGATGACGATTACTGCTTAATTGTTACCAATCATCTGGAATCTGATAGGTTCTTCTCAAACCACACAACCTCTTATGATGAAGTATATTTAGAAACTTTGAATGATCCAGATGATCTCCAAATCAAGGATGTGCCTCTAAAATTTGAAGAAGAAATCCATTCAACAATTGACAAGCTCAAAGAAATTAACCTCAGGATAGAAGAAAATCCACGTCCGACATACATCAGTTTGTTGCTGAATGAAGAAGAAACCATTGACTTAGTTAGGCTATTGATTGAGATTAAGGATTGCTTTGCATGGAGCTATAAATAGATGGCTGGATTATCTCTTGATGTAGCAATCCACAAACTAGTAATAGACCCTAATGCTAACCCTATCAAGTAATCTCCTAGACGTATGTGATTAGAAATCAAACAATAGGTCATTTTTGAAGTCAAGAAACTGATCGATGCTGGTTTCATCAGGGAAGAAAAATACCCTATCTTGTTAGCCAGTTTCATCCCAATTAAGAAGAAGAATGGCCAAATTTGAATATGCATCGATTTCAGGGACATAAATAAGGCATGCCCTAAAGATGAGTTTCCTCTTCCTATACCAGAATTAATGGTAGACATCGCCTTATCTTATGCAATTTTATCTTTCATGAATGGGTCATCTGGCTATAACCAAATTAAGATAGCCCTCGAGAATGAAAGAAACACTACTTTTTGACCCTGATCGAAATCTATTATTATAAGGTCATGCCTTTCAGCCATAAAAATGTTGGTGCTACATACCAACAAGCCATGACTCGGATCTTCATTGAACTCATTCATCATCAAGTTGAGTGCTATGTTGATGACCTAGTAGTCAAAAGCAAAAAAAGGAAGACCATCTCTTTGACTTGAGAGTAGTTTTTGAATGGTTAAGATAATATAACCTCAAAATGAATCCCCTAAAGTGTGCATTCAGAGTAGCTTTAGGTAAGTTCCTTGGGTTTGTTGTCCAACACCAGGGAATAGAGATAAATCTAGAAAAGATCAAAGTTATCTTAGAAATGTCACCTCCCAAAAGTTTAACTCAACTCGGATCTTTCCAAGGGTGGTTGGCGTATCTAAGATGCTTTATCTCCAACCAATCAGGAAGATGCAAGCCATTTTCAGCACTTATCAAAAAGGATGCCAAGTTCAAGTTCAAGCGGGATGAGAAGTGCCAGCATGCCTTTGAAGATATTAAGCAGTATTTGGTGAAGCCGCCAGTTCTAGCAGCCCCTATCCTAAGCAGGCCACTCATCCTCTACACTATTGCATTGGATAACTCCCTCGGTGCTTTGTTGGCCCAAGCCAATGATCAAGGAAAGGAGAGTGCTCTCTACTACCTCAGCCATCGTTTGATCCATGTTGAAGCAAACTACCCACCTATTGAGAAATATTGCCTAGCTTTAATCTTTGCATCCCAAAAGTTATGATATTATATGCTTTCTCATAAGGTGAACTTGATTTCAAGAATCAATCCACTACAGTATCTCATGACATGGCTAATGCTATCTGAATGTTTGACATGTTGGTCCATGATTCTCTCATCATTGGGAAATGTATTTTAATGGTGTGGCTTCCTTTCAAAAAGGAGAAGAACCATGATCTACTCTTCCAGGAAAGGCAGAGGTAAAAATAGTTTTCTTAACTCTGGACTATAATGTGATGAGATTGTCATACTATCTCTCCAATCCATGCACCAACAATGAAGCTGAGTATGAGGCTTTGATTACCGGTTTGGAGTTAGCCATTATAGTGTGTGTCAAGAGCATCAACATCTATGATGATTCCTAGCTGGTTATCAACTAGATTGTCGGATCCTATAAGGTTCTAAAACCTAAGCTTCATCACTACCATGAGTATACCATGAAGCTATTTTCCTAAATCCTTGAGCTCACCATCTAGAAGGTCCCTCGAGGAGAGAACGCAGCAGCAGATGCTTTGGCCAAACTTGCCAAAGAATTGGCATGTCCGAAAGATGAGTTCATTCCAATAAGGGTCCAAAATAGACAAGTCCTATCCCTTATTGATGCTAAACTCGTCGAGAGATTTTCTCCTGAAGGGAAGGTTTTTGTTGCCAACAAAGATGAGGAGCCAGATTGGAGGCAACTGTTCATAGATTACTTGAACACCAGCAAACTACCTCAAGAGAAAACACAGGCCCATCAAATGAAGTAGAGAGCTCTCTCTTATTCTCTTGTGGATGGCACCATGTATCGATGATCTTTTGATCAAATGTGGCTACACTATTTGGACAAACATGAAGCCCATAGGATCATGTTTGAGGTACATTCAGGTCTATACGGAGTGCATCAATCTGGTCTAAAGATGAAAGCAAAGATCAAGACACTAGGATACTACTGGCCTTCGATGAATGTGGCTAGGAGATGCTATCAGTGTCAGGTACATGGTGTGGTCCTACATCAACCACCCAAAATTTGGCACCCTACATTGGCCTCATGGCCATTTGAGTGTTGGGGTACCGACATAGTGGGTCCTACCGATCCTCCTTTTTCCAATGGTCATCGGTTCATCTTAGCTACCATTGATTATTTTTCTAAGTGGGCAGAAGCAATCCCACTCAGAGAGGTCACAACTCAGCATGTACTCCAGTTTTTTAGCAACTATATCGTATATAAGTTCAGGGTGCCTTGAAGAATTATATCTGATAATGGTACTGCATTCAAGAACACCAAGATCAATAGCTTTGTGAGGAGGCACGGTATAGATTGGGGATACTCCACCATCTACTACCCCAGGGCAAATGACCTAGCAGATGCATTCAATAAAACTCTCATCCATATATTGAAGAAGACACTTGACGACAACAAATGACATTGGCATGAGTAGTTGGTTAAAGTCTTATGGGACTACCACACTACATATAGAACTCTAATTCAATCTACCCCATTCTTCTTAGTGCATGGGTCTAAAGTCGTTCTGCCATTAGAAGTTCAACTCCTGTCACTAAGGATAGCAATGGGTAGCAAGATCACTTCATAACAGAATTCTAAGTTGCAGTTAGAAGAGCTTAAAGGTTTGGAGGAGATGCGCTTATGGACATGCCATAATCTCGAGTTATACAAAGCCAAAATGATTCAAGCTCACAATAAGCTAGTCCGCCATAAAACTTTTCAAGTAGGAGAGCTTGTCCTAGTTCTATGGAGACCAATTATTGCCCGTCGAAAGATGGGAGGCAAGTTTAAACCCACTTGAGAAGGCCCTTTTGTCATAGAAAGGCCTACTAAGGAGGATCTTATTAGCTTACTGATTGTAAAGGGGAACACCCGATGCTTCAAATTAATGGGCTCTATTTGAAGAAATATTACCCATAAAAATATGTTTAAAAATAATTATCATCAAAAGAATATAATTTCATTCCAATTCATCAAAATCTTCTCTTCATTCTAAGCGTTGTTTGCTAATCTTGTGAATCTGCCATGACGTGTTTAGGATAGGTGTAAGAGAACCCAAGAGGCATCCTATCCCTCTTTCATAACACATCAAACAAATAGTTAGAATAGAGAGAACCCAAGAGGTATCCTATTTTGACTAGCACAATTAAGTTAGGTGTGAGAGAACCCAAGAGGCATCATTTCTTAGTGGGATCATAATTGTCATTCGTGGCACCATTTCATTAATTTCCCAGCATGTTTTAGGATAGGTGTGAGAGAACCCGATAGGTATCCTATTCCTTCTAACACAAACACAAATAAAAATAAACACATATCTTTTATCTTGGGCTATTTTGATGTTGGAGCAAGCCCCCTGTGGCACTCACTCATTAGTTGCTCTAGGTCGAGCTAACATGCTACCTTGCTAGTCTGTCATCCCAGTGGTTCCTTATTTTAGAAGATGTGATTCTCTGCGTTTTCTTCCTGACTTGACCATTGCAAACTAATGAGTGTTTTGTTAGCTTGGTAGACTTCACTGCCCATCCAGTAAGCTACTTCATGGTGATTTTGTTTAAGAAGATGTGAGTCCCCGCATTTTCTTGAACTAACCATCATCAATTGACTAGGTCGAGTATATCTGAGATTTAGGATAAGTCCCCCAAAGGCTCCTTTCCTCTTGACTACTCTTAAGTTAATATAAGTCCCCCAGTGGCATTCACTTAGTAGTCATCCTAAGTCAGATAGCACATGTCAAGCTGAAGATAGACTATCTTGACAATCAGTTCTGCGATAGGAGGATGTGAGTCCCCGATGCTTTCTTCCTAGGCTGATTATTGCAAACTAATGGGCACTTTAGGTTGGTTGATGTTCGCTATGCTGACAAGGACACACCTAGAGGATACACCACTCTTGGCAGATGTGAGTCCCTGTGCTTTCTCCTTGAGTTGGCCACTGAATACCTATAGATATTATCTTCTCTAGGGTTTTGGATAAATCCCTTAGCGACCCCTTCCCTTGTGGGCATTATACTTGGATCACGTCCTTTGTGACCCCATTTAGACACTACCCGGGTTACTCTTGGATTGGACAGTTCCCCTATCCTAGTAACCACCCCTATGGTTGGAGAATTTATTCAGCGGATGCATAGATTCTTTCTTAGTCAGTAAATTAGAGATAGGTCTAGGCTAATATAAGCTCCTTCTTAGTATGATCCCTCGCAAACTAACAGGGTCCACGATAAACAAACAAAATAAATAAACAAACAAATTAATTCGCTTGTGGATTAAGAATTCAAGCCCTTAGTGGTCCGTTTTCCAAGTAAGTGTCCTATCTTTAGGGCAGTGTCAGCATAACTCACTATAGGAATTGTCTGACTACGCTTGAGTTGAGATAAGTCCCTGGGTCAGCACTCTCTCCGTAGTTGCCCTTAGGTCATGTTCAATCTATTTTTTCATAAACAGGTTAGCCCGATAGTCATCTCACTTTGGAAGATGTAAGTCTACTGCGTATTCTTTCTAGCATGACTGTCACAAAACCACGGGCAGCCCTAGGTCGGGTTGACATGTTACCTCGCTAATGTGTCACCCCAGTGGTCTTCTATTCAGGAAAGATGTGTCCCTGTGCTTTCTTCCTTAAATTAATCATTGCAAATCGAAAGGCACCTTTTGGTTGGATAGTTATCCCCTCGGCCAGGGAGTGACTCTCTTTGGATTGGTAAATCTAAAATAGGCCAAGGCCAACATGGCCCCTACTCAGTGCAGTCCATATGGGATCCATCAAAAATAATTAAAAATAAAATTGATTTTGACTTTCTTTAAGCTGATTTAAGTCCCTCAGAGGCATTCACTCAATAGTCAGCCTTAGGTCAGGTTTGATTTATTGCAAAAGCAATCGATCACCCCAGTGGTTCCATATTTTGGAAGATGTGAGTCCCTATGCTTTCTTCTTAACTTGACCATTACAAATTGAAAGGCAATCCCTTTTGTTAGATAGTCCTATTATATGGTTGGTAGACTACCCTTTTAGATTGGTAAATCTAAGCTAGATCAAGGTCAACATGGCCCTTATTCAGTGTAGTCCATCATAAATTGATGGGATTCATCAAAAATAATTAAAAAATAAAATTAATTTTGACTATCATTGAGCTGATTTAAGTCCCTCAGAGGAATTTACTTAATAATCAACCCTAGCTCAGGTTCAATTTGTTACACAAGTAACCGATCACCCTAGTGGTTCCTTATTTTGGAAGGTGTGAGTCCCCACACTTTCTTCTTAACTTGACCATTGCAAACTGAAAGGCAATCCCTTTGGTTGGATAGTCCTAATATGTTGTTGGTACCCTTTGGATTGGTAAATGAAGTAGGCTAGGCCAACATGGCTACTACCGGTCATCCATAAACATGAGATTCATCAAATTTAATTAAAAATAAAATTAATCTTGACTATCTTTGAGCTGATTTAAGTTCCCCAGTGGCATTCACTCAATAGTCAACCTAAGGTTGGGTTAAATCTATTGCCTTGTCAACTGGTCACCCCAGCAATTGATCCTTACTTTGGAGGATGTAAGTCTACTATGCTTTCTTCTTAGTACAGCTGCTGCACACCGAAAGAAACCCCTTTGGTTGGATAGTCCTACCATGTGGTTGGTAGACTACCCATTTGGATTGGTAAATCTGAAATAGGCCAAGGCCAACATGTCCCCTACTCAGTGCAGTCCAGCGCAAACTAATAGGGTCCATCTCAAAATCCAAAAATTTAAAAATCTAAAATAAATCCAAGCAACTTCCCCCAGTGGAGTCAAATTAATCAATCAAATTAATCAAATCAATCTACTTTTCCTCAGTGAGATGCAAATCTTTCAAGTCCTCTAAGATCTAATCCCCAACATTTCATATTTTTTTATGGATGGCAACTTGCTCCCCCAAGAGTTCACTTTTTCATCGTTGATGGAGCATCAAATCCTAAATCAACAAAATAAATCAATTTCTCCCTAGCGAGACTCAAATCAAATCAAACCTCTCATCCCCCAGTGGATGACTTGAACCTTTTCCACTAGTGAAGGGTTCAAATACACAATCCCTAGTGGATTCCTCCTTTACTCTCTTATGTTGTTAACATGAGTAGAGTCAAATTGCACTAAGCTCTTGATTCCATCTACACCTTCTGTTGGGAGTGGATCATTTTTGTTAGTGCTTGTGATCGTTCGGTGTTGTTGATCGCCTCGGTCAACACCAATACGTGCAGTATGCCTTGTTAGTCACACCACACCTATTGGGCGCCCTTTGTTGACCTCACTTTTGGAGTGAGCTTTCAACTTCTTCATCTTAAATATAGGACTCCTCTAGACATTAAGAGTTCCTTAGTCTTAAGACACTTCTAGTGATTAGGTGAACACTTAATCTAACCCTAGAGACGTAGAAGAGTTAGCCATAAGAAGAGGTTATGCCTTAGGGGTGTTAGGAAAACTTGCCTACCCTATAGCTTGAACCAAATCCTTACTTCCTTCTTTCAAGTCAAACTTCAAATTCAAATTAACTTTAAATTCAAATTAACTTCAAAATCAAATCAACTTCAAATTCAAGTCAAACTTCAAATTCAAATCAACCTCAAATTCAAATCAGCTCCAAATTAAAACCAACTTCAAATTCAAACCAACTTCAAATTCAAATCAATTCAAAAACTCAAATCATGAATCAAATCTCAAATGATTAAAATCCATGATTGAATTCTAAATCCAAAATCTTTCCTAAGCCTTTGATTTCATCTTATGGACTTAGCTCAAATCAAATCCAAATCATTCCAAATTTAAAATATTTTCTCATAACTCATTTATATTCTCATTTATATTCAAAAATATAAATGAAATATAAATTCAAATATCCAAAACCAAATTCAAAACTGAAATCCAAATCTAACCTAAATTCAACCTAAAAACTTCAAGTCAAATTCTTGAACTTAACCAAACCAAACTCAAATCAATCCAAACTTTTATATTTTCTCTTTAAACAATCAATCCTTCAATCATAAACTTCAATCATCAAATCAAATCAAACCAATCTAAATCAAACCCATGTTCATCCTTTGAACTTGAAATTATCAAGTGAATCAAAACCCATTTGACTACAAATCATTTGCAATTGGATTTATATTTCAATCATAAGTTCATATGTGAGTTCAACAAAACTTAAATCAAGCCTTAATCAAGCCAAATGACCATTTTACCCTTGATTCAAAGGGTAACATATAGCGAAATCCACTTGGAATCTGGTCAAATCCTTTTCATGACCACTTGGTATCCTCCTAGTGGACCATTTAATTACCAAGGGAGGTGGTGCACATGACCCAATGGGTTTGGGTTAGCCATGACCCAACCCAAGGCCAAACTGGCCCATCCAATCAAATTTCTCCACTTGGATCACCCCCCACACTCATTTTAACCCATGTGCACCTCCACACTTCCACTCCTCTGCCAAAATCGAACCACATGGAGCTCCAACAACCTAAACAACCCATTCAATTAGAGCAATGTGATCAAAATGGAAGAACAAGCTTTGATCATCCGATCTAAGTAGGGGGAGATTTACTCTCCCTCAATTTCACTCAAACCAAGATCTTTGCATTCATTTGAGCTCAGAGGATCAAAGGAAAGCTTCTCCAAGTTTCCCAAGCATTCTTAAGCTCATTCCAATTTCCCTTTCTTGGATTTCTTCAAAGCCGAAATAAGGGACGTGAGGAAGATTTCCAACTTAGCCAATTCTCAACCAAAGTCCAATTTACTTTGCAAGCACCATCAAGGAGGCAAGTGGAGTCACCCAAAGCATTTCCCAAGCATCCAAGCCATGGGAAGGGAGACCTAGATCAAAACCTTAAGCCATTGAAGAGAGCTTTGGTCAATTGGAAGATCCACTTCATCTCAAAGCTTGAAACCTTCAACAAGGCTTCATCTCCACTAGACGAAGCTACCTCAACCATTGGAAGCGCCGATGATAGCCTCCAGCGAGGTATGCCTCAAAACTGAGCTTAAGTAGAAAAATCCTTGGTCCTTTATGAAGGGAATTATAATCCCATTGAAATTCAACTGTTGGATGTTCTTCTCCTTCCTTCTAGATGGTGTGGGTTGAATCTTAGCCTTATCTGAGCTCTAGTGAGCTTGGATCAAGCCATGGAGGATGGACGATCTTTTTCTTTCGCAGGAAAAGGTAGGGATGAATCATAGGTCGTCCATCCTGCGTGTTTTGGATGGACGGTCCTGATTAAAATGTGTAGATCCATTGATTTAATCCTTCATAATCGTGGGCTTAATACTAACCATCTGATCCTTGATCGGAGAAGGAGCGCATAGCCGTAGCGGGATTTGATAACAAATAACCAATTATCCGCCACATGGAAAGCTCACGCAGCGTCATCCGTGGTGATGATGAGATTAGTTAATTAATTAGGGCTATTTAATTATCCCTTAATCACAAAAACTTCATAAATCCATAATTAAATGTAGAGAAATCCAAAAAAAATGCAAACTCAACTTCATTTTAAAGATAATTTAGTGAGGAATAATATAAATTTATTTCTAATTGATTTTGAATAGTTGATTTTCCTTAATTAGGGTTTATTTAAAAGCTTAATAACCTTAATTACTCCCTAATCATTTCACTAATTAATTCCAAACTTATCAGACATGTTTAGGGGGATGACTTCTGCATCTCCCAATTTTCTTAAAATTTATTAATGAGTTAATTAGGGAAATCAATTAATGAATTCCTAATCATCCCCTTAATGTAATTAAGAGCAATTAAGCAAGTGAACAGTGGTTTAATCACTTAATTAAGATAATTAAACATTCTTTAAGTAAGAAGGAGATTTATGGAATGGGTTTGGGGTATTTTCCCTAAGCTATTCCCGAAACCCCTTTCTTTCTTAATCCAAATATAATTAAAGATTAATCCACTAATGATCTACTTAATTAGCTTAATCAAACTTTCAAAATCAATATGAAATTAATCAATCCTTTGCTGGGTAGATCCTTAGGTGTTTAAAAGCCTAAGGTAAATTTAAGGAAATCATTTCCAACTCACATGTGTAGGAAGGTTATGAAAGTACTTAATTAAACCTTTTAGCTTAATTAATCAATAATTATGAGCCAATTGCATTAGGCCCCTTTCTTCCTTAGGTGCATTATTGATTTAAATTTCATGTGGTTGCATATCATATGTTGGCTCATAATTGTTTGGTTAGTTATGTTAAAGTGGTGTAGGTAAGGGGTAAACAATGGAATTAATTTACACCTTAACCCAAACAAAACCTAAAATCAACTTAATGGCTCTAAAAATTAAACTAAATCAATTGACATATGGGGGAAATGGGTTAGGACCAGCAAACCTTTTCACATTTCTTAATTCAAATCAAACTCAAAATAAAAATAAAAATCCCTTTAAAGAAATTTTGTTTCACTTTAAATGATCTTATTTCATAAGATTGTCTTTAAGAATTAATTAGAGTGAATGAAGTTACATGCTTACATCACTTTATTTCTTTCCAAGCATGCTAAATGTTGTATTCCATATGAAATCATGAATTCAGATCTTTTGAAAAATCAAAATAAATGAAATATTTTCTTTATGTCAAATTGCATGTTTTGGCCAAAGTAAGAATATGAGAGGCTATTATCACTACTAAATCAAAAATTATTTTTTAAAACTTATAAATCAAAGATTATAAATGAAGGTATGCTACTTATAAGTACTTATAAGCTTGCATGTGATTATAGCTTAAAATGTGTTATGTGATTTTCTTCACTTTTCTTAACATGGGTTTGTATAGGATTTGCAAAGTGGATAGTTCATTTGGAATGAACATAACACTTGCTTAAATCCATCCCTATACACTTCTATGTTATGACTTAAGAAGGAGCTTCACATCACATATGTAAATTACATAACCAAATCAAATAAACAAATAAAAATCTTTTGCATGATTCTTCATCCATTTGTTTTCTTTTCGTACATGCACATGTATTTAAGAAAAGTAGTATACTAGTCTGGACATCCCGGGGTTGTGAGGCTTTACGTAGCCCTAAGAAGGTCTTGTACCTTATACCCTTAGTGTGGAAAATAATGGTTCCATACTCACTTATTTTTTTCATACATGTAAATGTGCATTTGATAATGGATAAAAGAATCCATCACTTTTCTACTTAACAAAATCATGCATTCATGAAACATCCAAATTTTCCTAAATAATATCTCTTTGAATTCATCATTAAGGTATGCTAAAACCCTACATTGTATGTAAAAATATGCTTAGAATTTATTCATGTGCATGATACACATGTTGGAAAGAAATAAATGATTTTGTGTTTAGTGATAATAATTCATCTTAATTAATCTTAAAATGCCTTTCTTATTGAATAGGTTTATTTAGAGTAAATATAAACTTAGGATTAATTAAAACACATAATAAAACATTCACTAAATAAAAATCACTAATGAATCTACCTTAGAAGTTACTTAAGGTAGGAAGGAAAGAAAAGTTCTCTTCTCTTTCCCTCTCTTTACAACACTTAATAATTAACTCTAGGTTCATTCAAACCAAATCAAATCATCAAATAAAATTAAAAAATCAACTAAATCACTTAAATGAAACTACCCTCTAAGTTGAATCCTTCACACTAAGAAAATTTCAACCTTAAAGCCTAGCTAAGACATGACACATAAGCCTTAAATGGCACACATATTCGGCTAAGTCACCATTTCTAACTCTATGTTAGGGTGATGCATGGTTTGATGTCTGATTTTGTTTTGTGATGTAACATTTTTAGACTGGATGTTAGGGTGTATGTGCGTAGACTGGATGATAGGACGATCTTAGTCTAATCATTATCTTCTATAGGGAATTATTCTTAAGGGGCGTTGTAATAAAAAATATAACTATTTTTGTTGTGCAGGATGCTTATACCCCTAAGCATAATCGAAATTAGGACATGTGGACTTGGTTACCCATGTGTGGGGTGCTAAGTCCAACTTATTCATATACATGCTTGGGTTGTGTGGTATGTTTAGCTAATCTCTATTTTGCAGGCTTTAGTTAAATTTTATATTTCCCATTTTCATGTAATTTTGCAATTAAGATTTGGAATGAATGTTATGGGGGATTAAGATAAACATTGGTCATAAGAATATGTCTTATGCATCATGTGAAGCCTTGGATCAACCACATCCTAACCAACCAAAAAAAAGAAAGAAAGAAGAAAGAAAGAAATGAAGAAAAGAAGAAATGAAGATTGAAGAATGAAGACCCCCATAACATGAATTCCTTTTTTATTGTAATTAATTTTTTTGTAATCCAGGGTAGAGCTCTGCTACCCACATTTTTTTGGGTTGTACGATGGTACCTGACCACATCATCCTTTTATTCTTTTGTACTAGTATAAAATTATTTGATGTTTATTTAGCTTGTGCAATAAGATGACATATTTTTTCTAGTTTCTTTCTTCCTTTAATAAATGGCCTGGATGCGATTAGGCTCCTAGGAAAAAATAAATTATCTATCTAATTAATCAGGTCAAAATTAAAAATTAACAACTCATAA
The DNA here is from genome assembly GCA_021442155.1 of Cymbidium sinense. NCBI lineage: Eukaryota > Viridiplantae > Streptophyta > Magnoliopsida > Asparagales > Orchidaceae > Cymbidium > Cymbidium sinense. Next base: position 295,482,932 of record CM038214.1, on the reverse strand, counting down.
CCTCATATAAAGCCTAGGTTATAAATCAAGATAATAAATGATTTAGCAACCCCTTAGCTGGATGTCGTATGTCTCACATCATGCATTAAAAACATCATACTTCACTCTTGCTAATGGATGGCTTCCACCTTTTTCAGAGAACTTGGCTTGACCTTTGAGATCCATGGTGAAAACACATCTCATTCTTGCTGATTTTGGCCCATAACCAATTTCTGATGCAATAGGCATATGAATCTCATAGCGTGTGTCAAATAAATTATCCAAAAAATGAAAATAAAACTTAACAAAATTTGTATTATATTTAAGTCATTATTCATGCTCTACATGATCTAGTCTCTTAGGGAGTGTGTTTAAGAACTTAGCCTCTTTCTAAATAAACAATAGCCTAACTATCTTGCAAAAGCATATGACTTGCCTACATGTATTTAAAATTATAGGAGGAGTTAGTTGGTGGCCACCCCCAAATAGTTGTAAGTCCAACAGTCGGGTGGTTTATCCTCTCTTGTGGAGGTAAACCAAATAGCCATTTTCACCTTAGATTTAGGTCATGCTTTGGCCCTCACCAAAGCTCCCTAAATTTAGGTTCCAAGATTATTGTTTCCCTTTGTGGGCTACAAGCATAAATCCTCACCTCTTAAGCATTTCCATGATCTTGCATTGTGGAATTGTAAGCCCTATATTTCTAATAAAAATTCAACTTAAGCAATTAGCTCTCTTCAAATTTTAAAAATATAAAGCTTAACCATATGATAGTTTGGGATGCTCACTAGGTTTCCTAGCACATAAGCATCCCCTACTTATCTCTTTTTGGCTTCGATAATAACTCCCTCTTTTTTATCAATCCCACTTGATCTTCCAAAAAATAAACCAATTTATTGATAGTCCTTTCTTTGAAATCTTTTGAGACAATGATCATTTATATTAATCAAGAGTATTCTTAAAGAATCTCATTCCTTAAGATCTAATTAACTATAGAGGCTTGCCTCCATAAGGAACTTAATGAACCCAATTTAAAATAAACCCTACTTTACTTTTCCATGTAAAGTGGGGGAAGAATCTCTAGTACATCTAAAGACCTATAGTCCTTAGGAGTCCTCATTAGGTGATTAAATCTATTATAGGATGGTGACTTCTGTCTCTTGAGATAGTACATCATTCCTCAATGTTGTATCTGAACACCCTAATGAGAATATCTATGGATCTATGTGGTGTCCACCAAGCATGTATTTTTGTCTTCATTTATTTTTTTTAAAAGATAGATGAAGATGAAAATAAAAATTCACTACAATGACCAGCTAAAAATCCTCGTAGATGTTGATGCTCTTGACACAAACTGTAATGGCTAACTCCAGACCAGAAATCAAAGCCTCATACTTGGCTTCATTGTTGGTGCATAGATTGGAGATATAGTATGAGAATCTCATCACATTGCGGTCTGGAGTTAAGAGAACTATTCCTACCCCTGCTTTCTTGGAAGAGTAGATCATGATTCTTCTCCTTTTTGAAAGAAAGCTGCACCATCAAAATACATCTCCCAATGGTGATTGTCAACCTCCCCTAAGTTCATAATTTATTCATCTAGGAGATCGTCACTAAGCGGAAAGTCAGCAGGAAGTGGGTGTGCTACTAAGAAATTCTCCAGTGCTTATCCTTTCATCGCACGGATGGGTACAAATGTAATATCAAATTGTGAGAGAATCATGGACCAATGTACCAACCATCCAGATAATGTTGCCCGTGTCATGAGATACTGCAGTGGATTGATTCTTAAAATCAAGTTCACCTTATGAAAAAGCATATAGTGTCATAGCTTTTGGGATGTAAAGATTAAAGCTAGACATTGTTTCTTAATTGGTGGGTAGATTTCTTTAGTAAGGATCAAATGATGGCTAAGATAGTAGAGAGCACTCTCCTTCCCTTTGTCATTAGTTTGAGCCAAAAAAGAGCCAAGGGAGTCATCCAATGCAACAGTGTAGAGAATCAATGACCTGCCTAAGATAGGGGTTGCTAGAACTGGCAGCCTCACTAAATATTGCTTGATATCTTCAAAGACATGCTGGAACTTATCATCCCACTTGAACTTGGCATCTTTTTTGAAAAGTATGGCTTGCATCTCCTCGACAGATTGGATATAAAGCATCTTAGATATGCCAACTGCCCTTAGAAAGATCTAAGTTGAGTTAGACTTTTAGGTGGTGGCATTTCTAAGATAGCTTTCATCTTTTTTGGGTCTATTTCTATTCCCCGGTGTCAGACAACAAATCGAAGGAACTTTCCTGAAGCTACTCCAAATGCACACTTTAGAGGGTTCATTTTGAAGTTATATTATCTTAACTATTCGAAATTACACTCAAGTTAAAGAGATGGTCTTCCTTTTCTTTGCTTCTGACTACTAGAACATCAACATAGCACTCAACTTGATGATGAATGAGTTCACTGAAGATCTGAGTCATGGCCCATTGGTATGTAGCACCAGAATTTTTATGGCTGAAAGGCATAACATTATAAGAATAGATTTTAATCAGGGTTTGAAAAGCAGTGTTTCTTTCATCCTCACGGCCATCTTGATTTGGTTGTATCCAGATGACCCATCTATGAAAGAAAACACTACATGAGATGAGGCAATGTCCACCATTAATTCTAGTATAAAAAGTAGAAATTCATCCTTAGGACATGCCTTATTTAAGTCCCTGAAATCGATGCATATATGAATTTGGTCATTCTTTTTCTTAACTGGCATGACACTGGCTAACTAAATAGGGTATTTTTCTTCCCTGATGAAACTGACATTGATCAATTTCTTGACTTCAAAAATGACCCGTTGTTCAATTTCTAATCGCATACGTCTAGGAGCTTGTTTGATAGGGTTAGCATTAGGGTATATTGCTAGTTTATGGACTGTTACATCAGAAGATAATTTGGGCATCTCTTTATAGCTCCATGCAAAGTGGTCCTTAAACTCAATCAATAGCCTAACTAAGTCATTAGTTCTTCTTCATTTAACAAAGAACTGATGTATGTCGGGCGTGGATTTTCTTCTGTCTCGAGGTTGATTTCTTTGAGCTTGTCAATAGTTGAATTGATTTTCTCTTCAAATTCTGGAGGTGCATCTTTGATTTAGAGATCATCTGGATCATCTAAAGTTTCTAAACATACTTCCTCATAAGAGTTAGTGTGGTTTGAGAAGAACCTATTTGACTCTAAATGATTGGTGATAATTAAGCAGTATCATCGTCATCGACTGGACCCACTATATTGAATCATAGTCCTAATCTTGATTGTGCATCCCTACCTTTATTATTCCGCAACTTCTCGAAATACTCTAACCTGTGCTTGGACCATGTGTAAGGAATCAAACCCTTCTTTGCAAGATTATGAACACAAGGAGAGTACCAATCAAAAGTTAATTCCATTAAATTTTTATATGAATTATCTTCAAGTTCTACATCATCTTCTGGACTTGAGAATGGTGATCCCAATAGGAATCTCTTTGGCTTGACATTCATGGAAGACTTAAGTGCTTCTTTAACTACTAAACCTTCAACTTTTTGATAGGAAAGTTAGGTTAGAGCTAAAGTTCCTAATTATTATCTAATAGTTTCACATAAACTTGATTTGAATACAATCATGCTTTGCTTAGAGGCCTAGTCGTCACTATCCAGCTCGAGTGTCACCTCTAATGAAACCCACTGAGAGGGGTTGGCTGGTATGCTAATCACATGAGACTCATCCTCCGAGTTTGATTCCAAGTCTATGTGAATAGTAGGGGTACTCTTGTGAACTGGAATGTAACCCCTATTGGTTGACTGTCAACCAGGGAGTCTTCCACCTCTAGAACTGCCTCTATATCTGCCTCTACCTCTACCTCTATCTGAGGAGGTCGAGTCATCCTACCCATATGTCTGTATGGTGGAACGTACTGTGGGTGGAATGTGACATGTGGATGTACCTCTTCCTTGGTGTCCTTTTCTCGCTCACTTGTACTTTCCTTTTTCTTTTCTTTTTCTTTTTCTTTTTCTTTTTCTTTTTTTTTCTTTTTCTTTTACATTTGAGTTTTGACCAAGCTTGTGAGAAAAGGCATTTTGATTTTGGGGAAGATAGTTGGTTGCATATTCATGTATCTCAACCTCTATAACTGAAAATAACTTTTCATCTCCTTTGACATAATATTCGATTTCATCCCTTCTAAACTTGATGCACTGATGAAGGAAGCATGGAATCATCTTTTTCTAGTGTATCCAAGGCTTACCGAGCAAAGCAGTGAATGATGTATTCAAATCAATTATATATAACTTGGCTTTAGTCTCTTATTCTAAAGGTAACACTATGGAACCTAAAGCCCTCTCCTGCTCATTGAATCCTCAACATCATCCGATCTCCACGAGTGTAGATGTCAATCCTCAAAGTAAGGGTCTTTAGACTCATAATGTTCACCGATGCACCTGATCAACCAAAACCTAGAAAGTCGAACGCCCCATATCCACTATGATGTAGAGGGGACGGTTGTGCTCCATGTCCCCCAGAAGAAGGTCTTCATCGATGAATGTGACTCCTTAGGCTTCTCTTGAATAACGTGTCTCCTCTCCAATAATGATCAGCTAAGCGAAGCATATCTTTAGATCAAGAAGAGACTTGATTAATAATTCCCTCATCTCTTTGGGTAAGACAAGGGCATCATATATGCTTAACTTAGTTAGCAACTTTCATATGTGAGCGAGAACATTGTAATCAGCTCTGGGTTGATCCTCCACAAGCATATCCAAGGATAGAGCATCCTGTGGAGGGGCTTCTTGCTCATTAGTACTAATGACTTTTTTTCCCTTATCTTGAGGTGCTGCCCTAGGAGGTAGAACCTTGCCACTATGGAGGTTGACTTCGGTGATCTCTTGTGCGTTAGTGGAAGATTCTACTGCCATCGCTCACCTATAGCTTCTTCTATAGGACCCTCAGAATCAGATGATTCCAAGTCTATCTCAAGAGGTGAACTCGTATTATTCAGAGAAGAAAAATCCATCTCTAAATCAGAAAGAGGAAGATTAGAGTTGTTATAATTATTTAGACTTGAAGAGTTTTCTAAGAGAGTAGAATTAGACAACCCATCAAAAGTGACACAGATGTAATTCAAAATATCTTTATTCCTCAATTTCTTGGATTTAGAAGGAGGGACATAGAAAAAATCTAGTAAAGTAAGTGGGATGAAGGATTTGATGCCCTCATCCACTGATACAAGATGTCTACTATAAGAAGTGTGAGGTGAAGAAGTGTCGGGTAATGTAGTAGCTACAATAGTGGAATGGAGGCTGGGCTCGGTCGGTGGTTACGCTACTTGGCTATCCCGAGCTAGTATGGGCTACTACTGCTACTGCTGAGCTCTTACTTTCCCCAAGTTGTCTATGGCAACTTGCAAATCTTTCTTGATGTTGGAGGTTCAAGCTACCTCAGGCACCTATAAGAAAAGTTTCTTAATTTTGAAATAATCTTTTTAGAGGTTCGGGATAAGGATATATCTCAACCTTCTTTTGTTTTGAGAGGATCGCATGTATCCCCAAGAATTATCCTAATGATGTTGGAAGGTTGTTCCACTATATATTCCTTAGGGATAACTATGGTGTCTATCTTGTAGCTATGCTCAAGTCAGTCCTTGAATGTGAAGCAATCCTCCAAAATGTGGCCAAGCATGTGGTAGGGCAAAAGGATCATTGCTCACCCACTTCCTCCGCTTCCTAGCTCGTAGCTAAAATCAAGTTTCTTTAAGAGGTTCTTAAAGATTTTCCTCACTACCTCCTCTTAAATGAATAAGTTTGTTTAGTTTATCCAAAAGAGTAGGTGGATGGTAGCTACTGGTGGTATGTGTATCACCGAGTATGGTATGGAGGAGGGAGGCCATGGAGGTCACCGAGAGGTAGGGATGGCTAGTGGTGGTAAAAGAGGTGGAAGTAACGGCTATGGAGCACAAGGTCTCTCATGCTGATCTCTAGCCAGTTGCTTCCCTTTTTCCAATATTGTTACCTACCCTAGCTTCTTCTCATAAGCTTTTTATGGCTTTGGCTTTGTTGACTGATCTTAAAAAGGCAACTATTTGGCCTCTCCTTATAAACTAGCCATCTTATTGATTAATTTATTAAATGTCTTGATGGTAAAACTTGTGAGCATGAAGGTGACCGGGCCATGAATATTTTTTAGTATAATTTCAATGGCATGCTATTCAGATAGGTGCAATTCGCATTTCATACTCAAATTGCACCATCTGAGAATATAATCAACAAAGGACTCACCAGGGTATTATTGTGCTACAACGAGATCGCCCACAATCACCCTTTACTAAGCTCCAGCAAACCTCTTAATGAAGAGTTGCTCCAACTCAATAAAAGTCTTCACTGAACTATTAGGGAGTTCAGTGTACCAATCAAAGGCTATGCCCGCTTAACTGACAAAAGATAGAATAAGAACACATCATCGCCACCAAAGATTGCAATAAATAGCCCTGTGTTATATTCATGTTCTCACTGCTATCAAAGCTCTTGAAATAAGGTGGCACAAAACCCTTAGGATACTTGATAACATTGAATTTCTCTAGGTAGGGTCTACCCTTTGGAACTGATTAAGCACCTCGAGCTTGCGCCGGCACTTCCCTCACTTATTTCTCAACCATGAGTTTAATATCATTTTCTTGTACGGAGGTACTGTCCACTACCTTTCTATACAAGCTAGTGCTCCGCTCACCGAGGTGAACACTTGGTTGATCCAAGACATGTAGTAACTCGCTAACTGGTCGCACATAGGATGATAGGGCTTGATAAGTGCAAAATTGCTACTAGAAAATCTTCAAGCCGCTTTCCCATCTTGTCAATTTGTTCATCCTTTTATTTAAGTTGTTGAAGGAGGTGTTGGGTCAAATGAGCTATGTCATCTTGTTCGGCCGTAACACATTCCAAACTATGATGATCCCGAAGGAGACAACCTTTAGTGTCAACCATATGCACCTCAATTGAATCTTCTAATAAATCATCTTCATTGGGATCAAAGCTAACCTTGTCTTCCTTTAGATTAGACCAAGCATACCCTAGAATTTCCTTCTTCTCAATGAGATACTATGCTACAATATCATCTAGGGAGCGGTCCAATTGCATAGGCACAAATGATCGCAACTGATCGGTGGTAGGATCGTGCTCATGAATAGAGATACATCTAACCTCCCCAACTACTGGAGAGCTAATCTTATGAGGGTTATGCTCACTGGAGGATACATGCTCCTGGCTATCATCTGCCATGGGTGGAGTGCTACTCCTGGAAGGATCTATGGCCATAGGGATGACTGAACTGTCTTCTTCTCCCTCTGCTGCTGTTACATCCATGATCTATTGAGGTGGTGGTGATGATGGCATGACTATAATGCTACGTGGTCGTCACTCCTTCTTCACCACAACTAAAGCAGGAGGTCGAGTAGGAGAGCTCGGTCTCACCTCAGTCGACGATGTAGATGAAATGGGATCTCCTAGCCATAGCCGGATCACCAGTGGGGCTCTCTTATCCCGGATGCTACCTTCATGGATTTTGATGGAATTGTGGAAGATGGAACTTACACTGAAGATGGTGGATGTGGAGTAAAGCGGTGTGGTAGAAGCACCACTGACTCTCTTTGTGCAGGAGCTCCTCTCCTATGGTGAGTAGTACCAGTCAATATAAAGATGAGACCTAAGTACAACGAGAAAATCCATGAGGTGAGTAGACTGCATACCTGCTCTCTATTGGTGACATGATGGACACGCCTCCCTAGCCCTCTCTTGCTGAATGTGCTCACCTACACTGTGAGGGATGATGGGTCATAGATCAAATTGGGCTTTGGACTCTGATCATCCGTAAGCCCAACCCACGTAGATTGCCAAGATAAGACCTCTCCCTATCTCCTCAAGTGCCTCAAAGTAAACTGCATGTGGAGCTAACACTGAGAACCTCCTAACATCTTCCTCTCCATCAGATCTAGAAAGAAGATGAAACTTATTCTGTGTAATCATAGGAGAAACTATCTTGGGTGGTTCCACTATTGCAAACTGAGAAACTACCTCCATCTCCTTGGCTATGCGCACATGATGTCACTTGATCTTGCAACATCTATTACAGTACTGAGTTCTACTGGGAGGAGCAATATGGAAACTAGACCCTACCTCATAGGTGGGAGAGACTATCCCTGAAGATAGGGGAGCCTTCCCCTTGGAAGAAGCCAACGAGTGGGTACTAGCTCGTACTAAGGCAATAATGGGAACAACTGAATGAACGGGTGAAGAAATTGCAACTACTATGGGAACTACTACAGCCTTCCTCTTCAGTGAGGGAAATTTTGAATCTGATGGCATCTCAACATGGATGACCAGCTTTTTCCCAGTCACCACACTCCTGTTGATGGTTGTGAGGGTTGTCCCCTCACAAGTGATCCTAGCCCCCTCGAATCCTCGGTCGAAGTGAATGAGATGGGCAAAGTCAATATGTGGGAGGCTGGCTAGATCTAAGGTCAAATTCATCCCTAAAGAAAAAGTGAAGACATACTTCTAGGCATCCATTAGAACTAAACTGAACTTGAGAAAAACTGACTAAAACTGAGTTGAAATTTTGTAATTTGAAAATAAACTCAAATCAAATTTATGGTATAATTTATTTTTAGAATTTGAACCCACACTCAACAATTTGAATATGTTAAGTGGGGTTCTTTGATTTTAGGAAAGATTTTTGAATTTAGAATTAATTTTCAACAAATTTGTGTATGTTGAAAATGGGTTTAAAGATTTTGAAGAGATTTTTTATGCTTCATTGGTTCTAATTTGAATTTAATTTTCATTATTTGGGAGCCCTTTATTTAACAAATTTGAGTATGTTAAAATAAAGGGTCAATTGATTTTGTTTGGGATTGCTCATTTAGCAAATTTGGGTATTCTAAATGAGTTATTGAAAATAATTTTCTTCTTTTGCTTATTTGTGAATCATGTGTGAGTTTGAAAATGGAATATTTATTTATCAAGTTTTTGTATGCTAAATAAAGTCCAAATGTTTTCTTTTGATTTGATTTTTGAAAAGATGATTTTTGCTTAGCAAATTTGGGTATGCTAAATAAAAGATCCAAATGTGTTTGATTTTTTTTATTTTTGAAAAGAGGATCTTTACTTAGAAAATTTAGGTATAGTGAATAAAGGATCCAAATGTGTTTGATCTTTGATTCTTATTGAAAAATGAAACCTTTACTTAGAAAATTTGGTTATGCTAAGTAAAGAATCCAAATGTGTTTGATTTTTTATGTTTAGATTTTTTAGAACAGGGATTTTTATTTAGAAAACTTGGCTATGCTAAATAAAAGATCCAAATGTGTTTATGGTTTTGATGTTTTGATTTTTGAAAAGGAGAACTTTACTTAGCAAATTTGGGTATGCTAAATAAAGTTCAAATATGTTTTTGGTTTTAATGTTTCCATTTTTGAAAATGAGAACTTTACTTAGCAAATTTGGGTATGCTAAATAAAGGTCAAATGTGTTTTTTTATTTTTGATGTCTTGATTTTCAAAAGAGGGATCTTTATTTAACAAATTTGGGTATGCGAAATAAAAGATCGAAAATGTATTTTTGGTTTGATGCTTTGATTTTTGAAAAGAAGGATCTTTATTTAGCAAATTTGGGTATGTTAAATAAAAAAAAGATCCAAATTTATTTTGAAAAAAGAAACTCTTATTTGACAAATTTGGGTATATCAAATGGGAGTCAATTATGTTTTATTTTTCAAAGATGAAATTTTGATTTTGTTTTTTTTGAAAAGAAAGAAATTTAACTTAACACATGTGGTATGTTGAAATTTCAAATGTGTTATTTTTTTATTTGAAAATAGAATCATCATTCAACATATTTGGATATAGTGAATGAAGAGATTATTTTCAAATTTGTATTTTGAAAGAAAACTCAACTTCAACATATGAGATATGTTGAAATGGAATTTCAATGCTATGATTTGATTATATTTGGGAATGAAATCTTCCTTCAATAAATTTGGGTATATTGAAAGAGGATGTTTATTTTCAAATATGTGTTTTTTAAAAAGATGATTGTTGGTTTTGTTTTTGAAAAGATGTTTGTTGATTTTATTTTTGAAATGAAATCTTCATTCAATAAATTTGGGTATATTGAATGAGGATGTTCATATGTGTTTTTTTTTTTGAAAAGATGTTTGTTGATTTTGTTTTTGGAATGAAAACTTCATTCAATAAATTTGGGTATATTTAATGAGGATATTTATATGTGCTTTTTGAAAAGATGATTGTTGATTTTGTTTTTGAAATGAAATCTTCATTTAATAAATTTGGGTATATTGAATGATGATGTTCATTTTCAAATATATGCTTTTTGAAAAAAGTGATTTTTGATTTTGTTTTTGAAAAGATGATTCTTGATTTTGTTTTTGAAATGAAATCTTCATTCAATAAATTTAGGTATATTGAATGAGGATGTTCATTTGTGCTTTTTGAAAAGTTGATTTTGGATTTTTATTTGGAAATGAAATCTTCATTCAATAAATTTGGGTATATTGAATGATGATGTTCATATGTGCTTTTTAAAAAGATGATTTTAGATTTTTATTTGGAAATGAAATCTTAATTCAATAAATTTGGGTATATTGAATGAGGATGTTCATTTGTGCTTTTTTGAAAAGATGATCTTGGATTTTTATTTGGAAATGAAATCTTTATTCAATAAATTTAGGTATAATGAATGAGGATATTCATATGTGCTTTTTGAAAAGATGATTTTGGATTTTTATTTGGAAATGAAATCTTCATTCAATAAATTTGGGTATATTGAATGAGGATGTTCATTTGTGCTTTTTTGAAAAGATGATTTTTGATTTTTATTTGGAAATGAAATCTTCATTCAATAAATTTAGGAATATTGAATGAGGATGTTCATATGTACTTTTTGAAAAGTTGATTTTGGATTTTTATTTTGAAATGAAATCTTCATTAAATAAATTTGGGTCTATTGAATGAGGTTGTTTATTTGTGTTTTTTTAAAAAGATGATTTTGGATTTTTATTTTTGAAAAGATCCTATATGTAACAATCTTAAAGATTGTTAGATGAGGTTGAGTTATAAAAATGTTTGTGCAATTATTTTATTATGTGCATTTTGGAAAAGTGCTTTTTGGAAAGTGTTGTTTTTATAAAGGATTTATTTTTCTTTATTTTTGGAATGAATAGTTACTTATCATGGAAATGGTAAGGAGGAAGGTCCTTAATAATCTCTTTTTTTATAAAATATTTACTTTCACCTATTAGGGAACCAAATAAGGGTTTTAAGACCTACATGGAGTGAGATCCTAAAACCTAAATAATGTTGGCTAGCTTAGCTTAAGAATGAAATAAATTGAGTGCCAATGGAAAAGAAAGATAGTCTCAGATTCATATGAAATATAAACCTACTATCGATACTTGGAGACAATGATCATTTACCAAAGACGTACAGAGAAACCATCCCCATTGGAGTCACTAGAAAAATTTGTGGGGAATATTTTTATCTTCATCTATCTTGAAAGTAGATTAAAATAGAAATACATGCTAGTTAGACACCACATAGATCCGCATATATTCTTATTAAGGTGATTGGGTACGATATTGAGGAATGATGTACTATCTCGAGAGACAGAAGTCATCATCCTATAATAGACCTAATCACCTAATAACGACTCCTAAGGATAATGGGTCTTCGAATGTACCAGAGATTATTCCCCTACTTTACATGGAAAAAAAGTAGGGTTTATTTTAAATCGGGTTCATTAAGTTCCCTATGGAGGCAAGCCCCCATATTTAATTACATCTTAAGGAATGTGATTCCTTAATATTACTCTCGATTAAGGTAAATGATCATTGTCTTCAAAGATTTTGAATGTAGGACTATCAACAAATTGGTTATTTTTGAAAGATCAAGTGAGATTGATCAAAAAGAGGGAGTTATTATTGAAAATAAAAGGAGATGAGTAGGGGATGCTAATGATACTAGGAAGTCCAGTAAGCATCCCAAACTATCCTATGATTGGGCTTCATATTTTTAAAATTTGAAGAGAGTTAATTGTTTGAGTTGAATTTTTTTTCTTAGAAATCAGGGCATACAATTCCACAACACAAGATCATGGAAATGCCTAAGAGGTGAGAATTTATGCTTGTAGCCTGCAAAGAGAAATAACAACCTCAGATCCTAAATCTATGGAGCTTTGGTGATGGCCCAAGCATGACCTAAATCTAAGATGAAAATGGGTATATAGTTTACCTCCACAAGAGAGGATAAACCACCCGACTGTCGGACTTATAACTGCTTGGGAGTGGATGCTAACTAACTCCTCCTACAATTTTAAATACATGTAGGCAAGTCTTATGCTTTTGCAAGATAGCTAGGTTATTATTTATTTGGAAAGGAGACTAAGTTCTTAAACACACTCCCTAAGAGACTAGATCATGTAGGGCATGAATAAATGACTTAATCTAATGCAAATTTTGTTAAGTTTTATTTTTATTTTTTGATAGTTTATTTGACACAGGCTATAGGATTTCATATGTCTAATGCATGAGAAATTGGTTATGGGCCAAAATCAGCAAGAAGGAGGTGTGTTTCCACCATGGCTCTCAAAGGTCAAGTCATATTCTTTGGCAAAGGTGAAAGCCCTCCATTAGCAAGAGTGAAGCAAGATGATTTTATACATGATGTGAGACATACAACATCCAGCTAAGGGGTTGCTAAATCTTTTATTATCTTGATTTATGTTCTAGGCTTTAGGTGAGGTTATGAGTTGTTAATTTTGATTTTGAGTTGATTAATTAGATAGAAAATTTATTTTTCCCTACGAGCCTAATTACATCCAGGCCATTCATCAAAGCAATGAAGAAACTAGGAAAAACATGACATCTTAATACACAAGCTAAACAAATATCAAATAATTTTATAAAGTTAGCACAAAAGAATAAGAGGCTGATGTGGTCGGGTACCATCGCACAACCTGAAAAGAAATGTGGGTAGCCGAGCTCTACCCTTATACAACCTGGATTACAAATGAATAATTACAGTCAAAAAGTAATTCATGTTATGGGGGTCTTCATTCTTCATTTCTTTCTTTTATTCATTTCTTTCCTTCTTTTTGATTTAACTTGGGATGTGGTTTGCTCTAAGGCTTCACATGGTACATAAGACATGATCTTATGACCAATGTTCACCTTAATTCTCTCGTAACATTCATTCCAAGCAAAATTACATTATAATGGGAAAGATAAATCAAACTAAACCTGTAAAATAGAGATTAGCTAAACATACCACACAATCACAAGCAATTATATGAATAATTTGGACTTAGCACCCCACACATGGGTAACCAAGCCCACTGTTTAGTTTTGGATTATGCTTGGGGTATAAACAAGCAAGAAAAGTATATTTATATTTTTATTATAGCATGCAATAATCCCTATAAAGACATGATTGGACTAAAACATCCTATCGGTTCACAGCACCCTAACATTCCTAAAATATTACATCATAAAATTAGCATCAAACCATGCATCACCCTAACATAGAGCTAGAAATTATGACTTAGCCTAATGTGTGTGCCATTTAAGGCTTGTGTGGCATGTCTTAGCTAGGCTTTAAGATTGGAATTTTCTAGAGGGTGGTTTCATTTAAGTGATTTAGTTGATTTTTCAATTTTATTTGATGATTTGATTTGGTTTGAGTGATTAAAGTATATGTTTATATTTGGTTCGTGTTTGAAGGATTGATTGTTTGGAGAGTAAATTCAAAGGTTTGAATTGATTTGAGAATAATTTGGTTAAGTTCAAGAATTTGACTTGAAAGGGTAAAGGTTGGATTTAGGTTAGATTTGGACATGAGTTTTGAATTTGGTTTTGGTTATTTGAATTTATATTTCATTTATATTTGTGAATATAAATGAGAATATAAATGGGTTATGAGAAAATCTTTTGAATTTTGAGTGATTTGAATTTGATTTGGTTAAGTTCAAGGATTTAACTTGAAAAAGTTTAGATTAGATTTGGATTTGAGTTTTGAATTTAGTTTTGGTTATTTGGATTTAAATTTCATTTATATTTGTGAATATAAATGATGGTGAAAATCTTTTGAATTTAGATGATTTTGATTTTTAAGTCCATAAGATGATATCAAAATGGCTTAAGAAAGATTTTGGTATTTGAATTAATTTCAATCATTTGGAGTTGATTCACATTTGAGTTAATCCATCAAATTGAAATGATTAAGGTTAATTTGAGATTGAATGAAGTTGATTTGAATTTGAAGTTGATTTGGATTTGAAGTTGATTTAAAGTTGGTTTGAATTTGAAGTTGATTTGAATTTGAAGTTTGATTTAAATTTGAAGTTGGTTTGAATTTAAAGTTGATTTGAATTTAAAGTTGATTTGGATTTGAAGTTGATTTGAATTTGAAGTTAGCTGAATTTGAAGTTGATTTGAATTTGAAGTTTGATTTAAATTTGAAGTTTGACTTGAAAGAAGGAAGTAAGGATTTGGTTCAAGCTATAGGGTAGGCAAGTTTTCCTAATACCCCTAAAGCATGACTTATTTCTATGGTTAACTCTTCTAAGTCTCTAGGGTTAAGTGTTCACCTAATCACTAGAAGTGTCTTAAGACTAAGGAACTCTTAGTGTTTAGAGGAGTCCTTATGCCTAGGATGAAGAAGTTGAAAGCTCACTCCAAAAGTGAGGTAAACACAAATATAATATGATTTGAAAATATGATCCTCACTTAAAAAATTTGGTATGTTAAGTGGAACCAAATGTAATATGATTTGAAAATATGATCCTCACTTATCAAATTTGGTATGTTAAGTGGAACCAAATGTGATATGATTTGAAAATGAGATTCTCACTTAACAAATTTTGTGTGTTAAGTGGGAATCAAATATGGCATGATTTGTTTTTGAAAAGAGGGAAGCTTCAATTCTAACACATGTAAAATATGTCAAGTGAAGTTTCAATTTTATGCTATGATTTTATTTGAAAATAGACTCCCCATTCAACAACTTTGAGTATGTTGAATGAATATGCCCATTTTCAAAAATGTAGTTTTTAAAAGATGGAAACCCCAACTTTAGCATATGTGAAATATGTTAAGTAGAGTTTCAATTTTATGCTATGATTTTATTTGAAGATAGACTCCTCATTCAACAATTTTGAATATGTTGAATGGATATGGTCATTTTCAAAAATGTTCTTTTGAAAAGATGGAAACCCCAACTCTAACATATGTGAAATATGTTAAGTGAAGTTTAAATTTTATGCTATGATTTTATTTGAATATGGACTCCTCATTCAACAACTTTTAGAATGTTGAATGAACATGGTCATTTTCAAAAATGTGCTTTTGAAAAGATGATTTTGATTTTGAATTTGAAAAGAACCTCCATGTAACAATCATAGAGATTGTTAGGTAAGGTTTGGTTATATGAGTTTTATGCTTTTTGAAGATTTTGTGCAAAATTATTTGTTATGAGAGTTTTGAAAAAGGTGTTTTGGAAAGTGGCTCTTTGCAAAAGAGTTTATTTTCTTAATCATTAAGATGAACCTTGCCTCACCAAGCTAGTAGTAAGAAGATTTTAAATTTTTGTCATTTCTTTTCATGAGTTAATATTATTTTTACCTATTGGGAAACCCAATAGGGGTTCTAAGACCTACAAAGAGTGAGGTTCTAAAACCTAGAGGATGTTGGCTAGCTTCGCTTAAGAATGAAATAAGCTAAATTCTAATGGAAGAAAAGATAGTCTTGGACTCATGTAAAATATAAGTCCATTATCGATGCTTGGAGACAACAATTGTCTACTAGAGATGGAGAGAGAAATCATCCCCAGCAGAGTCACCAAAAAAATCTATGGTGTTTATTTTTGGTTCATGTGTGTGTATGTGTGTATATGGGGGGGACACTGCGCATATCTGAGGATGTACTTACCGAGGTGATCGGGCCTGACATTAAGGAATAGTGCACTATCTCAAAAGATAGAAATCACTATCTTACGATAGACTTAATCACCTAATAATGACTCCTAAGGCATGATGGGTCTTTGAATGTACCTGAGATTTTTTTTCTACTTTACATAGATGAATAAAGTAGGGTTTATTTAAACCTGGTTCTAAAGTTCCCTATGGGGGCAATCCCCCATAGTTAATTACATCATAAAGAAGGTGAATTTTTTAGGAATACTCTCGATTAAAGTAGGCAATTATTATCTCCAAAGAATTCAAAGATAGAACTATAAATAAATTGATTATGTTTGGAAGATCAAATAGGATAGATCGAAAGGAAAGACTTATTATCAAAGCTAAAGGGAGATGAGTAAGAGATGCTCATGATACTAGGAAACCTAGTGAGCATCCCAAACTATCCTATGGTTGGGCTTTATATGTTTAAAATTAAGGAGAATTATATATTTAAGTTTGAAATTTTATTAGAAATCTAGGACTTATAATTCTATAATACAAGATTGTGGAAATGCCTAAGAGGTGAGGATTATGCTTGTATCCCCAAAAGGAAACTGTAATCTCAGATCTCAAATCTAGGGAGCTCTAGTGAGGGCCAAAGAACAACTTATATCTAAGGCGAAAGTGGCTATATTATTTATCTCCACAAGAGAGGGTAAACTACTCGACTGCTGGACTTATAACTATCTGGAGTGACAGGAAGCTAACTCCTTCTACAATTTAAAACATATGGTCAGGTCATATGTTTTTGCAAGATGGTTAGGATATTATTATTTAGAAGAAAAACTAAAATCCTTAAACTCACTCCATAAGAGACTAGAACATGAGTGGTATGAGTAAAGACTTAGTCTAATGCAAATTTTATCAAATTTTATTTGATTTTGGACTCTTTATTTTTGACACAAGCTATAGAATTTTATATGCCTAAATGTATGATGAAGTTGATTATGGGCTAAATCAAAATAAGAAAGAGGTGTTTTCCATCATAGGCTCTTAAAGGTCAAGCCTTTTTCCTATTTGGTAAATATGGAAACTCTCTCTTAACAAGAGTGAAACAAAATGACATGCATGATACTAAGCATACAACATCCAGCTAAGGGGTTGCTAAATATTTTATTATCTTGATTTAATATCTAGGCTTTATGTAAGGTTATGAGTTATTTTAAAAGTTTAATTATGAGTTGTGGTTGGGGTAGAAATTTTATTTTTTCCTGAGAGCCTAAACGAATCTAGGCCACACATTAAATCATCATATATGAAGAAATTAGAAAAATACATGCCATTTCTATTGCTCAATGTAAACAAACCATCAAATAATTTATAACCTCAACGAGAAAGAATAAAAGGCATGGGTACCGTGCATAACCCAAAAAAAGAAATATGAAGCTTTACCCTTATACAACCCAGTATAATGAACGAATAATTACAATTTAATTACAATAAATGAATGGGAGCTATGGGGGGTCTCCAAATATTCAAAGCTCCTTCTTTCTTTCATTTCCTTCTTTCATTTGGTGGGCAAGCTCCATAGGATCACATGGTACATAAGACTTGGTCTTGTAATCAACGTTCATCCTAAACCCCCATAACACTTAACCAAATTCATAATGCATAATTACATTAAAAAATTATAAAAGTAAATCTAACTACACCTACAAAATAAGTATTAGCTAAAACACACCATACAACCCAAGCAGTTATATGAATAATTTGGACTTAGCACCCTACACATGGGTAACCAAGTCCATCTGTCCTAATGTAGATTATGCTTAGGGGTTAAGCAACCTACAAAAAGAGCATTTATATTTATTTTAAGTGCCCCTTAAGCATAATCTCTTATAAAAAATATGATTAGGCTAATCACAGCTTAACATCAAGTCTACGAAACATACATCCTAACATTCAATCTACAACATTACATCACAAAAAAAATATACATCAAATCATGCACCGTCCTAACATAAAGCTAGAAGTGGTGACTTAATCTAATGTGTGTATTAATGCTTGTGTAGTATGTCCTAGCTAGGCTTTAGAGTTAAGATTTTTTAAGTATGAAGGACATTTAATTATAAAGGGTAGTTTCACTTTAAATGGTTTAATTAATTTGCAAATTTTACTTAATTTTTTCTTTTATTTTATTTGACCTACACTCAATAACTAAGTGTTATGAAGAGAAGAAAAGAGAGGGTCACTCTCTTTTATCCCTATCTTAAGCCACACCAAAAGCAAGTTAATTAATCAATTCCTTTTAGTGAATGGATTATTACATATTTTAATTAGTCTTAAGTTTAGGTTCACTTTAAATAAACACATTTAATAAGAAATGTATCTTAAGATTAGTTGAAATGAATTACTGTCACATAACACATGTTTGTTCATTTCTTTCCATCATGTATATCATACATATGATTAAATCCTATGCATATCTACACATGCAATATGTATTAGCACGATTATATGATGAATGTGAGCAAATGCATTTGGAATTGATGTTTCATTTGGTTGAATTATTTTATCATATTAATTTAAAGCTCTATCTAAATTCTTATACATAAGCATAAGCAAAGAGCTTCAAATAATATGATTAAGCAATTCCACCATTTGAACAAAATATGAATGCATGTCTTTTTTTTTTTATAGAAAAAGGGGGTTTTCATTCATTAGCTAAGTACACGTCCACATGTATAAAAGTTTTAAGCAAGTACATCATCATTGTTCTGCACTAAGGGGATGAGGCAGGAACCTTCTTGGGTCTACTTAAAGTCGTGCGTCTCTGGAATGTCCAGACTAATATACTAGCTATCCTTAGATACATATGGATGTATAAACAACTATAAGAATAAAAATTCATGCAAATTTTATATTTTTGATTTGATTGATTTATTTTGTATAAATGAATTAAAGCTCTATCTAGATTCTAATGTTAAAATGCATAAGAATGAAATCAAGCAAGTACATCGCCATTATTTCGCACCAAGGGAATAAGGTAGGAACCTCCTTAGGGCTACTTAAAGTCTTGTATCCCTGGGATGTCCAGACTAATATACCTGCTAACATTATTACTTATAAAAATCAACTCATGAATGTAAGGAAGAGACTTTATTTCATACACTTTATATTCACTTGCACATGTATATATAACTAAATTAATATATATATATATATATATATATATATATATATATATATATATATATATATATATATATATATATATATATATATATATATATATATATATATATATATATATATATATATATATATATATATATATATATATATATATATATATATATATGTATCTTCATTCATTAATAAACTTTTGAAAATATTTTTGAGATTTTATAGTGATACTACCCACACATATTTTTAATTTAAATCAATACATGTAATTTGACATAAAAGATATCATTTTTATTTGATTAATTTTGAAAGACATGGATGCATGAATCATATGACATACAACATTTAGCATGATTTGAAGGAAATAAAACAACACAAGCATGTGATTTCATTCAAATCAATTAACTCACGAGGACAATTAAACTAAATAAGATTATTTAAAACAAACTAAAGTTTTTTAATGTCATTTCATTTTCATGTTTGATTTGATTTAAGGAATGTGAAAGAGGTTTGCTAATCCTAATCTCATCCCCCATGTGTGAGTTAATTTGGTTTAATGAAGATTATTTAGGTTGATTTTATGTCCTAATTAGGTTAGGGTATGAATTAAGTCAATTAATTAACCCTTACATATATTACCTTAAGTTAATTAACTAATTAATAATGAGCCAACATGATATGCAACCACATGAAAAGTAAATTTGTAATGCTCCTAAGAAATGAAAGGGGTCTAATGCAATTGGCTCATGATTAATAGTTAGTTAGGCTTAAAAGATTCAATTAATTACTTTTATGATTTTCTTACACATGTAAGCTAATCATAATTTCATTAAATTCCTTTAGACTATTAAAAATCTAAAAGGCTACCCAAAATTGATTAAAGGTGATTAAATGTGAATTGGATTTATATTGAGTTAATTAAGCTCATTAATCCATTTGGTTAAGCATTAAGCAAGTTCAATTAATGAAATGAAATTAACTTAAGGAAAGAGATCAAGAAAGAGGCCTTAATCTCAATCCCTAAGTCCTATATTTGATCATTTAAGCTCTGATTTTATCTTGAAGATTAATTAATTAATTAAGCAATTAATTATCTCATTAATCATCTATTAATTTGATTCTAAAAAGTAAAGAAAACTTAGGAAATGAATTAGGAAAAATATCCCAATCACATTCCATAAGCTCCCTTACTGTTCAACAGAGATAATTTGGCTTAAATAATTAATTAAGTCATTGTTCATTCACTAATTATCACTAATTAAATTAAGAGAGTGATTAAGGCTTAATTAATTAATTTTCCTAATTAAGCAACCAATAAAATCCCAGAAAAATAGGAGAGGTAGAGGTCATCCCCCTGAACATATATAGAAAATTTGAGATTAATTGTGTGATTAATTAAGGAGTAACTAAGCTAATTAAATTTTTAATTAAATATTAATTAAGCTAAAATCACTATTCAAAATTAATTAATAATAATTTTCCTAGATTCTATTTTGAAATATCTTCAAAATGAGCCCTAGTTTTTTTTTTGGATTTTTCTAAGATTAGTTATGATTTTTAGAAGTTTCAAGCTTAAAAACATATTATTTAAGCGTACCTAAATCCTTAATACCGTCGACCCACATGGTGCACTAATGCGATGCACTTTTCACGTGGCATGACGGGATTGGCTATTTAAGTTATCACATCCATCGCAGACTCAGATTGCGGCAGATGCGCTAACTCCATGGACTATCCGATCTAAGATCGGATGACCATGATTCAATCTGTGATTTAGAGGAGAAATGAGAGGATCTAACGTGCGATCTAATCAAATTCATTCGTTCCAATCACGTGGAGCGAATGGCTCATGATCTATCTTCTATGAGCGACGGATGACGGAGCCCATCTGCTATGGATCGCTCGATCTGAGCTCACCTGAGCTCGGATCCACTCCAAACTCAACCCACACCTTCGTGCAAAGGATCCACACAGATCCAACGACTAGGATAGGTTCAAATGCAACTTCTCTTCGAAAAGGACCAACCAATTTCCATATAAGGCTTGGTTTTGTAAAATTACCTCGCCGGAGCTAATGTCCGGTAGTGGGATCGACAGAGGTAGCTTCGTCTAGTGGAGACGAAGCCCTATTAAGAAGATTTGGGCTTAATTTGGTGTAGAGCTCTTGATCGATCAAGCCACACACGTAAGAGTCTTAACTTCGATCGAACTCTGATCTCTGATGATCGGGAAGGCTCAGGGTTGATTCGGCTGGCTTTAAAAAAGTATGAGGATGGTGTGGGTAAAAAGAATTAAAGTTTGATTGAGTAAAGAGGGAATATTGATCGGAAGAAGGCTGCTTTATTTCAGTTTCACATGCAGAGGAGAAATCTGATTGAGGGAGGCTTCAGGAACACTTGGAAAAGCTCTGGAGAGTTTCAAAATTACTTGGGGAACTCTCACAATGCCATCTGTGATGTTTCTCACTCGAATTGGGGGAGTATACCCCGAAATTGCATGTGATGGATGAGATGGCTATAAATTCACCGATCACCACCGCCATCTGAGGGGTCGCATCAGCACGTTTTGCCAAGAGTTGAAGGCCACTCGATTTGGGTAGATGGTGTGGGATTGCTCCTTCCATGTGTCCATGGAGTGTTCGGCCATGAGAGGGGGAAAGGAGGAGATTTACCTTTGGTCCATGGAAAATGCTAGGTGTTTAGAGTGGGCTAAGATGTCTTAGGAATGCCTCATTTGGCAAGTGGAGGGTTGTTATGGGAAAGGAAAAGTGGACTTTGCCACTTATGGGAAGAATCCTATACAAAGAGATTTGCACATTGGCCAAGTCCCTTGGATTGGGTTTCACTTAGATTTGGTTTGGGGCCACCTAGGTCATTTGGTGATAGGTCAGCCACCAAGGTTCCATAAGGTGGCTTTGGGTGATTTGGCTTCATATGATCAAAATGAGTTCAATTGGGTTGGGTTGACCAATTAGTCAAATTGGGTCAAACCAAGACTTGGGTTAGGTTCATATGATGGTTTGGGATATTTTGGTTCAAGTGATTTTAATTAATTTGGCTTAGATTTGAATTTGACTCATTTGGATTCAAAAGGGTCAAATGAGTCAAGTTGATCAATTTGACCGATGACCAAATTGAGTTGGGTTAGGTGTTGAGTCAAGTTCAATTGGTTGATTGAAAGTAATTGTAAGCTTTGGTTTAGTTTAATTTGGATTTTGGCCAATTTGACCCTTTAGGTCAATTTGGTTAATCAAGTTGACCAATTGGTCAAATTAAGTGGTCAGCTTTGGTCAAGTTCAATAAGTGATTTGAAATGAACTTGAGCCATTGGCTATCAATTTGGATCAAATCATGATTTGACCTATTTTGGCTTTTAGGCCAATTTAGGTCAACTTAGGTCAAATGGCCAAAATTGTTTGGTTTGATGTTCAATCATTAATCATGAGTAAGTTTAAGTTAATGGTTTCAATCAATTTGGCATATGGTGGGTTTTGGCTAGTTTGGATTTCATTTGGGCTAAAGGTTGACTTGGTCAAATGATCAAGTTGACTTGGTTTGACCCAATTCAAGGTAGTTGGTCACCCTAAGATGATTGTTGATCATGATATGGGATTTGTATAGGTTTAGTTCAATCTAATTTGGGTTGGATTAGAACATTGCTCAAAAAGGTCTTTAGGTCACTTTGGGTCAAGTGGACCTAAATGGGTCAATTGACTTGATCATGGCTTGATTCAAGTTTAGTTGAACTCACATATGAGACTAGGATGAAGATATAAATCCATTTGCAATTGGTTTGCAATCAATTGAATTGCGGTTTATATGATAATTTTAAGTCAAAAGGGGTCAATATGGGCTTGACTTGGGTTGACTTGAGTTTGGTTTGATAATTATAGTTTGTGTTTATATTTAGGACAATGATTGAAAGAATGATTGAATCATAAAGAAATTCATAGATTTTGAGTTGATTTGAGTATCATTTAGCCAAGTTCAAGAAATTGGCTTAAAGGGCTAAAATTGGGAATTTGATTTGATTTGGATTTGATTTTGGCCACTTGGATTTATATTTCATTTATATTTTTGAACATAAATGAAGATATAAATGATTCATGAGAAAATCACTTGGGTTTGGAGTGATTTGGAAGCAAATTTGACCAAATTGAGGGATGTATATTAAAAAGGCTTAAGTAGAGAATTAGTTTGATTTATTTTTGGTCATTAGAGGGTGGGCTTCATTTATATTTGTGAATATAAATGAATGAATGATTTATTTATAAAGATATCAATTGAGTTTGGGTTGATTTGAATTGATATTTGGTTAAGCTTATGGAGGTAGGTCCATATGGCTTAAGAAGGGTCTTGATTTGGTTTGATTTAGTTTGATTTAATTTGAATGATTTGACTTTAGATTTCATTTATATTTATAAATATAAATGAAGGAATGACTGATTTATAAAGAAATTAACCAAATTTGATTTGGTTTGAAAAAGATTTTGACTAAGCATATGAAGGTAGTTCATATGGCTTAGGAAGGGATTCTGGAGTTTGAATTTAATCATGGGTTTCAATCATTTGGAGTTGGATTTGATTTGGAATTTAGGTTGGGATTTGATTTGAGATTAAATTTGATGTTTGAGAAAATCAATTGAATTGAGGTTGATTTGAATTTAAAAAAGGCTAAGTCCATAAGATAAAATCAAAAGGCTTAGGAAGGGATTTGAAATTTAGATTTAATCATGGGTTTCAATCATTTGATTTGGGATTAGATTTGATTTGGAATTTTGGTTGAGATTTGATTTGAGATTGAACTTGATATTTGAGAAAATCAATTAAATTGGGGTTGATTTTAATTTAGTTAAGGCTAAGTTCAAAAGATAAAATCAAAGGGCTTATGAAGGGATTTGGAATTTGAATTTAATCATGAGTTTCAATCATTTGATTTATGATTGGATTTGATTTGGAATTTGTGTTGGGATTTGATTTGAGATTGAACTTGATATTTGAAAAAAAATCAATTGAATTGGGGTTTATTTGAATTTGGTTAAGGCTAAGTCCATAAGATAAAATCAAAGGGCTTAGGAAGAGATTTGGAATTTGAATTCAATCATGGGTTTCAATCATTTGATCGGCATTGGATTTATGATCTTGGATTTAAATTTGAGGTTTGGTTTGGAAGAAGGAAGCAAGGATTGGGTTTAAGGCTATAGGGTAGGCAAGTCTTCCTGAATCCCTAAGGCATAACCTCTTCCTATGGCTAATCTTTCTAAGTCTCTAGGCTTAGGTTAAATATTCACCTAGTCACTAGAAATGTCTTAAGACTACGGAGCTCTTAGTGTCTTCAAGAGTCCTAGATTTATGATGGAGAAGTTGAGAGCTCACTCCAAAAGTGAGGTCAAAGCTACATCAAAAGTAGTTATCCTTCAGCCTCGACATAACGGTTAAGATTTTAAAGATAAAATAATATTGACGAGCACAAGGGCCTTCTTCAATTACCTACATAAAAGCAAATATATATGAAACTTCTACACATTCAAATTTTATTTTAGATTGTTTATTTTTTATGTGATTGATTTCTTTTAAATAAATCTTGATTATTCCTTTTTTTCTAAGTCCAAAATTTAGTCAAAATTTTGAAGATTTTGCATGTATACTACATCTAACATTTCTATCGTCAATACAATAATGAGCATGACAGTTGGCATTTTAAAACACCTCGATCGATTTTTTATTAGATGAGAAAAAAATTCAAACTGCACAAATACACATACACACACACACACACACACACACACACATATATATATATATATATATATATATATATATATATATCACATTTTCATACATCCACAACTAGCGACAATAATAATTTTACATGGATTCGGTTAGAAAGAATTGAAGAGAGATTATCGGGTTGATTATTTGGGTGGAATAGGTAGGGGAAATGCCATAAATCGAGAGAAACCTGACTGATGATGGAGTTTCATCTCGACAATCGTCGTTTGTTTGGAAGGGAAGCCGGAGGAGGAGGGAATTAGATGGGGGAAACGTCAGAACCGAGAGGAACCCGCCTAATGATAGAGTTGCCTCTTGATTACGGCAAGGGAATATGAATTATGGGAAGATTAGGATGAATGGGAGGTTGGTGTTGTAGGTACTGTAGTAGAAGGGATTAAAAAAAAAAAATTTGGACCTACAGTAATCTTGCTACAGTGTTTAGGGATTAATTGATCGGGATTCAATTTCAGTTGCTACAATGTTCCGTTACAGTAATATTGATACTGTAATAGCGCTACAGTACCAGCAAGATTAGCTGATCGGGAGACAGATTCGCGGGATTCTTCGACTCGGGACTGTAGCACAGAGACTGGTGGAGAGTTATGTGCGTGTTGCTCGGGTAGAGAGAAAGGATGGACGGCAGCTGTTGCTCAGGATGGGTCGGACGAGAGAAACAAGGGGAGGAAAAGCTTCTCTCGGCTGCTCGGTTTGCACGGACGGGAAAGAGGGGTGGCCTTCGATCGGGAGCACAAGAGCGAGAGACGTGCGGCGCTCGAATTAGAGTGGAGGCTATTAATAGGAGAGTTAGAGTTAGGTATTAGAGGTATATATAAGGTCTATGCTTATATGAGAAAATATAAATCCAAATTTTGATTTTTGCAACGACGCTATTATATAGTTAATATATATGTGTTGATTGTAAGTTATTCCGATGCTCTGGATGCTACGGCATGATCCGTTCAGATCGGGGCCGCTAGTCACCGACGCCGTCGAATCGTCAATTTCGCTCAAAATCAAACGCCGTCCGCTGACGACATTCATGACTCGTCCAATGAGCGACGCCTTATTTGATAGGTTTCGACGTTTCGACGCTAACGACATAATTAATTTTTTGAACAGATAGTTTGTCATAGCTCTTCCGACTATATAATCGCCGACGATTTCCTCGACGGCCGACCGTAGAATTATACTATATATATATATATATATATATATATATATATATATATATATATATATATATATATATATATATATATATTCGATCAATTTCAATGTTCTGAATACGATGGCAAAGTCCGTTCGTTAATCGGAGACCATTTTGATCAATTTTGGCGATGCCTAGTACATTTCAGCTCCAATTTTTCGCGCTATTGCATCCAAAGTTTATCAAATTTATCTTGTAAGCTCGACTTGACTTATGTGACATACATGGAGGTCAACAAATCTAAACTGTGATTAGTGCTCCATCTAACATTTATAATTTGCACTATTTTCAGTGCAAATTCAAGGGCAAGAAGCCCCATGCTGACATAAATTATGTTAGAATGTCTTGATTTTTTTTATTATCATGTGTAACATTCAAACAAACTCATATTTTGATTTCACCTAAAATTTATATCATATCTTTAAAGGCATTCATAATTCAACACACTTGCATTCATGCACCATAAATAAGATCTAGGTAGCTCCATTTGATCTAAACTCTGACCCAAATCAAGCCTACTTAATCCAGAAAGCCTCAAAAAGACTCATTATAACAGTCTTTGATCTTTCACTCAAATAGACATCCCAATTAGCATCTAAGTTCCCACTAGAAACATAACTTCTTAATCCATTTCCTGCAAGAAATAATCTTAAACTTCAACTGCCGTCCTTTACAAAGCAACAGATAGAAAGAAATAATTAGCACACTGCAACCTCTTACAGACAGAAAATTTAGCTCACATACACTTTACAAGATGAAAACATAAAGATTATTATTATTTTTTCCTTTCTTTCACACAGCTGAATCAAATATCTGAGCTGATTCTTAATCCTGGTGAGCTTGTGATCGATGCTTCATACCTGTGTCCTTTCTTCTTGGAAAAAATAGATGCTATCATAGGAAGAAATGCCTTCTTCTTCTTCTTCTTCTTCCTCATTTCCAGTACTTCTCTATCCATGGAGACTTGCCTGTCTATAAGGAGATTTTCAGAGCTCAAGAACCGACGCAAAGATGGCTGATCGTTGAACTTTATGAATCTCATGCTTTCAAATACTGCATCTTCGTTGAGGATAGGCATTGTATTCTCTACAAACTTGATGTCCTCAACCTCTGAATCCATGGTTGGCTTTTCTCTTTCTCGAGCTTTCAGTCGTTTAAGTTCATTCTTTGTTTTTTCTAGCTCTTGAATGAGAGAGTTGAGGCAGTTCACCATTTCTTTTCTTTCTTCTCTTGCTTTCATGAGGTTTTGTCTCGTCTGTTCCAGCTCCGTCTCGAGGGAGTGAGTGCTTGTTGTGGTCTGCTTGTTTTTGTTAGCTGTGGCTCGCATCTAAGTGAAGAGAAAGAACAAAGGGTATAATGAATAACATTGAAGGATTGGTGCGTCATAGAAAGTATACAAGATGCATTAATATGTGTTATTAATGAAAAGTTTGGAGCTTTTCAAGTAGGCACATTTTAACCTTCTTTTCTTAATATGTTTTTGTTGTGGGTTTCTCTTTGAAGGTGCAGTCTGAATGGAAATGATATGTATACTTAATTTTTTATTTTAAATTTTACTGCCTTTATGTCATATTTTCTTTTGAGATCAATACAAATGAGACGGAAGAATCACCTCATTCTGAAAATGAAGAATTTATTTCGTAAAATATTATTTGTCACTTAACGACAAGTAATTTAATCTTTAGCATTGATAAGTATCCATCCATTAATTAATTAACTCGAACCACATTAATTGCTCCTTCCACTTAATAAAGGGTATCCGAATTGATGATTTTGCTTTGCTTTCAAGTATTCTCTGTGTATTTAGAATTCTCTCATTAGTACAATTTTAATATATTTGAAATTCATTAGATTTTGACCAACATCAAATATTCCACTTATACAAAATATTGATCATAGCCTCTTGTCACAACCATCACCCAACATCAACATCCATTGTAGGTTGTCTCTAGTCATGGATATCTCCATGCATTATCGTCACCCTCCACTAATGGCCATTGAGTTTTACACTACATTTGTAGTGTGCTTTTTCAAATAATTATATTTGCATTTCAATATACTGCATTTAATTTTATCATTGTATTCTTCTTACATTGCATTCATTTTTTAGCAAAATAAATAGCTCACAAGTGTTGCATATGGTTTGTGCCAACCACAAGTCTTGATATATTTTATGATGGTGGAGCAAAGATTTAAGAATAAGTGGCTCTCGCACAGTCATTATGTGATATAATGAACTCTTGGTGCTTAGTAATTGATGCAGTTGAAAAGCTTATGTTTGAGGAAATATGATGGTCAATTTGATGTGCTCTCAAATGTACAATGTTATAGAGGAATGCACTACATAAAACTGGGAGACCATCATCACCAACATTGCAAAACTCAAAGCAAACAAATCTTCATCAAGTATGGACATCCCTCCTTGATGATATACCAACATGTGCTTCAATTCAATTGTCAATATCACATTGTAAAGTATGGTTGACTCCATACAGTGTTACTTGCCTATGATGTATATCAAAATCAATCGTATTCCATACCTACTCAAATAGTCACTCAAAGGAAGAAGTGGGAAGCTTGTAATAGATAAGAATCACTCTCCTTCATTTTAGGATTGATCAAATCCTTCATGAAAAGTTATCATTTTTTTTTTTACCTTTATTTAGATATACCTTCTATGTAACTTTGAGAATAAAATAAATGAATAAATATTGCTTTTGTTTGATTATAAACTTAGTGATAGATTGGTAACTTAATGTTAGAGAATTTTAGAGATTGGTTCTTAGTTATCTCTTATATTTATTTTTTATTTTTTTATTTTGGTTACTTTGCTCATTTCCTCCTCAATCACTCCTATTTCTACAACACTAGACATATCCCACACTTCTCTTCCATAAAGCTAAAATCCTCAAGCTAATTCTGTCAACCCTAAGCTCAACTAACTCTTAGCCAACCCTCATTAACCCTAAGTGAACCCTCACCACCCTATAAGACATCCCTCCACTCCTATGTCTTCTCCATAGCTTTCATCAACTATAAAAGGTTTTGTAACTTCTTAGCTTATTCCTAAAACATTCAAATATATAAATCATCCATCATAAGATAACAAAAATAACTCCCTCATGAATCCACCATTCTACCCACCCCTCCAACCTCTTTAAGTCCGAACCATAGTTAATCTTGATCCATCCACATAAAAATTAAAATGGACCACCTTGTCTTCCTCTTCTTCAACACAAGCAAGCTCCACATCTTCTTAAGAAATCTTGCCCACCGCCTACTTTTAAGAAGTTTAATAGAATATAAAAACATTAAATTTAAGTCTCATATCAAATAAATAAATAAGAAATTAGCATTAAATGCTAATATTCGGTCTTCACTCATATCCTTAAATTTATTTGTTGAAAATAATTTTGTTCACAAATATACTTATCAACCTCTGTTACCATTGATTTAGACTCCATGATAGTAATGACTAGCCTTATTAGTTATCTACAACCATTACCTAATAATAATTATTGTTGGTATGTTGCAAATTAATATATAAAATTAATTTCAGCTAATTAGAAATAAAATAAAAAAACCTTATCTAAATATGAATAAACATGCAAGAAGTAACAATCTTTTTTTTTTTAGTATACATATAAAGATAAAAAAATAAATCTCATATCTCTGTTATGTGGATTCAAGACTAACACAAATATAAGATGAGAGCCATAAAATTAATTACAAATATTAAATCTATATCAATAAGATTTAAAATAACTTTTTTTATATTTACATCCTAATGGGGCATCACTTTACAAAGAAGTAAGAAGAGAAGAGATCATTTTTCTCCAATTTTTAAGGAAAAATAATAATTAAAAACAAAATTCTTAAATATTAATATCTTTAAGAAAAAAAATTACATCTAGATCTAAATCTCGGTTACCACACTAATGACCTATTAACTTTAAATTACTCTTGTTCTTGTTTGGCAACTAACTTCTGCCTTCTATTAGTAATGACAATTATTTTTTTACACGATAAAAATTATTGTCCAAAAAAATAAATAAAAATTAATCTTGTAATACAATGAATTATAAATATATCCTCATTTATAACTGGTTCTAAGGATATTCAAAAGACAATTTTCCCATCATTCATAATTTGAAGACTCTCACAAAAATTCAGAATATCCGAAGATATAATCCAAAAAAAAATGATATAATTTGTGATTTATCTATACATAGAAGGCAATGTTCTCAATTTTTATTTATTTAGTATATAAAAATAAAATCGGTATACGTCAGAGTGGTCTCTAAAGTTTAAATCTTCATCAAGTTTTATCTGCATCCAATCAAATACAGATTTCATCACTTTTTAGTGCTTGATTTTAACTAAAAGTAACCAAATGTGCACCCTTCATTAATTTCATTAAAGACCTAATCTTCATTGATTTTATTTTCTGCACTTAAAATACATAATATTTATACAACTAATCCTGCATTATTCTAACATTTTGGACATCTAAAAGAAGGCATATTAGGTTGAGAGCAAAAATATACAAGAGTCAAAAGCCATACCTCTTTGAGTTTATTTTCAATCTCTCCAGCCAAGACTTTTTCCCCAAAGAGCATGACAGCTTCCTTGACCGATTGAAACGGTGAACTCGTGTCGATCTCTGCTCTCATGGTGAGAGCAGTGCCATGGTGACCTTTTGCTCTTTCCATCTCCGTTGCTAGAAGAAGATAGGAAGAAAGATATATCCACTGATAGATTCTAAGAAACAGCAATATCAATTGCTGGTAATGTATTCATTGACCACTGTTCATGAGTTGTTTGATAATAAGGAGAAGGGATGGAAGATGCATGAGAAGAGTGTGAAATTGGTTTGGGACTTTATATTTTCTAAAGAGGATATATATGATGAAAAGAGAGTTTCTTTTCTCTGAGTCCACTTCAGCGTTATTCCTTTGAGGGATGGGAAGAGGAAAGGTGAGTGTTCTGATGGGAACTTTTCAACTAATTGAATCAATGTATGGATGATGATAAGAGAGTAAGGACAGGAAAATGACTTGCTTCATTGAAATGGTTTTGTTTGTTGTCAATCTTTCAATTGTTTGATGCCAATCTGTCGTTTTGAAGTGGCTTAAATAAGATAGTTTTTTTGAAGTTTTTTGTGAATATTTTATCATGTAGAAATAATTATAGTTATTGTTGTTTTATAGAATAAAATTATCATATAGTTTGATAGATATGGCATGAAACTTAAAGAAGTATTAGAACTTAGATTAAAGTGAGTTTAAGATATTGACTGTAGAGGGTGGGAGTATATGAGACAATAATCAAGTATAATTTTTGCATTTTCAGAGATCTTTTGGATGTAATGGCCGAGGTGCGAACCCAAAGGGCTTGTTTGATTGCATGTAGGTGAGAGCTAGAAAATGGTATTTTAATATTCTGAAAGTAAAAGTTGAGAACAAGGTGTTGAAAAGTAATCTGGTTGAAAATTGATATAATTGGTAACATATGTGAGAAGTGTGTATGATAGGTTTGGTAAGCAAAGAATGAATGATTGAGATTATGATTGTGTGAATTAGTTTTCAATATGTATAAATATATTTTTTTTCTCCTTTTAAGATTTAAACGTCAAAATGGAAAGCAAGGATTCTAAAGAGAAAAAAGAAAGTGGAAAAGAAGCTAACCTTCTGCATAGGGTTTGTTGTATAAGTTTGAAGTTTTATTTTATAAGGACTTATAAGTTTAAGTTTAGGGTTTTAGCTGTGTAATAAATTTTCAATCAGGTTGTATAAAAGTATGAAAAAATATATCCCAAAATCAATATTAAAGTATATAATTATGAAGCTCTTAAAGAGATGAATGCCAGATGCCACAAAAAATAGCTTGACCAAAGTCCAAATTATGACAAATAATGATATATTATCCTTCCGGAAATTAACACTAAAAAAGCAAGTATTTTAATTGGAGTATCAAAATGATACTTCTTGGAGCACATGATGTTTGGGAAGTCATTAAAAAAAGCTAGTGATAAATCAACTCTATCCACACTATAAAAAAAATAGTTCAAAGGACTTAAGAAAGGGAGACAAGAAGGTTCTCTTCCTCATCTTTCAAGCATTAAATGACAAAGATTTTCAGAATATCTCAATTATTATTTTATCCAAGCAAGTGTGGAAGAAGCATCAAATCTCTTTGAAGGAGAAATGAAGGTTAAAAAAGCTTGACTTTAAATTTTGAGAGGAGAATTTGATTCATTACAAATAAAATAAGAAGAGTGAATTTATGAACTTTTTTTGTTATTTTTAATATGGCTTCTAAGAATATAGTAAATATGGCTTCTATTAAAAAGAAATCAAAGATTTAGAGTACACCATGATGTTCATAGATGCAAGCCATGAAGAAAAGAAAAGAAAAAAAAAGAGGTTATTGACTCTCCAAGATGGATATCCAATCAACAAGAAAAGATGAAAGATTCAATTATGATAGAAGTTAATGTGAAAGGGGTTGTGGATATACATTGACAAGGTCATGGTTGTGGAAGTGATTAGAGTTCCAGCAATGACTCTTAGTATTCCGACAATAAAAATAAAAATGAGAAAAGAGAAGCTTAATAAGAGGTCGTACTAAAAGATGTCAAACTTGATGTATGATAAATCTCAAATCTAAAGCTTTTTTTTGTAACAAGCTCGGTCAATATGCTAAAGAATGTATAACACTCAAAAATAAAGCTAATGAGACAGCTAATTACATTGAAGAAATTAGAGAAGAAAATACTATTATGCTATTATACTCAAAATGACAAAATTAGGTCAAGCAAATATATAATAAAATGATATTGGTGCGATCAGTCAGTTGTGTGAAAAAAGAAGTATGTTACAAAGAGTCAATAAATGACAATGTCTCTTTTTAGAGATGATTCTAAAATATTGGTGCAAGAAAAATATAAGATCTCTGTTTGCATAAAAGATAGATGTCATCAATTCAATTAAAATGTCTATCAAGTGTGTTATATGAAAAAATAATATTTGAAGTTTGGTCAACTCTTAGGGAAAGATCGCAGCTTTTTAATACAAAATGACAGGTTATTTAATTATTAAGGTAAAATTTTAAAGAATAGATTTTTTTTTAATATTCAAAATAACGTTGCAATGTGTCTCAAGACATATTATCAAGATATATGAACCTTGGGTTTAACATCTTCATTTTGAGTTAATTTATCAAGTGTCAAACTCCCTTGTCAACTTTGTGACACATTTTAGTCATAAAATAATTCACAACGAGTTTTCAAAGGAGTCAAATATAGGTTTATTTCATGAAATATAATTCAAAATGTTTTGATGCATTCAAGAAGTTCATGATCATTAAAACACAAATATAATCTTTAGATTGGGCAATATTTGATTGACAAATCAACATTTTTAAAGCTTACTCCTCCAACTAATATAAGAGTATATACTTGCTTGACTAGAAAACCATGGTAGAGTACTTTTAGCCTTGTTGTGAAATCCAGCACACACACACAGGTATTTAAAGTGTAAACAAGAAAACTCCAGAAAGTTTTCACTTGGAAAACTTCGAAAAGAGGGGAAACCACCAGCCCAAAGAAAATGTAAGCTCTCCACCATTTGCATGTACAAATCTTCCTGGCAACGGACATGGTAATTGTATAGAGAAAGGAACACGTATGATCATACGTTTCGATAACACAATTGCTAGTAGTATGATGACAACAACGAGGAATGGACGACGATGAAGGTCACATGATGGAGACATGCGGAGGTTGACATCGGCGCGACGACCATGCACCGGGTGGTAATGACCGCTGAAAGTGGTGGCACCCATTGTGCTTGGAGGATCTTCAAGTTTAGGGCTCTCTCCTCTCTTGCTTGGCTCCCCTCATTTGAGGAAGGCTTAGATTTATAGGGCGCTCTCAGAATACATGCAACCAACCACTCATCTCCCGAAAGTTCGCATGATGATTCCTTAATCATATGATGTATTTTTGTGTATTTGAATGCTTAAATGAAGTCGTAATTATAAGATATTGGTTAGATTGATCCAAGACGCCGACGTATTTATATAAACACTCTATGTTTGAGAGCTATTTAGGGATTTGCGACATCCCAAAGTTTTCAAAGATATTTTATGTGTAATTGACCAAACGCGGGCTCTTGCTTTTAAAGATCAAGATCTGCTGTTTCACTGCAGTATTTATGCTATATCGTTCCCCTATTTTTGAGATTTAGACATTATCACCATCCAAAATATATATGTCAAATAAAATAAAATCTTCAATGAAATTTGAGGTCCATTAACCACACATTTTGATACAAACTTCTTGGAGTACAAGATTGGCGGACGTGCATACAGTGATGTGTACAGACGGCGTGGATTTCATACTGACGACCAGACGATACGCTGGCGCCGGTACGGTTACAGCCCGCCGGCCGGCAATAACCTGGCGCAGCGGTTTGGCCGGCTATGGTATTCAACTGGTCACGGCGAACTGGCCCGCGCAATAATGTATGGGTAAGGGACGCTGAACTGACGCTGGAGCGCAATATGCGAGCAACGCTGCGGTCAGCCATGCGCAGTATGCTGAAGTGCTCAGACACGCTGCTGGGTTACAGATGGCCATGGCATGAAGAACCAAGCTTTTCGCTTTTGGCAGTTTTTGACGATTTTGGGTGTTTTTTGACGATTTTTTACCTTTTTTCCCCATAGGTCTATAAAATCCCTCAGAGCCTGTAAGGAGAAGACCTTCTTTTCTTTGAGAGAAGTTCTGCTATCAAGACCGTAGAAGTTCATACGAGATAAGCGCTCCAGCCAGCTTCGAAAGAGGTGTTAACTAACCTCGCCTCATCCACTGTGATCAAGAGGCTATTCACATACTACAAGGCTCCGCTTCCCTGAAAGATGTTAACCGACCTCGCCGACCGACCGATCGGAGAGAGGCGACCCGTAGTTCATAGCAGTGCTCCAGCTTTTCCCTTGAAGAGGTGTGTTACCTGACCACCGGGTTGGTACAGCGATCAAGACCCATTCATACGGCAAGGCTCCGCTTTTTCTTGAAAGAGGTGTTAACGAATCCACCATCAACCGCACCGGGTTCGGAAGTATCAAGACCGCATACGACAAGGCTCCAATTTTCCCTTAAAAGAGGTGTTAACCTCGCCGTCGACCGGGTTCGTGGAGGTGATCAATACCCGTAGGTTCATACTCCAGCTTTCCTCAAAGAGGCCCCAACTTCCCTTGTCGACCAACGGGTTCTGGAGGCGACGATCGACGAGCAACCGGAGACGCGATGACTGCGATGACGGGCGGTGCGGCCGACGCCAGTGGCCGACGCTGGCGATGGATGACCGGGATGATGGTGGTGACCGTTCGAAGGTCGCGTGATGAAACTGGGATTTCGCAGATGGGGCTCAGACCACCGTGGTTGGCGCCCCTGGGTGGTCAACGCAACCATCGACGGTGGCGCACGGGCGCTTGTGAGTCGACCGGAGATGACCGGGCAGGACGACGGTGGTGACCGGCGATCGCCATATTGGGCGTGACAAGGGTCGCGCAGCAATACGGTGACCATGGTTGGCGCACGGTGTCGAGTACGGCAACTCATGATGGTGGCGACCAGCGCACGGTAGGCCAGCGATGACCGGCAACCATGGTGGTGAAAGTATTGTCGACGGTCGGGATTTCATGACCGCCGGCTGCAATTTTACGCGGCGTGACGGTTGGCTACGCGGCTGGCCGGGGTGGTGGTCCGCACGCAGACCTGAATGACGCCTGTCGGTGGTGATCATGCTATGCGGGATGGCAATGGTGGCCGCGGTGACAAAGGTCGGTGGCGATGACGTTATCGCGTATGAGAGGTGGCGATTTTGACCCATCCGGTTGTTTGTCGTGCAGTGACCACGATTAAACCTGGAAGAAATTGAACCGAATTTTGACCTATCCGGTTGTTGTCGTTACTGACGCTTAACCCGTATGGAAGAGATCGGGATGTCCACCAAGACCTTTGACCTATCCTATGTACCCAAAGTGTTACTTGACTTCTTACGTGGAAGAGGTCCGATCAAGTCCCCTTGGGATTGATCATCATGCCCGATTGAGATACAACGTGAGTTATATATTTCAAGTGGGAGGATTAAATGAAGAAGAAATAAGCTTATAAGAAAAGTCATAAACTCATTACTTTGATAATGTTGGTGATACAATATTGTCACAAGATAACTTAACAAAAGGGACGAGATACATTTTAGAGAAAGTTAACAAAAGACAAGAGGTGGAGAGGAAAAAGATAAACGGATAAATTAAAGACTATAATATTTATACACCAAAGATTACATATAACACTTTTAGACCTCCATGTTCCAAGTTCTAGGGATGATTTTTCCTCCGATCTTTAGTTATAGCTTGATGGTTGGTCATCCGATAACTGGGAGCGTCTTTACGTGCAAAACTCTCGAGGTACTTCTTTATCTTGAAGATTAAAATTCGATGTTGAAGGTCACCAAGGGCGGTTGAGCTTGTTTGAGGTAATATGATTGTTATTTGTTGATTTCCTGCACCACTCCAACCCCAATGGGAGTTTGAAATTTTATCTTAAGATGAGGAACCGGTGACAAAGACCAAGATTGATTGAGGGGTCTTCAAAATATGTATGCAATTTGACTTGACCACTATGAATTGAAAGTGAGTGACTTATTGAGGAAATTCTCGAGAACAATGGAAGGGTGATTGTCCCTCCACTTGTGCAAGCATTATCAAACCCATATAACGCCGGGTTGAAGTTTTTCTTAACCACATGCTAAGAAAGGTGGAGTAAAATAAAACATCAACGAACTCCCATTATCAATCAAAATTCTCTTAACATAACAGGTCACCAATCCATGACAAGAGGATCTTGATGTGGAACTTGGACTCCTTCAAGTCCGAGTTATTAAAAGTGATGGGATGATTAATACAAGATTTTTAACTCCCCTCTTTAAAAGCAGGAAGACTTGATTAGATAACCCACTTGCAATCAATTTCTCCAACTATTTGGCGACTATTATGTTGTTTCTATGATGATTGTCCCGGTTGCCCCTCAGTTGGAGCTATGTTTATTTGAGTTGGTTGATTTTGCACAAATTGACACAGATATCCCTATTGAATAAGCCTCTCAATCTCTTCTTTAAGTTATTTACATGCCTTTATAGTATGTCCACGACTTCGATGGAAGTAACAATATTGCTCTTGATTTCCTGAAGTTGGTTTCAGTGGATGGCCACTTAATGGTCTTTCATCTAATAGCCATCAAGACAACAACGTGAGATGTGTGTGGGTGTATTCCAATCATGAGGGTGGGAGGGAGATCACGACGCCTTGTTGCTTCTTGATGGGATTGTTGATGTTTCCTGTAGCACATTTTCGTGGATTGTTCAAATTATTTTGGGCATTAATAGCATCATCAGAAATTTATTTCCACATGGTGAACCAAGTAATAGTGGATCAGACATTAGTAGAAAGGTCCGAGGAGCCTCCAAGGAAAACTCCTCTTAGTAATTCGTGTATACTTGTATTTGGCGAAGCTCGAGGAGAATCTCTGGAAGTATTCTTTAAGTGATTCATCATCATTTTGACCAATGCCGGAGAGATGGAGAAATCTTTAATGATCCTCCTGTTTGCAATGAACTGCTCTACAAAAATCTTGACGAGTTCATCAAAGGTACGGATGGATCCCCTTGGAAGGGGGTAGAACCAAGTGCGAAGCTTGCCCTCATGAGGGTAACGGAAAGACTTGACAAAGCAAAGGTGTCGAGCTCTGGATATGCATGAGTCCCATAATGGTCGATGTGTTCATATGGGTCCCCCATCATAGAATCAATGCTCAAAACTTGAAACCCATAGGAATAGGATGTTGAAGAATAGCTCGAAGGTGAGGACTCCTCATAGGTGAGGGGAGGATGATCGCCTTGAAGGTGAAATTATCTCGCATTAAGCATAACACAATTAACAGGGGTCAACAAGATGAGAATGTGTCAACAAAGAATAATTGGTGGATTAACATTGGCGCACGATGATGAGTAGAACTAGAAGTGTCCGTGAGATCGCATCCGCTCTCTACGCGGAGGAATTTCTGTCAAGGAGATTAGCATTTTGACCTCCCACCATTAACGATCGATCTTGGGGAGATGTGTCGCTGGTAGTGAGTTGTGTTCCTCAAAAGTCGGATCATCTCATTTGAGACTCTTCCATTCGGCACACGATCTTCTAAAGAGATTCTCGCGCTCCTTCACACGATCATGCCTATCGTGGGAGTGAGGTAAGCTTGGCATCCTCGGTTCAAGGATTGGTTTTGAGAGTGACGAGAGTTGGAGCGGGAGGCTCTGTGAGTATTGCTATTGGCCATAATGCGGTGTTTAAAAATTGTGATTGAGGGTTCTTTTCACGGTCAAATTGTAAAGCGCGCTAGAAAAACCATGAGTAGAGAGTTTAGCCTTGTAGAAATCCCACAATCACACGTATTTAAAGAGTGAACAAGAAAACCCGCAAAAATTTTTACATGGAAAACCTCAAAAGAGGGAAAATCATGGGCCTAGCCCAATAAAAGCTTCACTATGTATCTGTTGATACAAAATCTTCCCATAACGGATTACAGAATTGTATGAGAAAGGAACAACGACTATGTAGTCACGCTCAGTGGTAAATAATCTATAGCATGATGATGACAACAACGAGAACGACTACCATGAAGGTCGCCGCGATGGAGACGGAGGTTGACGACGGCGAGGATCGGGCACGGCGATGATGGCGACGCGGCGGTGGTTGACGACCGGCCGAGTGGTGGCAACGTGCTTGGAGGATCTTCAAGCTTTAGGGCTCTCCTCTCTCTTGTTGGCTCCCTCATATGAGGAATGAGGCTATTTATAGATTGGAGAGTGGGCCTCTAAATGCATGCAAAATCAACCACTCCTCTCCATCTGACGGCTCATGATAATTCTTTGATCATATGATGTATTTTGTGTATTTGAATGCTCAAATGAAGTAATTATGAGATATTTGTTAGATCCGCTCGTCAAGATGCTCGATTTGACTATAAACACTCATGTTTTGAGAGCTATTTAGAGATTTAACCGACATCCCAAAGGTTTCAAAGATATTTTATGCTTGATCTCCACTTCAACTTCGTCACTTGCTTTTAGCATCAAGATTCGTGCTTCGACTAGTAGTATTTTAAGTGTCATATCAATACTAATTTATAAGTTTTGCAGTGATAATCCCATTTATGGGCCCTTAAGTTCACTCTCTGAAGTGCGAATTTCTCACTTGATGTATGAATAACAAAATAAAACTTAGAACAAGAAAAAAAAAAACTATACCATTGATTTACGTTGGAAGTTGAAAACTAGATACAAAGCCTGTTAAGTATATGCATAGAAACATAACAATAACATTTGTATAACTTTACATGTATCATCAAGTAAAACCACGCACATCCATATCGTATCCTCCATATAACACCCAATTTACTATTTAAGCTTCAGACCAAGTTATATGGTATTCACCAATATCAGCCTCTGGAATCTCTAAAGCCTTCCACACAGGACGAGAAGCATCTACAATATCATTACGGCATGGTGGCTGATAATCATGATCATAGTCACACCCATTCACCGAGTCACACTCGTCCACAACCTTAGCCAAAACAGACCTCCCATTAGCATGGATCCTGATATTCTTCGAGCATCGGCTGCCATGATTGTACCAGCCAGTCGAAAGCGCCACCACCTTCTCCTCATCACTGTGATATCTGTTATCGCACTCTGAACGGCCACCACCATCACCGCCCTTGGCAAAGCTATTGATGGTCATGATTGCATGTGTTTCGCCTGTAACTGGTGGCGAGCAACGATACTGAGGATAGGAGTGGCCACCTCTGCAACAGTCTGAATCGTTCTCTCGATTGCAGTTTTCAGTCCTTCCATGAAGATAGCCGCTCGGGCTGCACTGCCCAAGAAGAGGGGAATAGCGCATGCAGAAGCAAAGATTAAGACTTGCTGATAAGAACAGTAGGAACAGTGCTGGTACAGCTGAAGACACTGCCATATTGATCACACGCCCTCTGCTTTGATTATGTTCAAGGGCTTTGTTGTGTGCTTCTTCTCTCATTTGAGTGGCTATTTATAGAAGCAAATATTTTATGGTTGATAATTATTCTATATAAGGTTTGTGTCATAATTACGTACTTAATTCTGCAACAGATCTAAGCGTACGTTAGTGGCAAACTGCCATCAATCAGAAGACAATTTTTTTATCGTTGCCTTTATAAATATAGTAATTTGATTCTTTACGTGTTCGATGCATGGGAATTTTTATTACATGCAAAGCAGATTAAAAACAAGATGTAAAACACATTTTTATTCTTCCTCTATGTATCATAACAGCTACGTCGTGTGATTTAATAGCATGGTCCACTATCCCACGGCTCTATTAAAATATTAAATAATAAAATATATCGTTGGATAGCTTATTTAAATCGAATACATGTTTTAAAAAAAAAGAATAATGATCCATCCTTTCAAAATTAAAATCAAATCAATATTTAATATAGAAAGATTATATATATATATATATATATATATATATATATATATATATATATATATATTCTTACATACGATTTTTCATGCATCTTATGTATGAAATTGATGTTTAATTTTTAGTCGAATAAAATATTTCTATATAAAAAAAAACTGACCGTTCACGTCAGAACAAAAGAATTATGTAGATTCCATAACATATTGCAAAAAAGTTATGCAAGTGAGCTTAATAATAAATGGTGCAAAATGATTTAATAATTAAGGAGAAGTTATCATGA
This sequence comes from Cymbidium sinense, assembly GCA_021442155.1. Lineage (NCBI taxonomy): Eukaryota > Viridiplantae > Streptophyta > Magnoliopsida > Asparagales > Orchidaceae > Cymbidium > Cymbidium sinense. Next base: position 295,441,943 of record CM038214.1, on the reverse strand, counting down.
AGTGTTGTAATATTGGAATTTTCTCTTAGGCTTAAATTAGGTCATGGATTTGGGTTAATTGCAAAAATGTTTGAGGTAGTTAATAACAAAACTTGCATGTATAAGTTGTACTAGCTAGCTCTCTCTCATATAGTAAAAAAATATTACGTGTAATGTTTGGATATATTTGGACATCAATCAGGCACTTGATTTGGTATCCGAATAAAAATTATATCCGGACACTATACGTAATATTCTCTCCTCATATAAGGGCAAAACTTGATATATTTGAGAGCTTGAATTTATAATCTCTTATATGAGATGGAGAAATTAGTTATTTGCATCACCCCACCCACCCACCAATATATATATAAACATAAATTTAGCTCTTCTGATAAGAAAATTTGTTTCCCCCTTACTCCCATAATTATACTAGGTTATTGAAAGCACAATCAACTTCTTCTAATCAATATGATAAATTTCACTTAAGGCCATCATTATCTCTATTTTTTTTTATGTTGTTGATAGTCATTATTGTTAATATTTTAATAAATCAACATATATGTAAAATTAAAATAAGTGGTTCATAAAAAACAAATAAAGAATAATAACGAATTCTGAATAAAATTAAGATTATTTTGAATAACTTTGCATTAAAATTTAAATTTGATTTGAATTTTGAACTTGAATTCTATTGATTCTATTGATATATGTGAATTGATAGTATTTATAAATATTAATATGATTATTTGAGAGTTCAAGTAATATTGCCACAAAGTTCCAAATTGTTGTTGGATGATTGCATAAATGAATGATCCCTTCCTTAGGCCGTGAGGGCTACTTGTGTCATAGCTGACTTCAAATCTTTAATTTCAAAAATATATCTATTGAAATCTTAACGGTAAAATTTACCAGAAAATAGCACCGCTCCTACCTTATCTTCCGCAAGGCTTGGGAATTATTTAGGTATCCGGTTAATAAATTAGTAAATGTTTAGATACTCCCCTATGATTGTCAATATTTATTAAAACGATGACACCTTTATTAATATATTCTTAACACAACTAAACTTAGGGTCTCTGTGAGAGTTATAGTTGTATGAAAAAAAAATAATGATAGAGTGTTACATAAAAAGTTATGATTGGTATATAAATTTTTTTATTATATAAAAATCAAATCGTAGATTTCTGATCACTACGTAGGTAATCAGATCAAGTTGAAAAATACATCTTTCTCACTACAAATTTCAAAAACACTAAAACATAACTAAAATACAGTACTCAAATAATACTGCGATGCGATACGACACCATACCTCACCACACCTCCACCGAATGGAGCCTTAGTTGGACATTGTAACAATATTTACTCTCAAAGTGAACAAATTATATTATAACAGATGGATTCCCATAATATAATCTTCACTATATTTTGAAGTTTATGAAATTAAATCACAAATAAGAAAATTCTTTCACAATATGGAACTTATTAATGTGACATTTATTTAAGCATAACGCAAATTCTAATCTGCTTATTCAATATCATAGAATCACATATTCAAACTACACTAAAGCTATGAAATCTTAGTATCATTGACTTCTCTTCATTATATAGACTAATATTATCGTTTTTACATTCATTTAAATTAACTTCATCTAACTATTTTTATTCCGCAAATTTAAGGATCATGTTTTTTTAATTAAAAAAAATCTCAGCATAATATACCTCCACAAGAGAAAAAAAAAACATTACATGCAGACTTCATATGCATACTTATTTATAAAATAGACCTATTATTTAAACAGATATTTAGAATATATCAAACACAATACAGCACAAATTTATTATGAATATACAAAATACACTCGATATACTCCATATATTCTATATATTATTGATTATTAAAAAATCTAAAATTATTAAAATAATGATTAATATATATTCATCTTATAATTTAATTATTTAATTATAAAAATCTGATTACACCGACAGTGTACTCCATGTATTCACAATATACTCATATTCTATGATAAATATTATTAAATATAAATTTAATTTATTAATTAAAATCAAATACATTACAAAATAAGTTTAAATTATCATTTACAAAAAAAATACTTTTATATGTATCATATTTTGATTGGACGAAGCAAATAGCTGAACATACAAGTAATATTCTCTCAGTATAACCAGAGAAATTTAACAGTAAATGTCTGATTAAAAAATGAATTAAAAATTACCTGATATTGTGCCACAATTTGATGAACGAAAAACTCTTTTAAAAAAAATAAAGATTACATCCAAATAGTTCTAATCAAATGCACATTGTGGTCCAATATATTGGTTAAGCATATTATTTTCCAGGAAAATAATGAGCATTCAAGGTTTCATAGAAAGGTTTATGCAGCAGTTTTCATGAAGCAGCAGACTTTCTGCTGAAAAGATAATTAGTGTCATAGCATATATATATATATATAATTAACATGCAAATCAAAATTGTTATACGAAATAATATCGATTGTTTGTTGGGATCAATTCAAATCTCCATCAATCTTCAATGATGGCTCTTCTTCTCTTCTGCTTTTCGTTGAGACTTTGCCTTAGCCTGCTGGAGACAATAAATAATTTGGAAGATCAAAACATAAGCAATAATAGCTATAAATCATTATCATAAATCCAAATGAAAATAAAATTGAGAAGTTTATATTATTAAGTTGATAATTACTGCGAAATTTTATTTTAGAATTAATCAATAAAAATCAATTTTGACTTTTATCAATGTTAGGGTATTTGCTACCAAAAACTATGATTTAATTCGCTACGGAAAAAATGAGGACTTTGAATTGAATGAGTAGGTGAATATGATGATAAGAAACAAGAATAAATATTGAAAAAAAATCTTAAATAATTGTAAATGTTTAAAAATTAGTAAACATTAAAAAGTTGTTACTAATAATAGAAATGTGATAGAGATAGTAGTGAATTGAAAGGTGAATGATATAATTACTAAGGAAAATAAAATAATTAGCAAAAAATACTTTCTATTAAATTAATTATCAGTGTGCAAAAATTATAGGTGTGGTTAGTGATTCTAGTTATGAAATTCAACTAGAAGATAGCTTAAATATGTAAATTATAGTAAGAGATTGATGAATTATTATAGCATATATGTGAGAAAGATGGCATTAACATTGATAACTCTTTAAATGATATAATAAGATTGGCTAGTATTAATGATAGTTATATAGTGACCAAGGAGTTTTTAACTAGAATGAGTATACAATAAAGACCAACATTAAATCTATCTTTTTATATTTGTTATGAAAATGCACAAAAAGGATATTATAACTCAAGGAATATTTTAGGCTTAAACTAATCCAAAGTTAAACTAATCTAAGCTAAGCATTTTAGCTGAAGTTAGGCCTTCACATTAATAAAAATAGTAAGTTTCTTTAAGTTGAGATCAGCTAAGAAAACCATTAAGTTGGTTTCAAACTTAGCCCATGCACTATTCAATAAATTATAATGATAAATTAGTAATGAATATATATATATATATATATATATATATAAAGCATTCAAAATGGTAAAAGATAATCTAACAAGTCACATGCAAAGATATGTGAAAGGGTAAAACACGCCATTATATTTTCAACCCAACTATGAATACCCTGCAGCATTAATTAATTAATGCAAACTATATCGTCAAATACATTAGATTTGTATAAAGCTAGTAATATGGAGTGTTGATGACTATTCATTTATTTTGTCAATTCTCTATTACTGGATTTGAAATCATTAATAACATAGATCGCCGTAAGTTGCTTAGTATGGTGCTTCCTAATATCCACACAACATAATAGTAATAATAATAATAATTAAACAATTACGACACAAGATATCATAAAAAAAGCAACAACATAACTGATCCTAAGCACTGCGCAATGAATCTAATCATCAACTACATACAATCTTTGTTGATTCATCAAAAATTTAAAAAAATATATGGATCAATGAGCAATTGATGTAGTGAGAAATGATGGGGCTCGAGTATTCACCAAGAATTTAAAAAAATAAAAAAAATAAAAAGAAAACAGAGGGCAAGAAGTGGATAGGAGAAAATCAGAAAGAGGACAAAAAAAAAAAAAGACAAACGGCACCACAAGGAAGAGAAGGACTAACAGGTGTGACACACCACCAAGGCTGATGAAGGGAAAACTAATAGAGAAAAAAAGCCCACCATTAAACAAGAAACAAAGATTGAAGTGAGATTTGTATCGGAAGGCGTAGCAGAGATGAGCAAAGGTTCGAGGGCACTTAGCTTAGGTCATATTTAACATTGCTTAGGACATGGAGTTAGCTTATATTAGACAATAAGTTGTGAGAAGAATTCACACCACTTGGAACTTAAGTGGGTCCACACTCAAACCAAGCAGATCAATGCTGTATGCTTTTAACGGGTGATGAGATATATGTTCAAAATAAATATAAAATTAAAATAATAGTGAAAATATTTAGATGATAAATTGCTTAAAACCAATATAAGAAAGATAAAATATATGATATTATTAGAGCATAAAATGATACATAGCTGTGACATACATCTTACATATATTATAAAGTAGAATGGGATATAAAAGAGGATTTAATTTTTAAATGTATGATCAGATGGCTAAATTAGAGAACATCTATAAGTATTATGCGATGAAAGAATATCATTGAGATCTAAAATAAATTTAACAATACTAGGTTTAACGCCTCTTGTATAACTCATCATGAAGAAAATGAGGATTCATGAAACTAACATCAAATTTTTAGCAAGAGATTAATACTGATGATGATGAACTGCAAATAGGAAGAAAACATAGGGAAAACAAAAATCATATCCAACCAGCCAGTGATCAAAGAATCATCCACCATGGGGTATGATACTGAAACAAACTTGCTGGTCATAATGAAATGCAGCAGCAGCAAATAATAATAATAATAATAATAATAATCATAATAATGCACCAATGGTGCATAGAATGAATACCTAAAAGGAGGAGGAGCAAGAAGCAAAGAGAATGAAAACACAAAGAAACGTTGGTAATCCCCCAAGGGAAAGCCAGAAGAAAGACTTTCTTTCAGTATCAATAATCTAAATTGCACCTTAAGGTGATGGAGATTGAAACATATACGCTCATGAGAAGTGTGAATCTTGTGCATTCAAACGAGCAAATTAGCACATTGATCACTTTATTTATTTTGTAATTCTATATTTCATAGTGATTTTATTTTAGATTTGTCTGTTTAAACATGCCTATGAAATATTGCATATTGAAATAAGATGTGTTCTCTATTATTATGATTTTTCATAGATGGTTCATCTCTAATGCATTCACCTTAATTTGTTAGGCAGAGTGTATTGCTATTCTCAACGAAAAATGTCAGTTGGACTATTTGCTATTTGATTGTTCTGATGTTAATTTTGTAGCAAAGATTGGTCTTTTTGCCATTAGTGTAAGTCTTCAATGGCTTAAGCGATTCCTGTAGCATGTTATCCTCTACTACTATTGTTATTAAATCCAGTGGTGAAAGCTCCTCCATACAAAACTACATGTGCACATCCTTGTTGTCGAGATCAGGGCACTTCAAGCGATGTTTATTAATTTATCCTGCTAAATTTATCACTATCACTACCCTCTGCTTCTATTCTTGATTCTGTAAAGCCAAAAGAGATTTAAGACAGCTGGCAAAGAAATAATTGTTTATAAATACAAAAACCTGAGACATTTATTTAATAACCATAATTAACAGAATTTCCAATTCTTCTCAAGCTTGTGTGCTTGATTGAATGTCAATTACTTCGACTGCAATGCACGAGCAACTATCAAATTTCAAGAGAAGTTAGCTACTTATAATAGTGGAAGGTTTAGAGCTTTGGATTTATGGATTTGGTGATCTCGTGCTTTGAACTATTTTCATATATATAATTTAATAATGGTAGAAGCGCATGATTGATATTAGTTAAAACAAGAAGTTATTTTCTTATTGTAGCATGAATCCAAAAATGAGTATTTTTTTAAATGAATTTGATTGCCTTGCTTTTTTTTTATTTATGATATCAACAAATTCTTGATTAGCATGAATTTCTGACTTTTTTCGTTTACATTGAAAGAAGTCTAGTCCTTATTTTAATTAATGGTCATAAAAAAAGTGAATTCCATCCATTACATCATTTAGTTTCATTGGGAGGATTACATCTTAAGACATCATGCATTAAATTGATATTAGAGTATAATGTTCAATAATAAACCAACTAGAAATGAGGCTCAATATCAAAGTCAATTAATAGATCATCAAAGAAAAGTGATTTTAACTAAACTAGCTAAGTTGTCAAATAAGTAAAATAAAATAACTAAAGATATCAATAATTTAAAGAGTAAGGTAAATGTTGGAAACCAATTAATTTCTTCCACATAAACTTATAGTTGAATCTAATCAAGAAAATTATCGTACAAGGACTAATGAATATAGACAATCCAAGGTGTATGATCACCAACAATATAGCAATCATAAAGGTCGAAATTTTGATGCAAATTATGACAAACTTAAGAAGGTAAAAATTGAAGCTTCTACTTCTGATGTAAATATAGATCCTAAAGGTTTTTTTTTTCTGGGCACAAATAATTTCATTGAATATAAAATAATATTGGGTGAGCATCGTGAGATTTATAAAACTAAAATTAACTGGACAAGCTAAAATATACTTGATAAATATGAAAAAATAAAAAGAAAGAAGGTAATCTACAACTACCTAGGCTGAAAAAAAATGCTAAAAGAGCTTTTTTTTATCATGTCGTGGTGGATTATTTGATTAGTTAAATTTTTTGAAATAAGAGGCAAAAACCATTATGAGAACGAACAAATTATTTAAAATCACTGATAATCCTTATATCATACTATTTAGGTTTAAATTGGATTTGACACCATATTTTAAAAAAGAGATGCCACAACAACAACACATTTCATCAGTTGAGCATGCCTTTTAACTAGCAATAAAATTTAAGCAAATGTTAAAATTTTGTGTATCGAAAAAACTTATTGCACATAATTGAAGTGTACCTTACCTCAGTTAAAATGGCCAAATTCAATTTACTACACCAACTCCATTTAGAGACAATAACACCATTATCAATAAATATATTAAAAATTGCAAGAAACAAATAAAAGGATTACAACTCCTAAAGTAAAGGAGCCTACCAAATTGCATGGATCTAAGTATTAGAAAGTAAAAAAGTTGTTGATAAGAAAGTTGAGTAGAGTGGAATTGCATCTATAAAGATGGATGTATGGTGAAACTCATAATGATAAAATGATGAGTGATTGTATTAGCGATATAAAAAAAGTATAATCCACTAAAATTAAAACCATGAAAAATAGACTTATTTATCGTGTAGAACAAAAGACAAAAAAATGTATTTATTAATAGATAGATTTTAGAAATGAACTGGAATAAAAATTACCACTATCAAATGATAAACCCTCAGAGAGAAGACCGAATCTATTATTACAACATTAACATGTCACTTTCCCAATGGGCACGAGATGCTACAAACTAGCATATGCAAGCAAAGTAATTACAATGTTTAAATATTATTTATCTATTAGCCAAAAGCTTTAGATAAAAATTAAAATAAGTATGGAATGGGTCAAATTGAAGTATTAGGAAAAAAAAGAGTAAACCTAAAATAGCATGATATAAATTGCTTAAAAAACTTATGCATTGTAGGTATCCTGTACAACACTCAAGTAGGAAAAAAAAAGTAAGTAAAATGTGAACTCATAAAGATGGTCCATGAACGCCTACAGTAGACAACCACCATCCCAAGAAAAAATCTTTAAAACTCCAATACATTCAACAGGACTATTTTCAACCTCTATAAACCTCTTCTCAACAAACTCCCTCCTTTGTCTTCTTTCCCATTATTTGTTCATAATTTTAAAAAAAAATTTAAAGATACCATAAGTCAGTCAATCTAGATATTAACTTAATATTTGGTAATTGACAACCAGTAATGTACTCCTAGTCCACTAACTCCAAATCCTTATATAATATTGAAAACTATTCTAACCTTATCAAAGCATATGGAGCACTAAGTAGAAATTGTTACTTTTTTTTTTGGCAAAGCAACATGTTGATGCGAAAGAAGTAACTCAGAGAGTAAATTTGACCAACATGATTACTCTAAGGAATAGGTGTCATGGAGAATGAGAAAGGAAAACATAGAGTAAAAAAATTGATTGATGAAAAAATAAGTCTCCTGGACTAAAAGATGGGTGGGTCTTATTTGCACACTTGGAGAAGTTTGAGCCCTTGATTTCTCACTTACTGACTCTCCTTATGGCAATTATGGTTTACAAAAAGTAAAAGAGTGTATAATGTACATTGTTACATAAGGTACTAATAGATGAAGTTAGGATTTCATACCAATGCAAAGTCTTATAGACCTCCTTGCAATAAGCCTCATCACGTCAGTATTCTATTACAACAATCTAGAAAGCAAAAAAGACAGAATAGGCACATGTCGACTACTAGAAGGATAGCAAGTAACCACCAAGTCACTTTCCATGAGTGTTTTTGGGGATGAATGTGCAGGATTTATTGACTAGTTGGCAAAATAAACTCATATCAGTTGCTAGAAGGATGACAAGTAACTATCTAGCATTGACTACAAATATTGTTAAAAGAATACATGTATGAGCCATTATTGATTGTTAAACAGCTCTCAATGTTGTTGCACGATGCACTCTTTGATAACATGGAAAACAATCAAACCAATATACACACATTATAACTCATCGATGATGCATCGACTTAATCTAACGACATAAATGTGTCCTAGAAAGGGGATTAATTCTACATCCATCACTATATCTATAGATTAGTCAAAAGTACTAGGGTTGGCATGATAAACAAGTATTGTTGATCGAGAAAAACTTACATAAACCATGACAAACTCTCATCATCATCATCATGACCATCACCAACATCATTAGTTTTATCCCAAAAATTTTCATTGACTTTAGGAATCTCCATCATCCCCTCATTCATATTAAGTATTACATGAGAATCTCGCTCTATTTTTATGCAAATATTTCAGCAAAATTTCTAGCCAATCACATTTTATATATCACTTTTCCTACTTAATCCTTCCACATAAGTTTCATATCATTCTTACAAGTGCATCATACACCTAAACTATACATAAGCAAAAAAGTACAACACTGCATAATCTTCAATATGAGCTACTATAACCCATCTCTTTAATATATAATTTCTCAATCTATTTTCTAATGCATTTAGAAATCATCTAAATGAAAGTGCTGAAATTCATGCATAAAGAATTATGAATATAAATTCAATGTAACATCCATAGTGCTACATAAGTTGTTAATTACAATAAAATTTAGGAGCAGTTTCACAATAGAATTTATACAAGATTTAGCTTAAATCACAACAAAAAGAAGTTTTTGGGATTACATAAACCTTAGGTTTAGTTTGATTGAACACTAACACAAGATTAAACAAATCTAACTTGGAACGAGATTTGGAAGATTTAATCAAATGAAAAGATGAGAGATCTAAAAATTTAAGATAATTATTCTAATATATACAAACAAAGTACTATATTAACATCCTAATAAAATAATCATAGAGTAACAAAGTTGATGAATATTTTAGCTATTCATTTGCATTTAGTTGTATAATCAATTCTAATTAACCCTTATGCAAATCTAAGCACTTATTATCCTAATTAAATTCTATTTAAGCTGTTTTTAAATTAATTTCTAATTATGCATGTATTTCAATATTTTGAAAAATGTATATTTTATCAATTTTATTACACTTTTACCATAATCAATTTAAAAGTTAATGTTCTAATAAATAATTAATTGCAAACTATACAAGTTATTTTAAATAATTAATATATATTTACTTATCCTACAAAAAGTCTAAGTAATCCCTACTTAAATAAATTAAGCACAAAACATGTAAATCTAATAAGGACATACTCATTGTGGATCGAATATTTTTTCATTGCTTTAGAAAATTAAATGAATGTTTATCATAGGTCTAATTACTTAAGTAAACACCAATAATATTTTAAAAGCAAATTAAACCATAATAAAATTAATTCTAATACAATATTCATACATAACTTAATGAACCTTATTAAAATCTAATTAATCCATAATAAACACAACTACTAATATCTAACTGATAAATTTAATTCAAAAATAAAATTAAAAACCGTTAAATCCCCATAAACTCCTATTTGCAACCAAACAATTTTCAAAAAATTAGCTAAAATCAAAATTATTGGCATCCAGACAATTTTTAGGATTTTGCACTTCAAAAATTTACTAAAGCTAGAGAGATAGAATTAACAATAGAGACATAGTGTATCAAGATATCTTGATATAAATTGCATCGAATGAGCTTGAAAATCATTAAATTTGCTTTGAGATTAATATTAATATAAAGAGTTTTATAAAGCACCAATCTTAAAGCAAATCCAACAGTTTTCAAGCTCATTCTGATATAATTTGCATTAGGATATATTGACACAACTTTTATTCATTAACATTTAACACTTATGCTTCCATCCAAACATCCCCTTGGGTTCTAGTTCACACAAACCTTACCAAAACTGATTAAGTAGAGCGATCTGCCATTGACAACAAACTAAGAATGCGTTCAAATCAATTCAGATCCAACTAAAAAAAATACTAAGAAAATTCACAATATATACTCTGAATATTCACATCACGATCACCGCACGCCACAAAGAAAAATTAACAAACGAACATGAGATCAAACTTAGACGGCCCTATTGGATAATATAGAATTATTTAAATATATCCTCTCCAAGAAACACAACATCAACGCACGTATATGGCCATATTGTGTCTAATCAAGACAAAATCGATAGATCAAATACCTGGAGATATGATAGCTTCACGCCCCCGTAGACGAAACCTAAAGTAAGAGCCGAAGCACGAGCAACCTATTTCCAACGATCCGAGCAAGTTCGATTAAGATAACCAGTAACGGACAGTGATCAAAATCTATTAAGAGAAAAATAGAGACTCACTAATGCAAGGGTGCTGACGCCGGAGTAAGGTCCTGGGAGCGCCATTGACGAACGAAGGAAAACAAGAGAGGGAACCTGCAGTCTTTTAACTTGAGACAACCAGGGCGGCACGAAGAAATGGAAGATGCTATAAACCCTAGAAATCCGCTGGCGGACAGCTTTTCTGGTCCGGGTGGTCCAATTTGAACGACGACTGGGTCAACTAATGGTCCGTGAACAGCTTTGAGCGTGAAATATAGCTTCCAAGATTAATTTATAATAACATACTGTTATATAATACTCATTAATATAATTATTATATATTAATTATAAATTATATATATATATATATATATAATATTATATATTATCATATAATTATAATAATATATATAGTAATACATAACAGTAGTTATGTATTGATTGAATATCATATTATATTATATTAGTGGAATCTGAATGTAGACCTATATATGTAATAATTTCTCTTTAGGTTTAAGCTTCGAAGCAAGAACTGAAGAAATTTCTTTAATGTGTATTAAAGGTGAAACTGGGTCACTTTTTTTGCTATTATATTTTTCAAAATATAATTATAGTTGTATTTGACATTAACTTTTCTAACTATTTTTTAAAAAACTAAGATAAAAATTACTTTGAGAATTAAAATTATTAGAATATGATAACTGTTAGAAAATAATTATTTAAAATTTTTAATATATATATATATATATATATATATATATATATATATATATATATATGATATCACACTAAAATTCTACTAAAAGACGAATCTTGATATCGAAAGCATGATTCTCAATCAAAAGATTAACTCATATAGCGTTATTATTATCAATAATTTTAAACATTAGTGTTTATAAAACCAGCCGCCTGAATCTAAGTCAAGATTTCATAATTCGACTTCATTTGAGTATTCAAATACTTAAAATATTGACTCAAGGGAATGTCATGAGCCATCAGAGTGGTTTGGATTTTTGCATGTATTTACTAAAATGCTCTCTCCAATCTATAAATAAATCATTCTTTCATGAGGAGAGACCCAAAAAGCGAAGAGAGAAAATCCTCTAAGATAATCTGTCACCGTATCGTTACATCGCCACGGCTGCCACACTTGCCACCTGCCACGCCGCACGCTTGCCGCAACACCGCGCCGGCATACTGGTTTCCAATATCATCGCTGCCCCGCCGTTACCAATCATAATAATCATCATTGGCATCAACCATCGTGTCATGTTGACCGTTTGAGTCGCTTTTAGCCATGCCGTAATTATCACTGAATCTTACGGCTATCATAATCGGAAACCAGCATTCACTATCATCACCAATAACGTTAGTAACCACTTGCGATATTGTTACCGATTATGGATTCCCATTGTCGCTTTCTTATATACAATGTAATCAGACGAGAAATGTACAAAATAGATATATAGGAAAATTTTGTTTTGGTGATTTCTCCTCTTCTGGGTTTTCACATAAAATCAGTTTCTTATTCACTCTCAAATATCATGTATGTGGATTTCACAATAGAAGTGTGTAAACTTTTCTTCTATGAATGTTTTCTAACACGCAAAATTTGTGGAAACTGATTTATTATTTCATCTTGTATGGTGACGGGTTTCCAAGATCAAAACCACCATCCGTGGAGTATTTCAAGTTTTAAGGAGCGGCGAAGAATGAAGGTTCATCAAACTTCATTCTTCATTTTGTCTAAACGGGGTAACTCTTAATCTTAAGATTATCCAAATCGATATTCGGATATTTATTTGATTATCGTAGAAGCAACTCGTACCAAGAAAGATAAAGGTCAGGAGCACTTTGGCTACAAGCTCAAAACAAATATTTTGATTTGACCCATTCCACAAATGTAATCGGAAGACTCGACAAATAACCTTGAGTCTAAACTCCACTTTTTCTACATGTTAACGCCATCGAGTAAAGACTAATAACCTGGATAGGTCAAAACTCTACACCTACCCACACAAGCAGAAGTCAAATAACACTTTTAATACCAGATAAGTCAAAAGGTCATTGGACTTTCCACAACCTCTTCCATAAAGAACATCATCAATTATTATGACAAACAACTGGATAGGTAAAAAATCCTGATTCAATTCAACCTCTTCCATGGTTAACGCCATGAAGTCACACTTAACAAATAACTCGATAGGTCAAAAATCTGAGATTCAATTCGACCTCTTCCATTGCGCCATCGAAGTCGCATCGACAAACAACCTCGATAGGTCAAAAATCTCTGGATTCAATTCAACCTCTTCCATAGGTTCTAACACTCATAAACAACCTTGGATAGGTCAAAAATTCTCGGATTCAATTGATTTCTTCCATATCGGTTAACGCCATCGATCACACTCTTACAAATAATCTGGATAGGTCAAAGATCCTCGGCCACCCATCGCCAGCATCCGGTCACTACATTGCCGGGTCATCCCATATTTGAGCCGCCATGCCATTATGCATTCTGCAACTACGCCGGGCCGCCAACCATCGTAGTCACCAGGTCTGCCATCGACCATCACCCAAATTTCCGCCGGACACATCATGCTGATTATTTCGCTGATATACCATAACTATTACTTCGCCGATTTTATTGCTGACCATCGGCCAAGAACCACGGCTGATTATCTTGTTGGATCGCTGGCATCATTATCGACAATTTCCTGGTTACCACTACAGCCAATTATCAGAATTCTTGTCATTATATCGGCCGTCTGCTGACATGGATTTCACATCATTGACTTGCTCGACATTCTTGACCACTCTTTCGGTTAAACCATCAGTCGCCATCATCTGCAAGATCTTCTCTGCCACATATAGTCGATCATTCTCCCCTCATAGAAATCACACCATTTGATTTAGGAGAGCTCTCAAGAGTGAAATGACATGCCCTAGCACCTCCTAGAGCAATTCCAAGCCTTCCCCACTTTGAATTTTCTTCTCCCATGCGCAACTGAAATAGGGGAGCTCAATCCCAATCCAACCTTGCTCATTTCTCAACCAAACTTTAATTCCTCTTACACACACCTTCCATGCACATCGTCTAAGCCACCAAAGTCATTTTCCAAGCTCCAAAGCCGTCGAAGGAGGGACTTCGATCAAGACCGAAGCTCCAAAGTTCGATCCTTAGCATTCCGAGCAATTTAGGTGGAACCAATCCAATTATTGCTCAATAGGGCCTCATCTCTACTAGACGAAGCTACCTCCGTCGATCCCACTACCGATCTTGAGCTTCAGCGAAGTAATTCCTCAAAACCGTAGATATTGGGAATTTTTCTTGGTCATTTGTGAAGAAAATTTGCATGTGAGCCCATCCTAGTCGTTGGATCCTTGTGGATCCCTCGCGCGAAGGTGTGGGTTGATTTTGGAGTGAATCCAAGCTCGGGTGAGCTCAGATCGAGCGATCCATGGTGAAGCGTGCTCATCGCCTCAGAGAGAAGAAGGATCATCCATCTATTTTATGGATTGGAACGATCAAATCACGCTAAATTTCCTCTATTTTCTTCCTTTACGCCATGGGATTGATCTCAAGATCAGACAACGGAGATCAATACCGTGTCCACCGCCAGCTGACTTAGCATGCAGATGTGACAACTTAAATAGCCAATCTCGTAGTGCCACATGGAAAGCATATCGCGTTAGCATGTTACGTGGCGTCGATAAGATTAAGGCTTTAATTAGGTTAATTAATGGATTTTAAGGCTGAAACTTTAATAATTCATAACTAATTATATAAAATTTTAAAAAAATAAATAATGGCTCATTTTAAAGGTATTTTAGAAGAGAATCTATTAAAATTATCCTTAATTAATTTTGACCTATAATTTTGGCTTAATTAGGGTTTAATTAAAAACTTGATTAGCATAATTACTCTCTAATTAATTAGTCAATCAATTTCAAACTTTCTGAGAATGTTTAGAGGGATGATCTTTGCCTCCCCTATTTTTATTGGAATTTATTAGTTAATTAATTGGGAAAATTGATTATTTAAGCCCTAATTACTTTTTTAGCTTAATTAAATAATAATTAAGCATGTAAATAGTAATTAATCAACAAATTGGATCTCTTAATCACTGTTTAACAATGGAGAGACTTAGGGAATTGGATTGGGGGCCTCTCTCCTAATCTTTCCCCTTAAGTTTTTTCTCTTTTTCAACAAAAATGCTAATTAAAGATTAATTAACTAATTAATGACTTAATTAGTTAAATTGAAGCTCAAATCATACTAAATCATGTTTGATTAAGTAAGAGGCTTATGGAATTTGGTTGGGATCTCTTTTCCAACCTTCTCCCCTTAAGCCCATTTCATTTCAAAGGATAATTAATTAAATTTGGAAACTAATTAAAAGAGAAATGAATTAATGGATTAATGACCTGATTAATCAAATTAAAAATTCAAATATATCTGATTTTCCTTAATTGATTCATGGGTAGAGCTTTAGGTGTTTAATAACCTAAAGAGGTTTAGTAAAATCATGGTTAGCTCACATGTGTGAGAAAATCATGAAAGTAATTAAGTGAGTTCCTCAAGCTTAATTAAACAATGATTGTGAGCTAATTGCATTAGGTCCATTTCATTTCATAAGGTCATTGTTATTTATATTTCAATTTATTTGCATATTATATTAGCTCTATTGACCTCACTTTTGGAGTGAGTTCTCAACTTCCTCATCATAGATCTAGGACTCTTATAGACACTAAGAGCTCCTTAGTCTTAAGACACTTCTAGTAATTAGGTGAACACTTAACCTAAGCCTAGAGACTTGAAAGGTTTAGCCATAGGAATAGGTTATGCCTTAGAGACTTAAGAAAACTTGCCTACCCTATGACCTAAACCCAACCCATGCTTTCTTTCCCAAAACAAATCTCAAATTCAAATGTCAATTCAAATTTCAAATCATAAATCAAATTCCAAGTCAAATGATTCAATCCCATGATCAAATCCAAACTCAACCAAATTTTCTTTTAAGCCCTTTTGACCTACATCCATGAGCTTGGTCTCAAATCATTAAACTCAAATGATTTATATCTTCACTATATATCATAAATATAAATAAAATATAAATTCAAATAGCCAAATCCAAAATCAAACCAAAATCCAATTTATATCCTTTAAGCCAATTCCTTGAACTTGGTCAAATCCTATCCAAATCAATTCAAAACCCATGGATTTCTTCATGATTAAATCATTCCTTCAATCATTGTTCCAAATATAAATATAAAATACAATTATCAAACCAAATTCGAGCTAACCAAAATCAAACCCAAGTTAGCCCTTTTGACTTGAAATTGTCATATGAACCAAGATTCATATGACTTCAAACCATTAGCAATTGGATTTATATTTCCATCTTAAACCCATTTGTCAATACAACTAAACTTGAATCAAGCCATGATCAAGTTAATTGACCCATTTAGGTTCACTTGACCCAAAGTGACCTAAAAGACCTTTTTGAGCCAAGTTCTAATCCAACCCAAATTGGTTTGAACTGATCTCATCCAAATCTCATATCATGATCAACAATCATCCTAGGTTAATTATTTATCTTGAATTAGGTCAAACCAAGTCAACCTAGCCTGTTGACCAAGTCATCCTTTAGCCTAAATGAAACCTAAACTAGCCAAAATATACCATATGCCAAATTGATTGAAACCTTTGATTCAAACCAATATAATCACCAAACCCTCAATTGAGTCAAATCAAGTCCAATTGGTCATTTGACCAAAGTTGACCTAAATTGGCCTAAAAGCTAAAATAGGTCCAAATCAATCCAACCTAAATTGACAACCAATGATTCAAGTTCATTCATTATTGAACTTGATCAAAGCCATTATTGAGTCCAATTTGACTAATTGGTCAACCTAACATAACCTATCCCAAATTGACCTAAAGGGTCAAATTAGCCAAAATCTAAATTAATTATAAATTAAATCAAACCAAAGCCTACAACCATTTTCAATTAGCCAATTGAACTTGACTCAACACCTAACCCAACCCAATTTGATCAAATTGGTCAACTTGACCCATTTGACCTATATGAACCCAAATGAGTCATAATCAAATCCAAAGCAAATTGAACCAAATCAATGACACCAATATACTCCAAATAGTCATGTGAACTTGACCCAATTTGACCAATTAGTCAACTTGACCCAACTTAACCCAATTTGACCTAAATAGGTCAAATCAAGCCAAATCAAATCAAGTAAATTTCAAACCACTTGAAATTGGGCTAACTCAATTTTGACCCATTTTAAATCTGCCTAAACCAAACTCATAGCCAAATGACCACTTTGCCCATAGGACTAGGGCATCCCATGAGATAAGACACATGCATATTTGGTCATTTCCTCCCCTTGGCCACTTGACACCCATTCATAAGTCCACCTATGCACCAAGGACCATGGCTAACCTGACCTAAAGGTGGTTGGTCGACCATGACTCATGAGGAGGTGAAATCACCTCCCCATTCCCATTGGAGCATTTCAAACCACCAAGGACACCCACTACTCACATGACAGCCACCTCCCACCCTCCCTCCACTCATGTGAGGCCAAGTGGAGTGATTCTCTACCCAAATTGAGCTCCCCATCTCAGCCATTAATCCACCAAGCCGAAACCATCACCACCATCCAAGCTAAGGAAGAAGGGGGTATACCCCCCTCATTCTCACTCAAACTCACACACTCACACTCAATTCAATCCTAGCAACCAAGAAACATGATCTGAGAGCCTTTCCTTACATTTCCGAGCTCCCCAAAATCCTCATTCTCAATTTTACGTGAAATTGAAATAGTGGAACAAACTAGTGATTCCCATTTCCTCATTTCACAACCAAAGTGCATCTAATTTTGCACTCACCATCCTTGGACCTAGATGAGCCAAAATGAATTATTTCCCAAGCTTCCCGACTGTCAAAGGGTGGAGTTCAATCAAGACCAATTGCTTACATGTCGTGAGTTGGTCTTCCGAGCAAACTACACCTAATAAAGACTCGTACAGCTCAACAGACATTCATTTTTACCAAACCAAGCTTCCTCAATCATTGGAATCGTCGGTCAGAACCTTCAGTGAGGTATGCTATTAAAACTGATCATTAGCATAAAATATGTTGGTCCTTTGTGAAGGAAACCTGTGTCTCATGTGATTTCCATTCCCTAAAGGTATGGGATCAATTTCATCTCTATTCGAGCTCGAGTGAGCTCAGATCGAGCTATAATCGACTAACGGTATCCGTCACTCATCGCTCAAGAGATAGATCATGGATCGTCCATTCCATGTAATTAGAATGAATGATCCATCATCACCGAAAACCTCTCTCCCCTTTAGAATTAATCATGGCCGTCCATCTAGATCGGACCCATGAAAGTGCTCCACCACCATCCAATGCCTGATGTGACAATTTAACTAATCCCATCATGCCATGTGGAAAGCGAGCCGCATCAGCAGCCACGTGACACTGACGGGATTAGGGAGGTTAATTAATCTATTTTAATGTTGAAATTTTCAAAATTCATAACTAATTGTACAAAAATCCAAAAAATACAAATGATAGCTCATTTTAAAGGTATTTTAAAGGGGAATTCATTAAAATTATTATTAATTAATTTTGAATAGTAATTTCTACTTAATTAAGGTTTAATTAAAATTTTAATTAGCTTAATTACTTTTTAATTAATTATCCAATTAATTTCAAAATTTTTAGAGATGTTTAAGGGGATGACCCTACCTCCCTTATTTTTCTTGGGATTTATTGGATAATTAATTAGGAAAACTAATGGATTAAGCCTTAATTACTCTTCTCTTTTAATTAATGATAATTAAGAAAATGAATAGTAAATTAATCAATCAATTAAGCTTATTAATCTCTGTTAATGGTGATGAAGTTTAGGGAAATGGATTGTGACTCCCTCTCATAATCTTTTTTTAAGTCTTCTCCATTCCCTCTTGAATAATTAATTAATTTAAAACCTCTTAATTAATTAATTAACAAGATTAATAAAAAATCCAAACCATATCTGAACTTTAATTAACTAATTTAAATGATTTAGGGATTGAGACTTAGGCTCCCTTCTTTGCCTCTTTCCCTAAGTTTATTCCATATTGTTGACTAAGGATAATTAAGATTTAATTAGATGATTAATGAACTTAATTAATTTAATTGAATCTACTTCTCTAATTAACTCTTGGGTAGCTCTTTGGGTGTTCAATAACCTAAAGAGAGAGCTAATAAAATTATGGTTAGCTCACATGTGTGAGAAAATCATAAGAGTAATTAAGTGAGCTCCTTAAGCTTAATTAATTAATAATTATGAGCTAATTACATTAGGCCCCTTTCATTTCATAGAAGCATTGCTATTTACTTTTCTATGTGGTTGCATATTATATTAGCTCATAATTATTTAATTAATTACCTTAAGGTGACATAGGTAAGGGTTAATTAATTAATTTAATCCATGCTTAACTCAATCAATCCATAAAATCAACCTAATTGCTTTTCATTAAATCACATTAACTTACACACATGGGAATGGGATTAGGACCAGCAAACCTCTTTCACATTTCATAAATCAAATCAAACATGAAATCAAAATGGCTTTAAAAAACTTTGGTTTATTTTAAATAGGCTTGTTTAATGTGATTGTCCTTAGGAATTAGTTAGATTGAGTGAGATTGTATGCTTGTGTTTCTTTATTTCTTTCTAATCATATTAAAATATTGTATGTCACTTGTAGTCATGCATTCATTCCTTTCAAAAAAATAATAATTAAGAAATGGTTTCCTTTATGTCAATTTGCATGTGTTGACTTAATGAAGAATATGTGTGACTATTATCACTACTAAATCTCAAACATATTTTCAAAAGCTTCTTAATAAATAAGAATATGTGTTGTGACTTTATTTATACATATATAGGAAGTGCATGTGAATATAAACTTAGTGTATGAAGTGAAGTTTCTTTTTTATATTCATATGTTGATTTGCATAAGTAAGAATGTTAGCGGGTATATTAGTCTGGACATCCCCAGGGGCATGCAATTTAAGTAGCCCTAAGGAGGTTCTACCTCACTCCTTTAGTGTAGAATAATGGCAATGCATTTGCTTGATTTCATTCTTATGCATTTTTATATTAGAATTTAGATAGAGCTTTAATTCATGTACACAAATAAATCAATTCAATTGAATCCAAACTTTTGTACAATTTTCATTTCTATTTCTTGCACATATATATATATATATATATATATATATATATATATATATATATATATATATATATATATATATATATATATATATATGATACAACTAGTAGATGAAAAATCATAATTTAATCAAATTAATTCTACTTTTGCATGATTCTCATTCTTATAGTTGTTTATACATCCATATGTATTTGAGGATAGAGGGTATATTAGTTTAGACATCCTAGGGATGCACGATTTTAAGTAGCCCTAAGGAGGTTCCTACCTCACTCCCTTGGTATAGAACAATGACGATGTACTTGATTAAAATTCTTATACATTTGTGTGCACATTTGGCTAATGAATGAAAATCCCCTTTTCCATCAAAATAAACATGCATTCATATTTGGTTCAAGTGGTTGAATTGCTTATTCATGTAACTTAAAGCTCTTTGCTTATGCTTTTGCATAAGAATTTAGATAGAACTTTAAATTAATATGACAAAATAATTCAACTAAATGAAACATCAATTCTAAATATATTTGCTTACATTCATCATTTAAGTATGCTAAAACATAAATTGCATACATAGGTACGTTTAGGATTTAACCATATGCATGCTATATATGATGGAAAATAAATAAATAAATGTCATGTGATGGTAATCCATCCAAATTAATCTTAAGATGCCTTTCTTATTGAATGAGTTTATTTAAAATAAACCTTAAACTTAGGATTAATTAAAAGATATAATAAGCCATTCACTAAAGAGAATTATTTAATTAATTTAACTTTAGAAATGACTTAAGATAGGGATAAAAGAGTGATCCTCTCTTTCCTTCTCTTTATAACACTTAGTTGTTTTGTGTAGGTCAAATAAAATAAAAGAAAACATTAATTAAAAGCTTGCAAATTAACTAAACAACTTAAAGTGAAATTATCCTTTAAATTAAATCTTTCTACACTTAGAAAACTGTAACTCTAAAGTCTAGTTAGGACATACCACACAAGCCTTAGTACACACACATTAGATTAATTCATCATTTCTAGCTTTATGTTAGGACGGTGCATGGTTTGATGTATATTTTATTTTGTGATATATTATTTTAGATTGGATGTTAGGGTGTATGTTTGTAGACTGGATGTTAGGCCGTTATTAGTCTAATCATATTTCTACAAGAGATTATGCTTAAGGGGCGCTTAAAATAAATATAAATGCTCTCTTTTGTAAGTTGCTTAATCTATATTAGGACAGGTGGACTTGGTTACCCATGTGCAGGGTGCCAAGTCCAAATTATTCATATGACTGCTTGGGTTGTATGATGTGTTTAGCTAACACTTATTTTGTAGGTGTGGTTAGATTTATTTTTCCATTCTTTTAATGTAATTATGCATTAGGATTTTGGTTAAGTGTTATGGGGGTTAAGGATGAACATTGGCTAGAAGGTTTAACCTTGGGTGCCATGTGATGCCTAGAAGCCCACCAATCAAAAAGAAGCAAACCAAATGAAGAATTGGAAGATGAAGAGAAGATATGACACTTATCATTTATAATTTATAATTATTCTTTCATATCGGGTTGTATAAGGGTAGAGCTTGCTACCCATTTCTTTTCAGTTATGCGGCTACACCGCGCACTATTATTCTATCACATTGAGTTTATAAAGTGTTTAATGATTTATTTATAATTGTGAAATAGAAATGGCACGTATTTTTTTAGTTTCTTCATGTATGATGCTTTAATGTGTGGCTTGGATGCGATTAGGCTCTTAGGGAGAAATTAATTTTTCTATCCCAACTACAGCTCAAAATTAAATTTCTAAATAACTCATAACCTCACATAAAGCCTAGGCATTCAATCAAGATAATTAAAAAATTTAGCAACCTCTTAGCTGGATGTTGTATGCTTAATATCATGCATTTCATTTTGTTTCACTCTTACTAAGAGAGGATTTCCATCTTTGCCATATAGGAAAAATGATGGACCTTTGAGAGCCTATGATGGAAAACATCTCTTTCTCTTTTGATTTGGCCCATAATCAACTTCACCATGCATTTAGACATATAAAATCCTAAGGCATGTGTCAAAATAAATAGTCAAAATCAAATAAAATTTGATAAAATTTGCATTAAACTAGGTCATTACTCATACCACTCATGCTCTAGTCTCTTAGAGTGGGTTTAAGGACTTTAGTCTCTTTCTAAATAATAACCTAACTATCTTGCAAAATATAAGACTTTTACATGGATTTTAAAGCATAGGAGGAGTTAGGCACACTCAGCGATTATAAGTCCAGTAGTTGGGTGGTTTATCCTCTCTTGTGGAGGTAAACCATATACCCATTTTCACTTAGATTTAAGTCGTGTCATGGTTCTTACTAAAGCTCCCTAGATTTAGGATATGAGATAGTTGTTTCCTTCGGGCTATAAGCATAAATCCTCACCTCTTAGGCTTTTCCACAATCTTGTGTTGTGGGATCATAAGTCCTAATTTTTTAATAAAATTTCAACTCAAATACATAATTCTCTTTAATTTCTAACATATAAAGCCAACCATAGGATATATTTGAATGTTCACTAGGCTTCTTAGTATCATGAGCATTCCCTACTCATCTCCCTTTGGCTTTGATAATAAGTCTATCCTTTTGATCTATCCCACTTGATTTTACAAACATAGCCAATTTATTGATAGTCTTATCTTTAAAATCTTTAGAGAAACAATTACTACTTTAATCGAGAGTATTCTAAGGAACTCACCTTCCTTATGTAATTAACTATGGGGCTTGCCCCATAGGAAACTTTAGAACGTTTAAATAAACCTACTTTATTCATCCATGTAAAATAGGGAAAATCTCTTATATTTGAGACCCATCATGCCTTAGAGTCCTTATTAGGTGATTAAGTCCATCATAGGGTAGTGATTCTATCTTTGAGATAGTTCATTATTTGATGTCATACGATCACCTCAATAAGTACATCCTCTAGTGTCCCCATATACACATACATACACATAAAAATAAACACCACAAATTTTTTCTACTCGGGATGGTTCTCTCTCCATCTTCCGTAGACAATTATTGTCTCCAAGCATCGATAGTGGACTTGTATTTCATATGAGTCCAAGACTATCTTTCTTCCATTGACACTTGGCTTATTTCATTCTTAAACAAAGCTAGCCAACATCCTCTAGGTTTTAGGACCTCACTCCTTGTAGGTCTTGAAACCCTATTGGGTCCCCCAATAGGTGAAAGATAAAATTAACTAATAAAAGGAGATGACAAAAATTTAGAACCTCTTTACCACTAGCTTGGTGAGGCAAGCCTCATTCCAATATTTAAGAAAATAAACTCTTTTGCAAAATACCACTTTCTAAAAGCACTTTTTTAAAATTCACATAATAAAATTTTTTGCACAAAATTTATAAGAAATTTTTAAAAAGCATAAAACTCATATAACCAAACCTCATCTAACAATCCCCATGATTGTTACATGGAGGTTCTTTTCAAAATCAAAATCAAAATCATTTTTTAGAAGCATCTTTTGAAAATAGCCATCCCTATTCAACATAAAATTTGTTGAATAAAGATCCTATTTTCAAATAAAATCATAGCATAAAATTGAAACTCTACTCGACATATTTCACATATGCTAGAGTTGAAGTTTCTCTCTTTTCAAAAGAAAGAAATCACTTCAATACATCAAAGCATATCATTGAAATCTATTTAACATACCTGAATTTGTTAAATAAATTTCCCTCCTTTAAAATCAAAAACATATTTTGGAATCTCATTTGACATACCATATTTGTCAAACAAAGAGTTTCCCTCTCTTTCAAAAAAGAAAGAGAACACATCATATTTGATTCTCACTTAACATACCAAAGTTGTTAAGTGAGAATCTCATTTTCATGTTACATTTGATTCCCACTTAACATACCAAAGTTGTTAAGTGAGGATCTCATTTTCATGTCACATTTGATTCCCACTTAACATACCAAAGTTGTTAAGTAAGGATCTCATTTTCATGTTACATCTGATTCCCATAACATACCTAAGTTGTTAAGTGAGAATCTTATTTTTATGTCACATTTGATTCCCACTTAACATACCAAACTTGTTAAGTGAGGATCTTATTTTCATGTCACATTTGATTCCTACATAGCATACCAAAGTTATTAAGTGAGAATCTCATTTTCATGTCACATTTGATTCCCACTTAACATACCAAATTTGTTAAGTGAGAATCTCATAATCATATCACATTTGACTTTACTTAATATACCAAATTTGTTAAGTGAGAGTCTCATTTTCAAAACACAAATTATATCACATTTGACTTTCACTGAACATACCACATTTGTTAAGTGAGAGTCTCATTTTCAAAAAGCAAATCATATCACATTTGACTTTCACTAAACATACCACATTTGTTAAGTGAGAGTCACATTTTCAAATAAATCATAAACATATCTGACTCCCACTTAACATACCTCATTTGTTAAGTGAGAGTCTCATTTTCAAACACATATTAAACACACTTAGCCTCTACTTAACATACCAAATTTGTTAAGTAAGAAGCCCCAATTTCAAATCAACATATCATACATATAATCAATTATCATGAGCAAAGATATTTCATAAAATTTTCAAACATATAATCACAACCTCTTCTTAGCATACCTAAATTTGCTAAGTAAAGGCTCTTTCAAATCAAAATTTTCAAACAAGATACATATTGCAAATATCTCCAAAGGTCTCTCCAAATATTTGAACCCCAATCTACTTAAATTGGTTGAGTATGGGTTCTAAATCAAAATTATATGGCAAAGACTCTTTTCCAAATATTAAAAATCTCTCCAAAATTTAAATGAACCCTACTTAGCATACCTAAATTTGTTAAGTGTGGGTTAGAATTCCAAACTAAGTATAAAAATCTGTGTTTGAAGACAAATATCAAGGCAAGGGTCTAACTCAATCTTGTTTCAATAAATGCATCGACTTCAATACAGTTAGTTAGTCCAGCTTTAAGTCAGTGCAGTGATCATGGCTCATTGCAAGTTCATCTTCTCTTTCCCTTCTGGTGTAGACCTAGCCTTAGATCAGGCCAATCTCACCATGATTGATGTCACCAACCTGATCTATTTTAGTCACAGCTTTGAGGAGGTTCACATTACTTGTGAGGGGGCAGTCCTCACCATCGTCAGTAGGGATGAGGTGGCGGGATAAACACCACTCATTTGCTTGGATATTCCATCTGACTCTAAGTTTCCTCCACTGAAGAGGAAGGTCACAGTGGTTCCCACACCCCGTTAGTGATAGTTTACTGCCATTAGGTTGCCCTGCCATAGCTCAGTGAGGACTCCTCATTGGTCTCAAGGGGAAGGATATTTAGCCTTTGAGATAGTCTCCACCACTTTCAAGGTAGGTGTAGTTCTCACGCCTTGTTCACTGCACTCAACACCATAATAAAAATCAAAAGATTAAGCATGAGCAAAGGATGCTTCCCATGTCAGGAGTCTCTCATGAGGTCTCTCCACTTAGTAGGAACAAGTTCCACCCCTCTCCCTCATGAGAGGAAGATTAAGGATTATTGCTTTCCACCACCACCGGATACCATGAGACACTGATTGGGGAGAGGAGGCCCTATGCCACTTAAGACTATTCTAGTTGAGCATATGGATGCTTCACGGTACCTTGTTTGATTTTGATCCCTGAGTGTTAGGGGTTAGATCCATGGAGAGAGAGAGCCATGGAGGCTCGAGTATTTGCTCTGAGGAGAGCGATAGAGGTATGCCAGGTAGTCAGCAGCCTCCACTCTGATGGATTTTTCTGATCATCACCCCATATGGGCTGATCATTTAGATAAGATTATTCTTACCAGTGCAACCCACCAGAAGCAAAGATCTCTCATTGAGGGGCAATCGGTGTTGCCATCACACCGCTCCCCTCATCATCCACCATCACCCATATAGCTCCAGATCTACCACTGCTAAAGGAAGCCCCATCCGGGGAGAGACATTTCCTCTGATGGCCAAGGATCTCACTCCATCCATTCCACTTATTGGTGAGATTAAGCTCCCCCCGACCTCTACCTTAATGGTTAGCAGAGTGGCGACCCAAGAGCATCATCTGCACCACCAACACCACCATATCTGAGAGATAGGGGAGGAGACAGTATCCCCATGATAGTTGATCCTCCTGAAGCCATGATAGTAGGTAGTGTTGCATTGGGAAGAGAATGTCCTGTTGCTAGCAATCAGTGGGTTTTTGTCCTAGCCTAACTAGCATAGTAGATCGATCACTAGATGACATATTAGCCAATTATTTTATCAAGAAGAGATAGATTTTTGGGTGTGATTGCTCCAATCAAGATGAGGATGAGCTT
Organism: Cymbidium sinense; assembly: GCA_021442155.1. Taxonomy (NCBI): domain Eukaryota; kingdom Viridiplantae; phylum Streptophyta; class Magnoliopsida; order Asparagales; family Orchidaceae; genus Cymbidium; species Cymbidium sinense. The sequence continues at coordinate 295,415,242 of CM038214.1, read as the reverse complement.
CGATTCTGATGAGGATGACATATTGGATGATACAGCCGAGGTCCACATGGTTGATACTCAGGCATCTTTACAACGATATCAAACCAGCCGGGAAGGTGTTGTGCTCGAGGAGGGTGACACTTCTTACTCGACTCAACACCTCCTTTGCTAGCTCAAATAGAGGGATGATCATATTGACCATATGGGGAAGAAGATTGAGGAGTTGATGATAATAGTTGCAACATTGCAAACTCACCTCCCCTTCTCTATGATAGAACCGAGTTGGTACATACCCTAGAGCATCATAGGTGCACTCTCGCAGAGGATGACATTGGTAGTTTGCATAAGAAGGCTATATATGACACCTTCATGCATGAAAAGGATATCAAGCACATGGTAGATCAGCAAGTGAAGGAAGCGATGGCGCAAGCCCGGGGGAGCTCATCTGGTCTAAAGGGTAGACCATACCTAGAGGAATTTGATGTAGTTCAATACCCAAGGGTTTTATACTGCCTTTCTTCAAAATCTTTGATGGCAGTGGGAACCCGCATCAGCATATCGCACATTTCAGAGCTAGTTGCTACAACATCGGTGGTAATGACGTATTGTTGTTCATACTTTTTGTCAGTAGCTTATTAGGGGTTGCATTTGATTGGTATGTTGAGTCTCCCAAGGGCTCGGTAAGGACTTTTGCTGAGTTGGAGCACCTCTTCATCAAGAGGTTTGCTAGAGCTCATCAAAGAGTAACTGTAGGCGATCTTGTTGTAGCGACACAAGCTCCCAACGAGTCCCATGTTTATTATATTCTCAAGTGGCATAACCTAAGCATGAAATGTAAGTCGTAGCTGTCCGAACAACATGCCATTGAGATTCTTTTTAAGAATATTCATGGCTCAGTCACCTTCATGCTTAAGGGCTTTACCATCCGAACATTTTAGAAACTAATCAACAAGGCGGCTTACCTACAAGAAGAGGCCAAATAGTTTCCCTTTCTCGATCAATCATCTCAATCCAAACCATAGAAGGTGTTCAAGAAGAAGCTAGCGATAGTTATGTTAGTGGACAAAGGGAAGCAACCAGCTAGAGTTCAGTATGAGAGACCCCAAGCTCAGTAGCCTCCTTTGCCACCTCCTCTACCACCACCTCGGTCATCATATCATCCATCATGACCATTCCCATCATACTCTACGCCGTGTATTCTTACCCCCCGCCATTCAGCTATTACCCACCTACTCTTATTGATAAATTGAATAAACCATATTCATTCAAGAGGGAGGTGGTTACAAAAATCTTTAAGATCCTCTTAAAGAAACTTGACTTTTAGTTACCAGAGCCTAGGAGGCGGAGAAAGTGAGCAAGAGTGATGATCCTAACTATTACCCCTACCACTGCATAATTAGCCATGTCTTAGAGGATTGTATTACATTTAAGGACTGGCTTGAGCATAGTGTCAGTGCCATAGTTATCCCAAGAATACTTAGAATAACCCAGGTTATTAGAGTAATTGGGGAAACTGATCCTCTTAAGACATAAGAAAGTTGGGATATTGCTTTATCCCAAACCTCTAAGAAAGTAATTTCTAAAATTAAGAAACTCTCTTTACAGGTGCCCAAGGCAACTCAAACCTCCAACATTAAGAAAGGTTTACAAGTTGTTAAAGATAACTTGAAGAAGGTGATAACCCAGCAGCAGTAGTCCACCTTACTTGCCCCAGATAGCTCAATAGCACAAGCATCATCTACTCCATCCTGCACTACTACTTCTTTCTCCATTAGCTCCTCTTCTACCAGCAGGAGAATTGTATCAATGAGCAAGGGCATTAAATTCTTACCCTGCTTACTTTATTTAATTTTTAACATCTTGTCCACTTTTGATACTATAAATTTTATTCCTCTTAAAAACTCTCAAAGTCTATAAAATAATAATGGTAGCTCAAGTCATTCCGATCCACTCTCTTCAGATTTAGAATCAGACTTTTCTTTGCTGAATCAATCAGGTTCACCTCTTAAGATTGACTTGGAGTCAATTGACTCCGAGGATCTCATAGGAGAAGTTGTAGGTATACTTGATGAGAAGGTAGAACTTTTCCCAAGTTCATCATTCCAAGAAGTCACTGAAGTCAACCTGTGCAGTGGCAAAGTTCTACCTCCTAGGGTAGCACCTCTCGATAAGGGTAAACAAGTCATTGGTTCCAGTGAGCAGATATCCACTCCACAGGATGCTCCACCCATGGATATGCTTGTGGAGGACCAAGTCAATATTGATTACAACGTTCTAGCACATCTTATAAAGTTGTCAGCTAAGTTAAGCATATATGATGCCCTTATCTTATCTAAAGAGATAAGGGAATCTCTAGTCAAGGCTCTTCTTGATCCCAGATATGCTTTCGGTGACTACTAAAAGAGAGGCACATAGCTCAAAGGATATTTTGGGAGTTACATTCAATGATGAAGACTTTCTTTTAGGAATGACCAAGCACAACTGCCTCTTTACATTACAGTAGACATTGGCAGATATATGATATCACGAGTTTTGGTTGACCAAGGTGCATCAATCAATATTATGAGTTTAAGAACCCTTGCCTACTTGAGGATTGATATCTCTAAACTCCAAAAAGAGAGGATGACATTGAGAGGATTCAAAAAATAAGGTGAGAGGGCCTTAGGCTCTATAGTGTTGCCATTAGAGATAGATAACTGAAAGACTAAAGCCAAGTTTTATATCATAGACTCAGATACATATTTCAATGCTTTTCTTAAGAGACTATGGATACATGAGAACAACATAGTTCCATCCTCTCTATATCAATGCATAAAGTTCATGAGAGGTGGAATTGCATACTGTGTTAAAGGATATCTCAATCCCTTCATAGTTCATGAGGTCGGGATATATGAGGATACAACCTATTTTTTTCCTTAAAATCAACAAGTCTATCTGGTGAATCTAGTCAAGATCCCCAAGAAGGACAAAAAGAAAGAAAAGAAAAAAAATAATTAGAAAATGAAAAGAAAAAGAAATAGAAAAAGAAAATAAAGGAGAGCGAGAAATGGACTCAGAGGAAGATATAGAGCCTGACATTAGATTCCATCCACAGTTCGTTACTCTATTTGAATATATAGGTAGGATGACCTCCCAGAGGTAGAGGAGCGGTTTAGAGGTAGAGGTGGAAAAGCCTCTCTATTGGCCACCCAATAAGAATGTCCCATACCGAGTACACCTACTATCCACATAGACTTAAAATCTAGTTCAGAGGATGAGTCTTATGTGGTTAGCACACCAGCCAGCTCTTCTTAGCGATGGATCCCTTTCAAGGTGAGGTTGGAGCATGACAGTGATGAAGATCGGGCTCCAAAGGAAAACATCAATATATCCAAGTCTACATATGAGACAGCAGGAGTCAATTGGGTACCTTAGCTCTAACCACACTTTCATTCAGAAAGTTGAGAGTTTTGCAGTTAAGGAGGCCCCTAAGTCATCCACATATGGGAGAGTTCAGAGGTTCTTTTCGGGAGCATCATCCTCAAGTCAGGAAGCCGATGTAAAACTTGAGGATAATTTATATAAATATTTAATACAATTACTTTTTGATTGGTACTCGCTTTGTGTACTTAATTTAGCAAAGAAGGGATTAATCCCACATACTTGGTCAAAGCACAGGTCAAACTATTTTGAAAGAATATGGAAGAATGAATGCAAAAGCTCTCAATTAAGACTAGGACTAGGATTCAATATAATGGGTTTAGTCGATGATGACAATCATTGCCTAGTCATCACCAATCATTTGGAATCTGATAGGTTCTTTTCAAATCATGCTAACTCATATGAGGAGGTGTGTTTAGAAATTTTAGATGATCCAAATGATCTTGAAGTCAAAAATGCATCGCCAGAGTTTAAGAAGAGATTAGATCAACCATCGACAAGCTCAAAGAGATCAACTTGGGAACTTAAGATAATCCACGACTGATCCATACATTAGTTCATTGTTGAATGATACTAAAATTGATGACTTAGTTAGGCTATTGATAGAGTTTAAGGACTGCTTTGCATGGAGTTATGAAGAAATGCCCAGTTTATCTTTTGACAAGGCAGTCCATAAACTAACAATAGAGCCTAGTGCTAACCTTATCAAGCAAGCTCTTAGATGCATGCAATTAGACATTGAACAATAGGTCATTTCTGAAGTCAAGAAACTGATCGATGTTGGCTTTATCAAGGAAGAAAAATATCCTACTTGGTTGGCCAGTTTTATTCCAATTAAGAAAAAGAATGGCTAAATTCGCATATGCATCGATTTTAGGGATCTAAATAAGACATGTGCAAAAGATAAATTTTCACTACCAATCCCAGAATTGATGGTAAACATTACCTCATCTCATGCAGTCTTCTCTTTCATAGATGGCTCATCTGGATAAAATTAAATAAAGATGGCCCCTGAAAATGAAAGAAACACTATGTTTCGAACCCTGATCAAAATCTTTTACTCTAAGGTCATGCCTTTCGGCCTTAAAAATGCCAGTGTTACATACCAGCGGGCCATGACTCGGATCTTCAATGAACTCATTCATCATCAAGTTGAATGTTACGTCGATGATCTTGTGGTCAAAAGTAAAGAAAAGGAAGGCCATCTCTTTGACTTGAGAGTAGTTTTTGAATGGTTAAGATAATACGGCCTCAAAAAATATTGTGAAGTGTGCATTCGGAGTAGCTTCAAGAAAATTCCTTAGGTTTGTTGTCCGACACCGTGGAATAGAAATCAATTTAGAGAAGATCAATGTGATATTAGAAATGCCACCTCCTAAAAGTCTAACTCAACTCAGATTATTTAAAGGGTGTTTGGCGTATCTAAGACGCTTCATATCCAACCTATCAGGGAGATGCCAGCCATTCTCAGCACTTGTAAAGAAGGATGCCAAGTTCAAGTGGGATAACAAGTGCTAGCATGTTTTTGAAAACATTAAGCACTATCTGATGACACTGCGAGTTCTAGCATCCCCTTTCCTGGGCAAACCGCTCATCCTATATACTGATGCATTAGATGACTCCCTTGGTGCTTTGTTGGCTCAAACTAACGATGAAGGAAAAGAGAATGCTCTCTATTATCCCAGTCGTTGTTTAATCCTTGCTAGGCAAACTATCCACCTATTGAAAAGTACTGTCTAGCTTTAATCTTTGTATCCCAAAAGCTACAACACTATATGCTTTCTCATAAGTGAACCTGATCTCTAGGATCAATCCATTACAATATATCATGACATGGCTGACATTATCTAAATGATTGGTGCATTGGTCCATGATTTATCATAGTTTGACATCACATTTGTACCCCTCCATGCGGTGAAAGGATAAGCACTTGTGAATTTCTTAGCAGCACACCCACTTTTCGACTCTTGCAGTGATGACTTGATGAACAAATCATGAACAGGGACACATTCTCAGGAGATGTACTTTGATGATGCGGCTTCCTTTCAAAAGGGAGAAGAACCATGATCTACTCTCTCAGGAAAGGCAGGGGTAGGAATAGTTCTCCTAACTCTGGACTGCGATGTCATGAGATTCTCGTATCATCTATCCAATCCATGCACCAACAATAAAGCTGAATATAAGGCTCTGATTGCTAGAATAGAGTTAGTCATTATACTATGCATCCAGAGTATCAACATCTTTGGGGATTCTCAATTAGTCATCAACCAAACTACTAGGTCTTACAAGATTTTGAAGCCAAAACTCCATCATTACCAAAAGTATACTATGGAGTTATTGCCCAAGTCCCAGAGGTTACCATCTATAAGATTCTGGAAGAACGTGATGCATTAGCCAAACAAAGTTGGCATGTCAAGATGAGTCCATACCAATAAGGGCCCAAAATAAACAAGTCTTATCCCTTGTTGATGCTGAACTCATCGAGAGACTCTCTCTTAAAGGGGAGGTTGCTATTGCCAAAAAGGATGAGGAGTTAGATTGGAGGCAACTATTCATGGGTTATCTAAATATAGGCAAACTACATCAAGAGAAGTCATTAGTACATTAGGTGAAGTAGAGAGCCCTTTCCTACACTCTCATAGGACTTTTGTCATCCTTGCATATGTGGTTTCATTATTATGGTGTTTATTTTGTGATGTGTGTGTGTGTGTGGGGGGAGGGACACACATAGATGGGATGTACTTATCAAGGTGATTATGTACAACATCAAGGAAGAATATTATCTATGAAAGATATAAATCTCTACCCTACGATGGACCTAATCACCTAATAAAGACTCCTAATACATGATGGCTCTTCAAATGTACTAGAGATTTTTCCCCTACATTACATGGATAAATAAAATATGGTTTATTTAAACTGGGTTCTAACATTCCCTATGGGGATCCCCCATAATTAATTACATCCTAAGGAAGGTGAATTCCTTAGATTCTCTCGATTAAAGTAGGCAATTATTATCTCCAAAGAATTCAAATATAGGACTATCAATAAATTGGCTATATTTGGAAGATCAAATGGGATAGATTGAAAGGCAAGACTTATTATCAAAGTCAAATGAGATGAGTAGGGGATGCTCATGATACTAGAAAACCTAGTGAGCATCCCGAACTATCTTATGGTTGGCTTTATATATTTAAAATTGAGAAGAATTATATATTTGAGTTGAAATTTTATTAGAAATCTGAGACATATAATTCTACAATACAAGATTATGGGAAATGCAGAGGTGAGATTTATGCTTATTCAAAGAAAAAAAATAACTTTGGATCCTAAATCTAGGGAGCTTTGGCAAGGGCCAAAGCACGACCTATATCTAAGGCAAAAGTGGGTATATTGTTTACCTATACAAGAGTGAGTAAACCATCATTCGGACTTATAACCTCTTGGGTGGTGGTGACTCCTCCTACAATTTAAAAACCATGTGGTCAAGTCATATATTTTGTAAGATGGAGGTTGTTTTATTTAGAAAGAAACTAAAGTCCTTAAACCCACTCCCTAAGAGACTAGAGCATGAGTGGTATGAATAATGACTTAGTTTAATGCCAATCTTATCAAATTTAATTTGATTTTAGACTCATTATTTTGACACAGGCTATATGATTTTATATGCCAAAATGTGTGATGAAATGGGTTATGGGCCAAATCAAAAGAGAAAGAGGTGTTTTTCCATCATAGGATCTCAAAGGTTAAGCCTTTTTACTATCTAGCAAAGATGGAAACCCTCTCTTAGCAAGAGTGAAACAAAATGATTAGCATGATATTAAGCATTCAACATTCAGCTAAGGGGTTGCTAAATATTTTTATTATCTTGATTTAATGCCTAAGCTTTATGTGAGGTTATGAGTTATTTTAGAAGTTTAGTTATGAGTTGTAGTTGGGGTATAAAATTTATTTTATCCTAAGAGCCTAATCACATCCAGGCCATACAACAATCACCAATCATAAATAAACTATAAAGAGACATGCTTTTACTAATGCACAAGCTAAACAAAATATCAAATAATTTTATAAAGCTAACAAAAGAATAAGAGATGATGCAGTACACCACGAAATGGGTAAGAGCTCTACCCTTACACATCACAATATATGAAAAAAATAATTACAAATTACAAAATCATAAGTGTTATGGGGGATATTCAAGTCTTCATGCTCCCTCCATTTCTTCATTTGATTTGCTGCATTTGATTTGGTAGGCTTCTAGGCATCACATGGATTACACCTTCTGGCCAATGTTCATCCTTCCATAACACTTAACCAAATTCCTAATGCACAATTACATTAAAGAATGAAAAAGTAAATCTAACTACACTTGAAAAATAAGTGTTAGCTAATCACACCATACAACCCAAGCAGCTATATGAATAATTTGGACTTAGCACCTTGCACATGGTTAACCAAGTCCATCTGTCCTAATGTAGATTATGCTTAGGGGTTAAGCAACCTAAAAGAGAGCATTTATATTTATTTTAAGTGCCCCTTAAGTATAATCTCCTACATAAAATATGATTAGGCTAACCACGGCCTAACATCTAGTCTACACACATACACCCTAATATTCAGTCTACAACATTACATTGTAAAATAAAATATACATCAAATCATACACCGCCCTAACATAAAGCTAGAAGTGGTGACTTAATCTAATGTGTGTGTTAAGGCTTGCGTGGTATGTTTTAACTGGGCTTTAAAGTTAAGATTTCCTAAGTATGAAAGACATTTAATCATCAAGGGTTGTTTCACTTTAAATGGTTTAATTAATTTGAAAATTTCACTTAACATTTTCTTTTGTTTCTTTTGACCTACACAAAATAACTAAGTGTTATGAAGAGAAAGAAAGAGAGGACCACTCTCTTTTATCCCTACCTTAAGTCACATCTAAAGCAAATTAATTAATCAATTCCCTTTGGTGAATGACTAATTACATGTTTAATTAATCCTAAGTTTAGGTTCACTTTAAATAAACTCATTTAATTAGAAAGGCATCTTAAGGTTAGTTGGAATGAATTACTATCACATAACACATGTTTGTTCATTTCTTTCCATCATGTATATCATGCATATGATTAAATCTAAATAGCTATATAGCAATTTGTATCTTAGCACTTAAATGATGAATGTGAGTAAATGTATTTAGAATTGACATTTCATTTGGTTGAATGATTTTGTCATATTAATTTAAAGCTCTATCTAAATTCTTATGCAAAAGCATAAGGAAAGAACCTTAAATCACATGACTAATCAACTCAACCAAATAAACAAAGTATAAATGCATGTCTTTTTATTAGAAAAAAAGGTGGGGGTTTTCGTTCATTAGCTAAGTACACATCCACAGGTATAAATGTTTTAAGCAAGTATGTCCATTGTTCTACACCAAGAACAAGGTAGGAACCTCCTTGGGTTACTTAAAGTGCATCCTGGAATGTCCGGTAATATACCTATCCTTAAATACATATGGATGTATAAACTACAAGAATAGAAAGTCATGCAAAAAATTGTATTTTGATTTATTGATTTATTTGTGTAAATGAATTAAAGCTCTATCTAAATTCTAATGTCCAAATGCATAAGAATAAAATTAAATTATTCTACAGGGTGAAAGGTAAGAACCTCCTTGGGGCTACTTAAAGCATGTCCTAGAATGTCACTAATATACGCTAACATTCTTACTTATACAAATCAACATGAATGTAAGGAAGAGACTTTATTTCACACACTAAATTTATATTCACTTGCATTTCCTATTATATATGTATATATATATATATATATGTATAATATATATATATATATTCAAAACATTAAACTTTTGAAAATATATTTGAGATTTAATAATGATACTAAACATATTTTTAATTTAAATCAACACATGCAAATTGACATAAAGAAAATCATTTTATTTGATTAAGACATGAATGAAGTGGCATACAATATTTAGCATGATTGGAAAAAAAAAAATAACATAAGCATGTGATTTCATTCAAATCAATTAACTCCCAAGGACAATCAAACTAAATAAGATTATTTAAAATAAACTAAAGTTTTTTAATATCATTTCATTTTCATGTTTGATTTGATTTAAAGAAATGTGGAAGAGGTTTGCTAATTCTAATCCCATCTTCCATGTGTGAGTTAATTTAGTTTAATGAAGAATAATTAGGTTGATTTTATGTCTTAATTAGGTTAGGGTATGAATTAAGTGAATTAATTAACCCTTACCTACATCACCTTAAGTTAATTAACTTATTAATAATGAGCCAATATGATATGCAACCACAGAAAAAGTAAATTGGAAATGCTCCTAAGAAATGAAAATGGCCTAATGTATTTGGCTCTTGATTAATAGTTAATGAAGCCTAAGGAGCTCACTTAACTACTTTTATGGTTTTCTCACACATGTGAGTTAATCATAATTTTATTAGCTCTCTCCTTATTGAATGAGAGCTACCCAAGAAATTGATTAAAGGTGATTAGATGTGAAATGGATTTTAAATTAAGTTTTTATTTTAATAAGTCATTAATTAATTAATCAATCTCATTGTACTTCGTTCAGTTACGTATTGCTTTCTTGAGAAAGGGATCAAGAGATGGGTCTCAACCCCATCACTAAGTCATTCCAATTAATAAAGATCTAAAAGAGCTCACATCTTAATTTAGTTAATTAATCAAAAGGTTAATTAATCACTTAATCTTTAATTAATTGAAATGGATAAAGAGGCTTAATGAAATGGCCATAAAGAATAAATATAAACCATTCTCTAAGACTCTTCACTATTAACAAAGGGCCATGAACTTAATTTATGAATTAAGTTACTGTTCATTCACTAATTATCACTAATTAAATTAAGAGAGTGATTAAGACTTAATCAATTAATTTCATTAATTAAGTAACCTATAAAATCCTAGAAAATTGGGAGGCAGAGGTCATCCCTTTAAACATCCACAAAAAAATTGAGATTAATTGGGTGATTAATTAAGAAGTAATTAAGCTAATTAAGTTTTTAATTAAACTTTAATTAAGCTAAAATCACTACTTAAAATTAATTAATAATAACTTTAATGGATTCTACTCTGAAATATCTTCAAAATGAGCCCACATTTGTATTTTTTTAATTTTTTTTCAGATTAGTTATGATTTTTAGAAGTTTTACTTTAAAAATAGATTATTTAAGCTTAATTAAAGTCTTAATCCTGTAGGGCCACGAGACAGCTGATGAGGCACGCTAATGTGACACGCTTTCCATGTGGTGTGATGGGATTGGCTATTAAAGTTATCACATCCATCGACTTGATGTATGCTAACTCGTGTACCGTCATCTAAATCAGATGACCATGATTCAATCTGCAGTTTAGGAAAGGAATCATAGGATCTAACACGGGATTAGATCATGACCGTCTATTCGAATCATGCTAAACATATTGTCTGTAATCTGTCCCATTTGCGAGTGGTGAAAGACAGATGCTGTCCGTCTTTCCCCGTTCGATCCAAGCTCACCCGAGCTCGGATTGCCTCCAAATCGATCCCACACCTTCGAGGAGGGGAGGCAGACATATCCAACAGCTAAGATCTAATGACATTCAAATTTGCTTTTCAAAAGACCAAACAATTTTTCATACAAGGCTCAGTTTTGCAAAATTACCTCACCGGAGCTAATGTCCGATGGTGGGATCGACGGAGGTAGCTTCACCTAGTTAAGGCGAGGCCCTGTTAAGAAGCTTGGGTCTCAATTTGATGTAGAACTCTCGGTTGACCAAGCTATGCATGTAATGGCTTCAGCTCTAATCGAACTCCGATCTCCGATGGTTAGGACGGCTCGGGGATGGTTCGATTGGCTTCGACGAAGTATGAAGATGGTGTGGGTGCAAGAAATTGAAGTTTGATTGAGTAGATGAAGAGTATTGCTCAGAAGGAGGTTATCCTATTTCAACTTTGCTCAGGGAGGAGGAATGCTGATCGAGGAAGCTTTGAGAATGCTCTTAGAAAGTAACAGGGATTTCAAAAATGCCTAAGGGACTCACACAAAGAAATTGGTGGAGAATCCTGCTCGAATTGAGGGGGTATACCCCTAAACTGTACTTGATGGACGGACAAGATTGATCCTTAAAAATCCACTGATTGATTGCCTTTGAGTCATCGGAGGGGTCTCCATCAGCTCCATGTGGCATGCCAAGAGTGGAGGAAGTGGTGGTAGGAGTCTCAAAGATTGATAAGGGGATATTATGTGCTGTTAGTTCTTTGCTTTTGCCCATGGGGTTTAGCTATGAGAGAGAGTAGCTTAGCTTGCTTCCCTTAGTCCATGGAAAGTGCTAGGATGGCTTAGGGTGGGCTAAGGTGGCCCAAGAGTTCCTCATTAGGAAGTTTGATGGCTGCCATGGATATGGGAGAGTGGACTTTATTTCTTAATGCAAGAATCTAATGCAAAGAGGGGTGTCCATTAATTAATCCCCTTGGATTTGGTCCCACTTGGATTTGGGTTGGCTTGGGATTGACTTAGGGTTAATTTGGGTCAGGTTAAGTTAGCCACCAAAGTTCCATAAATTGGCTTTGGGTGATTTGGCTTCATATGGTCAAAATAGGCTCATTTGGGTTAGGTTGGGTTGGGTTGGGTTGATCAATTAGTCAAATTAGGTCAAGGGTTAGGTTCATATGATGATTTGGGATGTTTTGGTTCAATTGGTTTTGATTAATTAGGCTTAGGTTTGATTTTGACTCATTTGGATTCAAAAGGGTTAAATTGTTCAAGTTGATGAATTTGACTAATTTGACCAAATTGGGTTGTGTGTCAGGTGTTGAGTCAAGTTCAATTGGTTAATTGAAAATGATTGTAGGTTTTGGTTTGGTTTCATTTGAATTTTGGCCAATTTGACCCTTTAGATCAATTTGGGATAGGTTGGGTCAAGTTGACCAATTGGTCAAATTAGGCTCAATCATGACTTTGGTCAAGTTCAATAAGTGATTTGGAATGAACTTAAGCCATTGGTTACAATCAATTTGGATCAAATCATGATTTGACCCATTTTAGCTTTTTAGGCCAATTTGGGTTAACTTAGGTCAAATGGCCAATTGGACTTGGTTTGGCTCAATTGAGGGTTTGGTCATGTTCAATCATTGATTATGAGTGGGTTTTAGTCAATGGCTTCAAACAATTTGGTATATGGTGAGTTTTGGCTAGTTTGGGTTTCATTTGGGCCAAAGGTTGACTTGGTCAATGGGCTAGGTTGACTTGATTTGACCCAGTTCAAGATAGTTGATTAACCTAGGATGATTGTTGATCATGACATAGGGTTTGGATGGACTTAGTTCAATCCAATTTGGGTTGAATTAGAACTTGGCTGAAAAAGGTCTTTTAGGTCACTTTGGGTCAAGTGGACCTGAATGGGTCAATTAGCTTGATTCAAGTTTAATTAAACTCACATATGGACTTAGGATGGAAATATAAATCCAATTGCAAGTGGTTTGAAGCCCTATGGATTTTGGTTCATATGATAATTTCAAGTCAAAAGGGGTCAACATGGGCTTGACTTGGGTTGACTTAGATTTGGATTGATAAATATAATTTGTGTTTATATTTGGAACAATGATTGAAGGAGTGATTGAATCATGAAGAAATCCATGGGTTTTGAGTTGATTTGGATATCATTTAGCCAAGTTAAAAAAGTGATTAAAAGGGCTAAAATTAGAAATTTGATTTGATTTGGGTTTGATTTTGGCCATTTGGATTTATATTTCATTTATATTTGTGAATATAAATGAAGATATAAATGATTCATGAGAAAATCAGTTGAGTTTTGGAGTGATTTGGAAGCAAATTTGACCAAATTGAGGGATGTAGGCGAAAAGGGCTTAAGTAGGGAATTGATTTAGTTTGGTTTGATTTGATTTGATTTGAATGGTTTGAATTTAGATTTCATTTATATTTGTGGATATAAATGAAGGAATGATTGAGTTATATTGAAATCAACCAAATTTAATTTGGTTTGAAGGAGGTTTTGGCTAAGCATATGGAGATGGTTCATATGGCTTAGAAAGTTTTGGAGTTTGAATTCAATCACATGTTTCAATCATTCGGAGTTGGATTTGATTTATGATTTGGGTTGGGATTTGATTTATGATTAGATTTATGATATTATGAAAATCAATTGAACTGGGGTTGATTTGAATTTGGTTAAGGCTAAGTCCATAAGATAAAATCAAAGGGCTTTGGAAAGGATTCAGATTTTGAATTTAATTATGTGTTTCAATCATTTGATTTGGGATTGGATTTTTGATCTTGGATTTGAATTTGAGATTTTGTTTAGAAGAAGGAAGCAAGGATTGAGTTTAGGGCTATAGGGTAGGCAAGTCTTCTTAAATCCCTAAGGCATAACCTCTTCTTATGGCTAGCTCTTCTAAGTCTCTAAGCTTAAGTTAAGTGTTCACCTAATCAGTAGAAGTGTCTTAAGACTAAGGAACTCTTAGTGTCTACAAGAGTCCTAGATTTATGATGAGGAAGTTGAGAGCTCACTCCCAAAAGTGAGGTCAACAGTTATCTATACAAACACAAAGCTCGTAAGATCATGACCAAAGTGCATTCAGGTTTTTTGCGGAGCGCATCAATCCTGTCCGAAGATGAAAGCCAAGATCAAAAGACTGAGATATTAATGGCCTTTGATGATCATAGATTGCATGGATGTAGCTAGGAGATGGCACTAATGTCAGGTGAATGATGTGGCCTACATCAATCACCCAACATTCAACATCCTACATTAGCCTTATGGCCATTCGAATGTTGGGGTATCAACATAGTGGGTCTGATCGATCCTCCTTCTTCCAAGGGTCCTCGCTCATTCTACCAATCGACTACTTTCCAAGGAGGCAATCCCACTGAGAGGTCACAACTCAAAGATGTGCTCTAATTTTTCAGGAACCATATATATAGGTATAGGGGGTGCCTCGATGAATATCTATAATGGTACTACATTCAAGAGCAAAAAATCAATAGCTTTTTCCTGGAGACAAAACATAGATTGAGATATTCTACCATCTATTACCCAAGGGCAAATGATTTAGCAGAAGTATTTAATAAAACTCTCATCCAAATATTAAAGAAGACATTCAACAACAACAAGTGACAGTGGCATGAGCAGTTAGTTGAATCCTTGTGGGCTCACCACACTACATACAAGACTCCAACTCAATATACCCCATTCTCCTTAGTGTATGGGTTCGAAGCAGTTCTACCATTAGAAGTCTAACTCCCATTATTAAGGATAGCTATGAGTAGCAAGGTTATTGCGAGAACGCCAAGTTAGAAGAAGAGCTTGAAGGTTTGAGGAGAGAGAGGCATGCCGAACCTCGAGTTGTACAAAGACAAAATGATTCAAGCTCACAAGTTGGTCCATCCTAGAGATTTTCAAGTAGGAGAGCTTATTTTAATTCTAAGGAGGCTAATTGTTTCCCATCAAAGATGGCAAGTTTGAACCCACTTGGGAAGGCCCTTTTGCCAGAAGGCCCGCCACAAGATCTTATTAACTTATAAATTATAAGGGAGAGCGCCCCATGCTTCTAATCAATGGGCTCTACCTAAGGAAATATTATCCATAAATCTTATTTCAAATTAATCATCAATAAAATTTCTTTAATCTCAAATTCCATCCCTTCATAGTTGTTAAGAAATATCTTTGCTTGCGAATCCGCCATGACATGTTTAGGATAGGTGTAAGAGAACTCAAGCGGCATCCTATCCTTCATCAACACAAATACAAACTACACACGATTCTCCAATGCTATTAGGATAGGTGTAAGAGAACCTAAGAGGCATCCTATTTTGACTAGTACAACTAAGTTATATGTAAGAGAACCCAAGAGGCATCCTTTCTTGGTGGAGTCACAACTTCCCTTTGTGGCACCATTTCATCCATTCTTCGATATGTTTAGGATAGGTGTAAGAGAACTTAAGTGGCATCCTATTCCTTCTTCTACAACACACACACAAATATCGAGAAAATACATATCTTTTATCTCAGGATATTTTGATGTAGGAGCAAGCCCCCTATGGCACTCACTCATTAGCTGCTCTTGGACAGGCTGACATGCTACCTTGCTAGTGTGTCACCCTAGTGGTCCTTTAGTCAGAAGGATGTAAGTTTTCTACACTTTCCTTCCTGACTTTACCGCTGCACACCGACAAGCACCTTGTTAGCATGGTAGGCCTTAATGAGCTGTTGGTAAGCTACCCTCATGTTAGTTTCGTTTAAGAGGATGTAAGTCTGCTACGCCTTCTTCTTAAACTAGCCATCATGAACTGACTTGGTCGAGTAGAGGACTTAGGTAACTCCCCCAATGGCTCCTTTCTTCTTGAATACTTCAAGTTTGGGTCTAGTCCTCACACGAGACTCCCAACTTGATAGTCGCCCTAGGTCGTATATCATCTACCTTGCCTATGATAGACTATCCCCATAATCAGTTTCGCTTTAGGGAGATGTAAGTCTACACGCCTTCTCTTTAGACTAATTGTTGCACACTGACGGGCACCTTAGGTTGGTTGGTTATCGCTATGCTGATAGCAGCCTACCTAGTGGATACACACTCTTGGCAGATGTAAGACTACTATGCTTTCTACTTGAGTTGGCCACCGAATACCTACATACAATACTTTCTTCAGGGATCAGGATAATGTCCCCAGCGGCACCTCTTCTCTGGGCACTCTATTTGGATCATGTCACCCCATTTAAGACACTACGGTTACTTTTTGGATTCCCCCTTCCACCCATGGTTGGAGAATTTGTCTCACGGATATGCATATTCTCCCTTGGTCCAGTAAGTCTAAGATAGGACTAGGCTGATATAAGCTCATTCCCAGTGTGTTCCCTTGCACACCAACAAGGTCCACACATATAAACAAAATAAATATATATTTTCGCTTGTGGAATAGGAGGAAAACCCCTAGTGGTACCTTTCCCAAGTAGACATCTTACCTTTAGGGGAGTGTCATCAAAACTCCCTATAGGAATCATCTAACTACTTTTGAGTTGAGATAAGTCCCTAGGTTGACACTCTCTCAATAGTCATCCTTAGGTTGGGTTTGACTTATTGGCCACCAACAGGTCACCCCGGTGATTATCCCTGCTTTGGGAGATATAAGTATATCACACATTCTCTCCAGACCGCTGATCGACGCCTTTAAGTCGTTTGATTTGTTGTGCTATCAATCGATCACCCTAGTGATTCCTTATTTAGGAATAAGTCTACAAGCTTTCTCCCTAACTTAACCATTACACACCAAAAGGCACCCCTTAGGTTGGTTAGCTTTATCTCACTGCCGGTAGACTATCTATTTGGATTTGTAAATCTAAGACAAGTATAGGCTGATATTAGCCCCTTCTTAGTAGATTCATCACACACTGATAGGGTCCATCCCAAATTTAAATTAATTCTAACTATTCTTGAGTCAATATGAGTCCACAGTGGCATTCACTCAACAGTCACCTTAGGTCGGATTTGATTTGTTGTGCTATCAATCGATCACCCTAGTGGTTCCTTGTTCAGGAAGTTGTAAGTCTACAAGCTTTCTTCCTAACTTAGCCATTGCATATTGAAAAGAACCCCTTAGGTTGGATAGTCCTACGTGTTGGCTGGTAGACTATCCCTTTGGATTTGTAAATCTAAGATAGGTCAAGGCATCAATTAGCCCCTTCTAAGTAGATCCATCGTAGATCGACAGGGTCCATTTCATCAAATTCAACATCCTCCCTTCAGGGGAGTCCAAATTTAAATCCGCCTTATCCTTAACGAATCCGAGATCATATCCCCAGCAGATACATGCTCAAAACCAAATCATTTCCTCTCCCTAATGGAGCCTTAAATCATAAGCTAACAAATCAAATTCTCATCCTTAGTGGATGCCCATCAATTAAATCAAATCAAATTTCTCCCTAACGAGATGCAAACCATATCCTCTCTCCAGTGGAGTCCTCATAAAATCAAACCAAATTAAATCCCTATCCCTAGTGGATAACTTGAACCTGCTTCTCTAATAGAAGGTTCATGCACTCATCCCCAATGGATCTTTCCTCCCCAAATCATATTAAACCAACTCAAACTCTTATCCTTTATGGATAATCTGAACCTACTTCCCTAATGAAAGGTTTGCAAACTTGATCCCTCAATGGATCCTTTCTTTCTCTCTTATGCCCTTGGCATAAGTTGAGTTGCATTGCACTAAGATCTTGATTCTGTCTGCATCTTAGGTTTAGGGGTAGATCATTTCTGTTAGTGCTTGTGATCCTTTGGACGTTGATGATCATCTCAGTCAACACCAATGCATGCGGTGTGTCTTATCAATTACACCACACCTATTAGGAGTCCTTTTATTGACTTCATTTTTGGAGTGAGTTCTCAACTTCCTCATCATAGATCTATAACTCTTATAAACACTAAGAGCTCCTTAGTCTTAAGACACTTCTAGTGATTAGGTGAACACTTACCCTAAGCCCAAAGACTTGAAAGGTTTAGCCATAGGAATAGGATACGCCTTAGGGACTTAAGAAAACTTGCCCACCCTATGACCTAAACCCAACCCATGCTTTCCTTCTCAAACCAAACCTCAAATTCAAATGTCAATTTAAATTTCAAATCATAAATCAAATTTCAAGGAAAATGATTCAATTTCATGATCAAATCCAAACTCAACCAAATTTTCTTCTAATCCCTTTTGACCTACATCCACGAGCTTGGTCAAATTTACTTCCAAATCACTCCAAACTCAAGTGATTTTCTCATGAATCATTTATATCTTCATTTTTATTCACAAATATAAATGAAATATAAATTCAAATAGCAAAAACCAAATCCAAAATCAAACCAAAATCCAATTTATACCCTTTAAGCCAATTCCTTGAACATGGTCAAATCCTATCCAAATCAATTCAAAACCCATGGATTTCTTCATGGTTCAATCATTCCTTCAATCATTATGTCAAATATAAACATAAACTATAATTATCAAACCAAAGCTGATCTAACCCAAATCAAACCCAAGTTAGCCCTTTTGACTTGAAATTATCATATGAACCAAGATCCATATGGCTTCAAACCATTTGCAAATGTATGTATATTTCCATATCAAACCCATTTGTCAATACAACTAAACTTGAATCAAGACATGATCAACTAAATTAACCCATTTAGGTCCACTTGACCTAAAGTGACCTAAAAGACCTTTTTGAGCCAAGTTTCAATCCAACCCAAATTGAATTGAACTGTGCCCATTCAAACTCCATATCATGATCAACAATCATTCTAGGTTAACCAATTATTTTGAATTGGTTTTAAACCAAGTAAACTTAGCTTGTTGATCATGCCAACCTTTAGCCCAAATGAAACCTAAACTAGCTAAAACACAACATATGCCAAATTGACTGAAACCTTTGATTCAAATCAATTCATAATCAATGATTAAACATGACCAAACCTCAATTGAGCCAAACCAAGTCCAATTGGCCATTTGACCCAAGTTGACCTAAATTGGCCTAAAAAGCCAAAATAGGTCAAATCACAATCCAACCCAAATTGATTGCAACTAATGGTTCAAGTTCATTCCAAATTGATTATTGAACTTGACTAAAATCATTATTTAGCCCAATTTGACCAATTGGTCAACCTAACCTAACCTAGCCCAAATTGACCTAAAGGGTCACATTAGCCAAAATCCAAATTAATTCCAAATTAAACTAAACCAAAGCCTACAATCATTTTCAATTAGCCAATTGAACTTGACTCAACACCTAACCTAACCCAATTTAGTCAAATTAGTCAAATTGGTCAACTTGACCCATTTGACCTATATGAACCACAAATGAGCCATAATGAAATCCAAAGCAAATTGAACCAAACCAATGACACCAATATACTCCAAATAGTCATGTGAACTTGACCCAACCCTTTGTTTGACCCAATTTGACCAATTGGTCAACTTGACCCAACCTAACTCAATTTGACCTAAATAGGTCAAATTAAGCTAAATCAAATTAAATAAACTCCACGCCACTTGAAGTTTGGGCTAACCCACTTTTGACCCATTTTAAATCTACCCAAACCAAACCCACAGCCAAATGACCACTTTTCCTTTGGGTTTAGGGCATCCTATGAGATAAGACACATGCGTATTTGGTTATTTCCTCCCCTTGGCCACTTCACACCCATTCATAGGTCCACCAGGACCATGGTCAACGACCTAAAGGGTTGGGTCACTAACAATGGGAGAAAATCACCTCCCCGTTCCCATTAGAGCATTTAAAATCACCAAAGACACCCACAACTCCCATGGAAGTCACCTCCAACCCTTCCACCACTCATGTGAGGACAAGTGGAGTGATTCTCTATCCAAATCGAGCTCCTCATCTCAGCCATTAATCCACCAAGCTAAAACCATCACCACCGCCCAAGCTAAGGAAGGAGGGGGTATACCCCCCTCATTCTCACTCAAACTCACACACACATAATCGATTTAACCCTAACAGCCAATAAACGAGATCCTAGAGCCTCCCCTTGCATTTCCCGAGCTCCCAAAAATCCCCATTCTCAACTTTATGCAAAACTGAAATAGGGGAGCAAACTAGTGATTCTCATTTCCTCATTTCACAACCAAAGTGCAATAAATTTTGCACACACCATCCTTGGACCTAGATGAGCCAAAATGAATCATTTCCCAAGCTTCTCGATGATCGAAGGGTGAAGTTCGATCAAGACCAATTACTTATGTGTTGTGGGTTGGTCTTCGAAGTAAACTATACCAAATCAAGGCTCGTGTGGCTCAACAGGGCTTCGTGTCTACCAAACGAAGCTTCCTCAATTATTGGAATCCCTAGTCACAAGCTCTGATGAGGTATGCCATTAAAACTGATCATTAGCTCAAAATAGGTTGGTCCTTACTGAAGGAAACTTGTGTCTCATGTGATTTCCACCATTAGATGTATTTGTTATGCTTCATTGAAGGTGTAGGATCGATTTCATCTCCATCCAAGCCCGGGTGAGCTCAAATTGAACGACAATCGATGGATGATATCCGCCGCCGAGGAGACGATCATGATCCCATTCCGCATGATCGAAAATGAGCGATCCGATCGATCACATATAACATCTCTTTTCCCTTCAAAATTGCATAAAGCATGTTTCACCGCTCACGCCTTGATGTGATAACTTAAATAACCCATCGTGCCATGGAAAGCACACATTTCAGCCATATGGTAACGATGAGATTAGGGAGGTTAATTAGATTAATTAATCTAAATTTAATGCTGAATCTTCCAAAATTCATAACTAATTGTAGAAAAATCCTAAAAATATAAATGAGGGCTCATTTTAAAGATATTTTAAAGGGAAATTCATTAAAATTATTATTCATTAATTTTGAGTAGTAATTTCTACTAAATTAAGGTTTAATTAAAATTTTAATTAGCCTAATTACTTTCTGATTAATTATCCTATTAATTTAAAATTTTTCAGAGATGTTTAGAGGGATGACCTTTGCCTCCCCTATTTTTCTTAGGATTTATTGGATAATTAATTAGGATAACTAATGGATTAAGCCTTAATTACTCTCCTCTTTTAATGAATGATAATTAAGTAAATGAACAGTAAATTAATCAATTAATTAAGCTTATTAACCTCTATTAATGGTGATAAAGTTTAGGGAAATGGATTGGGACTCCCTCTCCCAATCTTTTCTTCAAGTCTTCTCCATTCCTTCTTGAAAAATTAATTAATTAAAACCCCTTAATTAATTTATTAATAATATTAATCAAAAATTCAAACCATATATGTACTTTAATTAACTAATTGAAAGGATTTATGGATTGAGACTTAGGCTCTCTTCTATACCTCTTTCCCTAAGTTTATTCTATATTATTGATTAAAGATAATTATGATTTAAGTAGATGATTAATGAACTTAATTAATTTGATTGAATCTACTTCTCTAATTAACTCTTGGGTAGCTCTTTGGGTGTTCAATAACCTAAAGAGAGAGCTAATGAAATTATGGTTAGCTCATATGTGTGAGAAAACCAAAAGAGTAATTAAGTGAGCTCCTTAAGTTTAATTAATTAATAATTTTGAGCTAATTGGATTAGGACCCTTTCATTTCATAGGAGAATTGCTATTTACTTATCTATATGGTTGCATATTATATTATCTCATAATTGTTTAATTAATTATTTTAAGGTGACATAGATAAGGGTTAATTAATTGATTTAATCCATGCTTAACTTAATCAATCCATAAAACCAACCTAATTGCTTTTTATTAAATCACATTAACTTACACACATGGGAATGGGATTAGGACCAGCATACCTCTTTCACATTTCATAAATCAAATCAAACATGAAATCAAAAATGGCTTTAAAAAATTTTAGTTTATTTTAAATAAGCTTATTTAATTTCATTATCCTTAGGAATTAGTTGAATTTAATGAGATTGTATGCTTGTGTTTCTTTATTTCTTCTCAATCATATTAAAATGTTGTATGTCACTTATAGTCATGCATTCATTACTTTCAAAAAAATTAATTAAGAAATGATTTCCTTTATGTTAATTTGCATGTGTTGACTTAATTAAGAATATGTGTGGCTATTATCACTACTAAATCTCAAACATAT
Source organism: Cymbidium sinense (assembly GCA_021442155.1). NCBI lineage: Eukaryota > Viridiplantae > Streptophyta > Magnoliopsida > Asparagales > Orchidaceae > Cymbidium > Cymbidium sinense. The sequence goes on along the minus strand of CM038214.1, from coordinate 295,393,149 downwards.
TTTCAAAAGCTTCTTAATAAATAAGAATATGTTTTGTGACTTTAGTTATACATATATATAAGTGCATGAATATAAACTTAGTATGAAGTAAAGTTTATTTTTATATTCATATGTTGATTTGCATAAGTAAGAATGTTAGCGGTATATTATGACATCCCGTGGATGCACATTTAAGTAGCCCTAAGGAGGTTCCTACCTCACCCCTTGGGTGTAGAATAATGGCATGTACTTTGATTTCATTCTTATGCATTTTGATTAGAATTTAGATAGAGCTTTAATTCATGTACACAAAAAATAAATCAATTGAATCCAACTTTTGTATAGTTTTCATTTCTATAGTTGCTTCATTCAAATACAATACACACACACACATATATATATATATAAGAATAATGGGTATATTAGTCCTGACATCCGACATATGACTTTAACTAAGGAGGTTCCTACCTCACTCATTTGGTGCGAAATAATGGCATCGTACCTACTTAAAATTCTTATATGTATATATGTGTGTGTGTGTGTGTGTGTGTCTGTGTGTGTGATACAACTAGTAGATGAAAATTATAATTTAATCAAATCAATTCTACTTTTGTATGATTGTCATTCTTATAGTTGCTTTTACATCTATATGTATCTGAGGATATCAGGTATATTAGTCTAGGCATCCCAGAGATGCACGGCTTTAAGTAGCCCTAAGGAGGTTCCTACCTCACTCCCTTGGTGTAGAACAATGGTGACGTACTTGCTTAAAACTCTTATACATTTGTGTGTACATTTGGCTAATGAATGAAAATCCCCTTTTCTATTATGAAGAAACATGCATTCATATTTGGTTCAAGTGGTTGAATTGCTTATCCATGTAACTTAAAGCTCTTTGCTTATGCTTTTGCATAAGAAATTTAAATAGAGCTTTAAATTAATATGACAAAATAATTGAACTAAATGAAACATCAATTCCAAATACATTTGCTTACATTCATCATTCAAGTATGCTAAAACATAAAATTGTAAAGCATATGTATGTTTGGGATTTGACCATATGCATGCTATAATGATGAAAAGAAATAAATAAACTTGTGTCATGTGATCATAATTCATCCCAATTAATCTTAAGATGCCTTTCTTATTGAATGAGTTTATTTAAAGTGAACCTAAACTTAAGATTAATTAAAAGATATAATAGGGATAAAAGGGAGTGATCCTCTCTTTCCTTCTCTATATAACACTTAGTTATTTTCTGTAGGTTAAATGAAACAAAAGAAAGTAGTAATTAAAAGCTTGTAAATTAACTAAACAACTTAGAGCAAAATCACCCTTTAAATTGAATCTTTCTACACTTAGAAAACTATAACTCTAAAGTCTAGTTAGTACATATCACACAAGCCTTAATACACACATATTAGATTAAGTCATCATTTCTTGCTTTGTGTTAGGACTATGCACGGTTTGATGTATGTTTTATTTTGTGATGTATTATTTTAGACCTGGAGGGTGTATATTTGTAGAATGCGTTATTAGCCTAATCATATTTTCTTCAGAAGATTATGCTTAAGGGGTGCTTAAAATAAAAATATAAATGCTCTCTTTTGTAGATTGTTTAACCCCTAAGCATAATTTATATTAAGATAGATGGACTTGGTTACCCATGTGCAGGGTGCCAAGTACAAATTATTTATTTGACTGCTTGGGTTTTATGGTGTGTTTAGCAAACACTTATATTGCAGGTATGGTTAGATTTATTTTTCCATTCTTTTAATGTAATTATGTATTAGGATTTTGGTTAAGTGTTATGGTGGTTAAGGATCAACATTGGCTAGAGGGTTTAACCCTAGGGTGCCATGTGATGCCTAGAAGCCATTCAAATCAAAAGAAGCAAACCAAATGAAGAATTGGAGGGAGCATGAAGACCTGAAACACTTATCATTTATAATTTATAATTATTCTTTCATATACCCAGTTGTATAAGGGTACAACTCGCCTACTCATTTCTTTTTTTGTATGACCACACACCTTTATTATTCTTTTTGCTGAGTTTATAAAGTGTTCGATGAGTTGTTTATAATTGTGCAATAAAAATGGCATATATTTTTCTAGTTTCTTCATGTATGATGCTTTAATGTGTGGCCTGGATGCTATTAAGCTCTTAGCAAAAAATTAATTTTTCTATCCCAACTATAACTCATAATTATATTTCTAAATAACTCATAACCTCACATAAAGCCTAGACATTAAATCAAGATAATAAAATATTTAGCAGTCCCTTAGTTAGATGTTGTATGCTTAATATCATGCATGTCATTCTGTTTTAGTCTTGCTAAGAGAGGGTTTCCATCTTTGCCAAATAGTGAAAAGCTTGACCTTTGAGAGCATATGATGGAAAGTGCCTCTTTCTCTTTTGATTTGGCCCATAATCAACTTCACCATGCATTTAGGCATATAAAATCTTAAGGCCTATGCCAAAATAAAGAGTCAAAATCAAATAAAATTTGATAAGATTTGCATTAAACTAGATCATTACTTATACCACTCATGCTCTAGTCTCTTAGGGAGTGGGTTTAAGAACTTAGTATCTTTCTAAATAATAACAACCTAACTATCTTGCAAAATATAAGACTTACATACATGGTTTTAAAGCGTAGGAGGAGTTAGCTAGTTGCCACTCCAAACGGTTATAAGTCCAGTAGTCGGGTGGTTTATCCTCTTTTGTGGAGGTAAACCATATACCCATCTTCGCTTAGATTTAGGTCGCACTTTGGTTCTTACTAAAGCTCCCTATATTTAGGATCTGCGATAGCTATTTCCTTCGAGCGACAAGTATAAATCCTCACCTCTTAGGCATTTCCATAATCTTGTGTTGTGAGATCATAAGTCCTAATTTTCTAATAAAATTTTAACTCAAATACATTATTTTCTTCAATTTCAAACATAGGCTTCCTAGTATCATGAGCATTCCCTACTCATCTCCCTTTAGCTTTGATAATAATTATCTTCTTTTGATCTATCCCACTTGATTTTCCAATCATAGCTAATTTATTGATAATCTTTGAAATTTTGGAATAATTGCCTACTTTAATCGAGTATTCATGGAACTCACCTTCCTTATGATGTAATTAAGAGGGCTTGCCCATAGAACTTTAGAACTCGGTTTAAATAAACCCTACTTTATCATCCATGTAAAGTAAAAATCTCTAGTATATTCAAAGACCCATCATACCTGGAGTCCTTGGTGATTGGTCCATTGTAGATAGTGATTCTATCTTTGAGATAGTGCACTATTCCTGACAGATCACCTCAATAAGTACATCCAGATCTACATGGTATCCCCTTCCTGGATGTAATTAACATGAGGGCTTGCCATAGGAACTTTAGAACTCGTTTAAATAAACCCTACTTTTATCATGAAAATAGGGAAAAATCTCTGTATATTTGAAGACCCATCATACCTTAGGAGTCCTGAACCATGTAGGGTAGTGATTGCCTTTCGAGATACACTATTCCTGATGTCGATTATCACCTCAATAAGTATATCCTTAGATTTGTGTGTATCATATACATTACATACACATAGATCCAAAATTAAACACCACAAGCTCATAATCATTTGATTAATTATCTTAAGGAAACATAGGTAAGAGTTTAATTAATTGGTTTAATTCATGTCTTAACTTAATTAATACTTAAAATTGGCTTAATTACCTTTATTAAATCAAACTAACTTATAAATATGGGATGGGATTAGGATTAGAAAACCCTATTCTCACACTTCTTAAATCAAATTAAACATAAGATTGAAAATGACATTAAGAAACTTTAGTTTATTTTAAATAAGCTTATTTAGTATGATTGTCCATAGAAATTAGTTGGATTAAATGAAATCGTGTTCTTATATCTCTTTATTTCTTTCCAATCATATTAAATGTTGTATGTCACTCGATTCATGCATTCATTTTTTCTAAAAATTAATTAAATCAAATGATTTCCTTTAAGTCAAGCTTGCATGTGTTGATTTAAATTAATATATGTGTGGCTATTATCATTATTAAATCTAAATCTATTTTTCAAAACTTATAAATGAATGATTATATATGCTATGAATGCTAGTTATAAATACATAGGAGATGCATGTCATTATAGCTTAAGTGTATGAAGTAAAATTTTTTTCTTTCATTCACGTATTGATTTACATTGCATTCATGAATGATTAAGTTATTGAATTAATTAGTCATGTGATTGGGAGCTCTCTTTCTTATATTCATGTATACAAATTTACATATATTTGAATGTAAGTGGGTATATAGTCTAAACATCCTAGGAATATGAGGCTATAGTTAGCCCCAAGGAGGTCATTTGATTACCTCACTTCCCTAGTTAACAATGATAAATACCTATTTAATTTTATCTCTATGTATTTTTGTATTAGAATCTAGATAGAGCTTTAAATTAATATGATAAAATAATTCAATCAAAAAAAAAATCTAAACTCTAAATAGACACGTTCATATCTATTATTTAAGTGTGTTAAAGACATATTGTATGTGTAGCTATACTTAGGACTTAATCATGTGCATGTTACATATGATGGAAAGAAATGAATAAACATGTGTCTTGTGATAGTAATTAATTCCAATTAATCTTAAGATGCATTTCTTATTGAATGAGGTCATTTAAAGTGAATCTAAACTTAGGATTAATTAAAACATCTAATAAGCCATTCACTAAAGAGAATTAAGTATAATTGATATGCTTTAGAAGTGACTTAAGGCAGGGATAAAAGAGTGTAATTTTCTCTTTTCTTCTCTTTATAACACTTAGTTGTTAAGTGTAAGTCAAATAATACAAAAGAAAGCACTAAGTAAAATTCTCAAATCAATTAAATCACTTAAAGTGAAATCAACATCTTAAGATCAAACACCCTTTCATACTTAGAAAATTATAACAAATCTTAGTTAAGGTATATCACACGAGCCTTAATACACACACTTTAGAATTAAGTTACCAACTTCTAGCTTTATGTCAGGGCGGTGCATGGAGTAATGTATATTTGATTTTATGATGTATTATTTTAGAGATATTAGTGTATGTTTCATAGACTGGATATTAGACCATGATTAGCTATGGAAAAATTATTTTTATTTCATGCCTTCATCTATCCCTTTGGAAAAGAGAGAGGATAAATGAAAATAGAAAATATAACACCTTGGTCGGGACACCATGTAGATTTGCAGATGTTCTTATTAGGGTGATCGTGTATGACATTGAGAGAAGGTGTACTATATCGAAAGATAAAAGTCACCACCCTACAATGGACCTAATCACCTCAATAAGGACTCTTAAGGACTATGGGTCTTCATATGTACCATAGATTCTTTTCTTACTTTACATGGAAAAGTAAAGCAGGGTTTATTTTAAATTGGGTTCATTAAGTTCCCTATGGAGGCAAGCCCCCATAGTTAATTACATCTAAGGAATGAGATTCTTAAGAATACTCGACATAAATGATCATTGTCTCCAAAGATTTCAAAGATAGGATTATCAATTAATTAGTTTAATTTTTTATAAGATTAGGTGGGATTGATCAAGAGGAGGAAGTTATTATCGAATCCAATAAGGAAATAAGTAGGTGATGCTTATGATACTAGGAAGCCTAGAAAGCATCCAAAACTATCTTATGGTTGGGCTTATATTTTTGAAGATTGAAGAGAATTATTTGTTTTGAGTTGAATTTTTATTAGAAATCTAGGGCTTACAATTTCATGACACAAGATCATAGAAATGCCTAAGAAGTGAGGAGGATTTATGCTAAACAAAGGGAAGTAGCAACCTTAAATCTAGGGAGCTTTGTAAAAGCACAACCTAAATCTAAGGTGAAAATAGGCATTAAGAGAGGATAAACACGCTTTGGACTTACAACTGCCTAGGGGTGGCTTCCAATTAACTCCTCCTATGATTTTAAATACGTGTAGGAAAGTCATATGTTTTTGCAAGATAGCTAAGCTATTATTTATTTAGAAAGAAACTAAGTCCTTAAATACACTTCTTAAGAGACTAGATTAGGTAGGACATGATTTAATGACCTAAATCTAATTCAAAACTTTCTTACATTTTATTTTTATTTTAGATAATTCATTTTATACATGCTTTAGGATTCATATGCCTAATGCATGAGAAATTGATTATGGGCCAAAATCTAAAGAAATGAGGTGTTTCCACCATGCTCTCAAAGGTCAAGCCAGCATGGTGGAAGCCCTCCAAATCAAGAGTGAAATAATATGTTTTTTTATGATGAGAAAGAAAGCATAACATCCAGCAAAGGGGTTGCTAATTCTTTTATCTTGATTTATAACTTAGGCTTTAAATAAGGTTATGAGTTATTTATTTTTAATTGAGTTGATTAATTGGACAGAAAATTTATTTTTTCCTAAGAGCCTAATCGTCATCCAGGCCATACATCAAAGCAAGGAAGAAACTAGGAAAACATGCCATCTTAATGCACAAGCTAAACAAACATCAAACCATTTATAAAGCTATCATAAAAGAATAAATGGCCAAGTGTGGTCGGGCTCCATCGCACAAATTCAAAAATAAATTGGGTAGCCTTGGTCTACCCTTATACAATACGGATTACAAGTGAATTAATTACAAAAATGAATTCATGTTATGGGGGTCTTCATTCTTTATTCTTTCTTCACTTTGGTTCTTTCTTCATTTGGTTCGGGTTAGAATATTTGCTTCACATGGTACATAAGACATGATCTTATGACCAATGTTCATCCTAATTCCCCCATAACAATCATTCCAAATCCTAATTTGTAAAATTACATGAAAAGGGATAGCAAATCTATCTAAAACTTGTAAAATATAGATTAGCTAAACAAACCATATATCCCAAGCATGTATTGGACTTATCACCCCACACATGGGTAACTAAGTCTACCTAGCCTATTTTGTATTATGCTTAAGGGTATAAGCAACCTGCACAACAAAAAGTATTTATATTTTATTACAAAGACATTAAGCAAATCTCCGTAAGAAAATAATGATTAGACTAAGATCATCCTATCATTTAGTCTATGCACATACACCCTAGCATCCAGACTAAAATATCAGATCATAAAATAAAAGCAAACATCAAACCATGCACTGCCCTAACATAGGACTAGAAGTGGTGACTTACTTTAATGTGTGTGCCATTTAAGGTTAGTGTGGTATGTCTTAACTAAGCTATAAGGGTAAAGTTTTGTAAGTATGAAAGGTTTAACTTAGAGGGTGGTTTCATTTAAGTGGTTTAGTTGATTTGGTTATGTTTTATTTCATGATTTTATTTGGTTTGAATGAACCTACACTTAATTACTAAGTGTTGTAAAGAGAGGAAAAGAGAAGAGAATTCCTCCCTATCTTAAGTAATTTTTAAGATAGATTCATTAATGACTTTTTTTGTTTAATGAATATTTTATTATGTGTTTTAATTAATCCTAAGTTTAGAACAACTCCAAACAAGCCTATTCAAAGAAAAATGCATTTTAAAATTAAGTAAAGTGAATTATTATCACAAAACACACAACATTTTATTTCTTTCCCAATATGTATAACATGGATATGGATGAATCCTAAGCATATCTATACACACAATACAAATATTTAGCACGCCTTAATGATGAATGCTAAGAGAGGTTGCTTAAGGAAATTTGGAATGTTTCATGTATGCATGATTTTGTTAAGTAGAAGAGAGTGATTCTTTTATCCATTTTTTATATGCACATTTACAAGTAAAAAAGACATATGAGTACACACCATAAGCAGGGGTGTAAGATACAAGACCTACTTAGGGCTACTTAAAGCCACACAACCCCAGGGTTGTCCAAACTAATATACCACTTTTCTTAAATACATGTGCATGTACAAAATGAAATGCATGGAAAGAGAATCATGCAAAAAGTTTATGTTTGTTTAATTTTGGTTTGATTGTTTAATTTGCATGTGTGATGTGGGGTTCCTTCTTAAGTCATGACATAGGAATGTATAGGAATGGATTTAAGCAAGTGTTATGTCCTTTTCAAATGGACTATACACTTTGCAAATCCCATACAAACCTATGTTAAGAAAGAGAATCATAACACATTTTATGTTATATTCACATGCAAGTTTATAAGTAATTATAAATAGCACACTTTTCAATTATAATGTTTGATTTATAAGTTTTAAAAATAGTTTTGAGTTTAGTAGTGATAATAGTCATTCATATTCTTACTTTAGCCAAAACATGCAATTTGACATAAAGGAAATATTTCATTTTAATTTGATTTTTTAAAAGGCATGAATGCATGATTTTCATATGACATACACATTTAACATGCTAGGAAAGAAATAAAGTGATGAAAGCATGTAAATTCATTCACCCTAATTAATTCCTAAAGACAATCTTATGAAATAAGATTATTTAAAGTGAATCAAAATTGGTTTAAGAAAAGTTTGATTTTATTTTGAGTTTGATTTGAATTTAGGAAATGTGAGAAGGTTTGCTGGTCCTAACCCATTCCCACATATGTGTATTATTTTAGTTTAATTTTAGGTGATTAGATTTTATTCTTTGGTTAGTATGTAGATTAAGTTCAATTACCCTTACCTACACCACTTTAATATATTTAATCAAATAATTATGAGTCAATGTATGACATAAAACCACAAAGAATTTAAATTAACAATGCACCTAAGAAAGAAAGGGGCCTAATGCATTTGGCTCATAATTAATGATTAATTAAGTTAAAGGGTTTAATTTAAGTACTTTCATAACCCTTCCCACAGATATGGGTTAAGTATGATTTCCTTAAGTTTACTTAAGTTATTGAAAACCTAAGCATCTACCCAAGAAGGAATTGATTAAGTGATTAAGTTTCTAGATTAATTTTTAATTTTGAGTTTGGTTAATTAAGCTATTAAATGAAATGATCAAATCATTAATTAATTTGTAAATTAATTAAGTTTTCATTCAAGTAAAATAGAAAGATAGAAAGACATCCTAATCTCATTTTCTAAGTCTATCCACTGTTCCAAGATGATTAACAAATTTAATTAATGGGTTTAGAATCATTTAATAGGTTAATTAATTATTTAATTGATTAAGAGAATGATTAGAGATTAATTAAGCAATTACCCTAATTAAACCATTAATAAATTTCAAGAAAATTAGGGAGGTAAGTCCCACCAAACTTACCAAGAAGTTTGGAATCAATCAATGGAATAATTGGGGAGTAATTAGAGTTAAGTAAATAAAATCTAAGGAAAATTCTATTCAAAATCAATTAAATAATTTTAATGAATTCCCCTAAATTATCTTCACAATGCATTTAATTTTGTATTTTGATTTTTCATTTACTTATATATTTTTGAAGTTTCTTGATTAAAAATTTATAAATCTAATTTAATCCATTCACATGGACGTGACGACGCACACTTTCCACGTGGCACGATGGGATTTGCTATTTAAGTAGTCACATCTAATGTCGCGTTAGCTGGTGGCGCTATGCACTTTCTCCTTGACCATCCGATCAAAGATTAGACATTCAGGATTAAACCCATAATTTTGGGGATAAATCAGGATCATGTGGAATGAGATCCCATCCAAAATGCGTAATGGATGGTCCATGATCCATCATGGCTCACTGGGAGAGGCAGCCCACTCCTTAGGCTTGAGATCGAAGCTCACTAAGCTCTTTTACCCACACCATCTAGAGTAAGCACAAGATCCAATGGCCAATTTTACTTGGGATGAAAATTTCTTCAAAAGGACCAAAGAATTCTGCCTAGGTTTTGGTTTGAAGGCATACCATCGAGGCATCACCACACTCTAACTATTGAGATAGCTTTGCCTGGAAATGAAGCAATGTTGAGGTTTGAGGTTGAGGGGGATCCTCATTGACCAACCTCAAACGCTTGATTCTAGCTCCTCACCTCCCTTGACTTTGAAGCTAAAGCTTTGGATGAGTTTGATTAGGTCCCAGGTGCTAAAAGAGCAATTGGATTGAAGTTGAGTATTGGATGAGTTGGAAAATTGCTTGAGCTCCCCTATTTTTGATTTGAAGAAACTAAGAAGAGGAGAATTCACATGAGCCTTGGAGACCTTAGAGAAGCTTGAGGATGCTTGCTCTGAGTTTCCTTTGATCATGAGTGTCTATTGAATGAAGAAATGAGGGGAGTATCTCCAAGATCGGATGGTGAGAGGTGTTTAGCCATTTTGATCAAATTCACTGGAGTAGGTTGGTTAGGCCATTAGGGTGCATGTGATTCAATTTGGAAGAGGGAGGTAGAGAAGTTACCATGTGCAACAGGTGGAGGAGTGAATCCATGTGCTCATTTCCAAGGGTGGTTGGTTTGGACATTGTTGGGTTGGCTAACTCAGCCATGTGCACCATTTTAGTGTCCACTTGGTCCACTAAGAGGGTGCCAAGTGGCCATGGAAAGGATATGAACAAATTCTAAGTGGAATTGGCAATAGGTTACCCCTTGGCCTAGGAGTAAAATGGTAATTTGGCTTTTATTTCACTTTAAGCAAATTTAGAATAGTTCGAATTTGGGTTGGTCCAAATTTCAAAGAATTTGGAATTGATTTGATGTCATTTAGCTCGTGTTGACCCATTTAGGTCAAAATGGGTCAACTTCAAGTCACCAATTGGTCAAATTGGGTCAAACCAAGTGATCAAGTTCATATGACTATTTAGGCATCATTGGTTTGGTTCAATTTGGTTTATATTTGGTTTGGTTCATTTGATTTCATTTAGGTCAAATGGGTCAGTTGACCAATTTTTAAATGAGCAACAATTGGCTTGGTCAAAGCTTTATTTGAGTTTGATTGAACTCACATATGAACTTATGATTGAAATATAAATCCATTTACAAGTGGTTTGAAGTCAAATGGGTTTTGATTCACTTGACAATTTCAAGTTCAAAGGGTGAACATGAGTTTGACTCGGGTTTAATTTTTGGATTTAGTTTTGGTTTGGTGATTAAAGTTTATGTTTATATTTGGTTTCATGATTGAAGTATTGATTGAATCATGAAGAAAAATCATGGATTTAGCTTGAGTTTGATTTGGCTAAGTTCAAGAATTTGACTTGAAAGGCTTAAGTTGGAATTTGGTTGAATTTGGGTTTGAGTTTTGAATTTGGTTTTGGTTTTATGATTGAAGTTCATATTTATATTTGGATTCATGATTGAAGGATTGATTGAATCATGAAGAAAAATCAAGGGTTTGGCTTGACTTGAGTTTGATTTGGCTAAGTTCAAGAATTTGACTTGAAAGGTTTAGGTTGTATTTTGATTGGATTGGGTTTTAGTTTTGAATTTGGTTTTGGATATTTGAATTTAAATTTCATTTATATTTGTGAATATAAATGAGAGCATAAATGGGTTATGAGAAAATCTATTGAGTTTGAATTGATTTTGATTTGATTTGAGCTAAATCCATAAGGTGGAATCAAAGGGACTTAGGAAAGATTTTTGAACTTTGAATTCAATCATGGGTTTCAATCATTTAGAATTGATTCATGATTTGAGAAAATTCATTCAAATTGATTTGAGGTTTGTTTTGGAATTTAATTTGATTTAAGTTTAGGTTTTATTTGAATTTGGAGTTTGACTTGAAAGAAGAAAGTGATTTGGTTCAAGCTATATGGTAGGCAAATTTTCCTAACACCCCTAAGGCATGACCTATTCTTATGGCTAACTCTTGTAAGTCTCTAGGGTTAGGTTAAGTGTTCACCTAATCACTAAAAGTGTCTTAAGACTAAGGAAACTCTTAGTGTCTATGGGGATCCTATGTCTAAGATGGAGAGTTGAAGAACTCATTCTAAAAATGAGGTCGACATTAGCCTAATCATGTTTTTTGCAGGGGATTGTGCTTAAGGGAGGCAATTAAAATATAAATGTTTTTGTCTAATGTTTGTTTATTAAGCATAGCCCAAGTTTGATAGGTGGGCTTGGTTTACCCATGTGTAGGTGCTAAGTCCAAAATTATTCATCTAACCTATTGTATAGGTTCTTAAATTAGAATATTTATTTTGGTGTGAGATTTGATTTATTTTGTTTTTGAATATAACTTTGTATTAGGATTATGATAAGTGTTATGGGTGATTAGAATGAGCATTGGTTATAAGACCAAGTCTTATGTACCATGTGATGGCTTTGGAGCATGCACATCCAAATCAAGACAGAAGGAAGAAAAATCAAATGAAGAAATGAAAGAAGAAAGAAGAATGAAGAATGAAGAATGAAGGCCCACATAACATTCATCATTTATAATTATATTATTCTTTCATTATGCCAGGATGTATATAAGAGTAACATTTCTTTTGGGTTGTATGGCGCATCAAGATCAACTTCACCCATACACCAAAGATGAGTTGAACTTCTAATGGTAATGACCCATGACTAAAATAGGGTAGATCTAGTGAGTTTATGTGGTGCGTATGCCTAAAGCTTCAACCCAACTCATGCCATTGTATTGTTGTCATCGAGCATCTTCTTTAGTATCTAGATGAGAGTTTTATTGAATGCTTAAGGCATTTTCCCGGGTAGGGTGAATATCTCCATCATGCTATGTCTTGGAAAAGTTGATCTTAGTGCTCTGAATGCAATACCATTATGGATATAATTCATCGAGGCTGAACCTATATGATATGGTTCAGCAGGAAATGACCTAGTGGGATTGGCCACTTAGAAAGTAATGGCAAGATGAATCGATGACCCTTGAAAGAAGGAGGGTCGATAGGACCCACAATGTTGGTAACGTAACACTCAAATGGCCATGAGGCCAATGTGGGATGTAGAATGTTGGGTGGTTTATGAATATATGTACGACTAATGATATCTCAGCCATGTTACATGTAATCATCAAGGCCGAGTATCCTAGTCTCTTAATCTTTGGTTTCATCTTTAGATCAGATTGATGCACTCCGCATAGACCTGAATGTACCTCAATCATGATACTATAGGCTTCGTGTTTGTCTAAACAACATAACCACATTTGATCGAAGGACCGTCAGTACAAGATGCCATCCATGAGAGTATTGGAGAGAGCTCCATGTTTCATCTGATGGGCTCGTGACTTCTCATGAGGTAGTTTGCCTCTAGTCAAGTAATCCATTAATGGTTTCCTCCAATCCAGCTCATTGTCCTTTTCAGCAATGACAACCTCCCCTTCATGAGAAAGTGTCTCGATGAGTTCAACGTCAATAAGAGCATATGACTTGTCTATTTTGGACACTTATTAGTATGGACTCATCTTCACATACTTCTTGGCAAGTTTTGCCAAAGTCCTATTGTATTCTCTCCCAGGAACCTTGTAGATAGTGAAGGATTTGGCCAGCTTCATGGTGTACTCGTGGTAATGATGAAGCTTAGGTTTTTGAACCTTGTAGGATCCAGCAATCTGGTTGATGACCAATTGAGAATCCCCGTATATGTTGATGCTCTTGATACACACTATAATAGATAACTCCATATTGGCAATCAAAGCCTCATACTTGGCTTCGTTATTGGTGCATGAGTTTGAGAGATAGTATGAGAATCTCATCACATCGTGGTCTGGAGTTAAGAGAACTATTCCTACCCTTGTCTTTCCTAGAAGAGTATATCATGGAGATCATCATTAAGCGAAGAGTTAGCAAAAAGTGGGTGTGCTGCTTAGAAATCTGCTAGTACTTATCCTTTCACCGTACGGAGGGGTACGAATGTGATATCAAACTGTGAGAGAATCATGGACCAATATGCCAACCATCTAAATAACATTAGTCATGTCATGAGATACTGCAATGGATTGATTCTGGAAATCAAGTTCACCTTATGAGAAAGCATAAAGTGTCGTAGCTTTTAGGATGCAAAGATTAAAGCAATGTTTCTCGGTGCTCATTCAAGGATGAGATGAGATTAGGGAGCATTCTCCTTCGCCATTGGCTTGGGCTAACAAAGCAAAGGGAGTCATCCAATGCGTGTAGAGGATCAATGACGATATTGCTAGAACTATCTTCATCAAATACTTGATGTTGAATTTTTCTTCCTGATAAAACCAACATTGATCAATTTTTTTGACTTCAAAAATTACCTATGTTTCTAATTGCATCCTAGAGCTTGCTTGATAGGGTTAGCATTAGAGTCATTACCACTATGTCGAGATAATGGGCATCTCTTCATATCTCATGTAAAGTAGTCCTTAAACTCAATCAATAACTAAGTCATTGGTTTCTTCTTCATTCAAAGAATGTAGCATAGATCTTCTTCGAGGTTGATTTCTTTAAGCTTGTTGATTATTGAATGGATTTCTCTTCAAATTCTGTTTCTTTGATTTGTAGATCATCTCGATTCATCTAAGTTTCTAAACACACTTCATAAGAGTTAGTGGTTTGAGAAGATCCCATCGATTTGGTGACAACAAGCAAATAATCATCGTGGACCCATTACATCAATCTTACCTGATCTTGATTGTGCATCTCTTTGTTCCATAGCTTTTTGAAGTATTCGACGTAGACCATGTATAAGGAATCAAACCTTTCTTTACAAGATTAAAAACACAAGGTGAGTACCAATCAAAAGGCAATTCCATTAAATCTTTATATGAATTATCCTCAAGCTTTACATCAGCTTCTGTATTTGAGGATGACGATCCCAATAGGATCTCTTCAGCATGGTATCCATGGAAGACCTAAGGGCTTCCTTAACTACTAAGCCTTCAACTTTTTTAGAGGAAAGTGAGGTTAGAGCTAAGGTTCCTAACTACTGCCTGATAGTCTTACATAAACCTGGTTCAAATACATTCATGCTTTGCTTGGAGGCCTAGTCTTCATCACTATCTGGCTCAAGTGTCACCTCTAATGAAACCCATTGAGAGGGATTGGTTGGTATGCCAATCACATGAGACTCATCCTCCGAGCTTGATTCCAAGTCTATGTGAATAGTAGGGTACTCGCGTGAACATAAAAAATTAGGAGGGTCTTCCACCCTGAATCGCCTTGCCGCCTCTACCTTTGGTGGAGGTCGAGTCATTCTACCCATATGTCCATATGATGGAACAAACTGTGAGTGGAATGTGATATGTGGCTCTACTTCTTCCTTGATGTCCATTTCTCATTCACTTGAACTTTCATTTTTCTTTTCCTTTTCTTTTTCTTTTTCTCTTTCTTTTTCTTTGTTTTCTTTTGCATTTGAATTTTGACCAAGTTCATGAGAAAAGGTATTTTGAGGAAGATAGTAGGTCACATCTTCATATATCTCAACTTATCTAACTAAAAATGGATTTTGATCCCCTTTGACATAGTATTCAATTCCATCCTTCTGTTGATGCTCATGGAAGGGAGGATGGAAATCATTTTGTATCCAAGGCCTACCAAGCAAAGTAGTGAATAAAGTATTTGAATCAATTATGTAGAACTTGGCTTCAGTCTTCCATTCACCTATCTCCGAAGGTAACACTATGGAACCTAAAGCTCTCTTGCCTTGTTCATTAACTCCTCTCAACATCATCTGATCTCCTCAAAGTGTGAAGAAGTTGATCCTTAAATAAGCAATGGTCTTTAGACTCATAATGTTTACCGATGGACCTGGATCAACAAGAACCCTAGAAAGTATGAATCTGCCCATATCCACTATAATGTAATGGGGACGGTTATGCTCCAAGTCCCCCCAGAAGAAGGTCTTCGTCTGTGAAGGTGATTCCCTGAGCTTCTCTAGAATAATATGTCTCCTCTCCAACAATGATCAGCTAAGCTAAGCATATCTCTGGATCAAGAAGACCCTTGATTAATGATTCACTAATCTCTTTGGATAAGAGGGCATCATATATGCTTAACTTAGATGGCAACTTTCTTAGGTGAGAGACATTGAATCCACCTTTGATCCTCCATAAGCATATCCATGGGTGAGCACCCCGGAGGGGCTTCATCTACCAATGACTTGTTTCCTTATCTTGAGGTCAAGAGGTAGAACCTTACCACTACGAGGTTGACTTTAGTAATCTCTTGTGACAAGATAGTGGAAGATTCTACCTATTCGTAATGCTCTCCTACAGCTTCTCCTATAGGATCCTCGGAATCAGATGATTCCAAGTCTATCTCAAGAGGTGAACCTATATTATTCAGAGAAAGAAAGTCCATCTTTGAATCAAAAAAGGGAAGATTAGAGTTGTTATAATTATTATTTAGACTTGAAGAGCTTTCTAAAAGAGTAGAATTAGGCAACCCATCAAGAGTGACACAAATGTAATTCAAACTAGCTTTATTTTTTGATTTCTTAGATTTTGAAGGAGGTACATAGTAGAAATCTAGTAAAGTAAATGGGGTGAGGGATTTGATGTCCTCATTCACCGATACAAGATGTATACTAGAGGAAGAGCTAGCTGAAGTAGAGGTGTCGACTGAGATAGTAGCACAAAAGGACTGGAGGCTACTCTGGTTGCACCTTGGCTATCACGGGTGTAGGCGGCTCTTCTTCTTGAGCTCCCACTCTCCCAAGTTAGTTACTTGGCAACTATGATGTTGGAGGAGGTTGCCTGAGCACCTGCGAAAGTTTCTTGATTTTGGATACAATTTTTTTAGAGGTTCGGATAAGGAGATATCCCAACCTTCTTTGGTTTTGAGAGGATCGTAGGTATCCCCAAGGATTACCCTAATGGAACTGGATGGTTATTTCACAAGGTATTCTTTTGGGATAACTATGGCGTCTGTCTTATAGCTATGCTCAAGCCAGCCCTTGAATGTAAATCAATCCTCCAAAACATGGCCTAGCATGTAGTGGTAAGAGCAAAAGTTAGGATCATTGCTCTTGCCCACTTCCTCAGGCATTTTAGGCTCGGGTAGTTGAAAGTCAAGTTTCTTTAAGAGGTTCTTAAAGATTTTCCTAATTACCTCCCTCTTAAATGAATAAGGCTTGTTTAGTTTATCCAAAAGAGTAAGTGTATGGTACTGGTGGTGTATGTGTACTTATTCTATGAATGTGGTGGAGGAGGGCGGAGAGGCCATAGAGCTTTGTGGTGGTGGTGGGTAGAGGTGGTGATGTGAAAGGATGGAGGTCTCTTATCTCTCAGCCCCTTCTTGTCTACCATTATCACTACCCCTGGCTTCTTCTCATAAGCTTTCTGTGGCTTTGACTTTGTTGATTGATCTAAAAAAGATAACTGTTTGGCTTCTCTTTGTAAGCTAGCCGCCTTATTGATTAGCTTCTCAAATGTTTTGATGGTAAAACCTTTGAGCATGAAGGTGACTGGTCCATGAATATTTTTTAGTAGAATTTCAATGGCGTGCTATTCAGATAACTATGGTTCACATTTCATACTCAAATTACACCATCTGAGAATATAATCAATGAGGGACTCACCAGTGTATTGAGCCTAGCGATCGATCATAGTGAGCTCCACAAACCTCTTAATGAAGAGTTGCTCCAACTCAGCAAAAGTCTAACTATTGGGAGTTATTATAATCATACCAATAAGCTGCAAGATGGAACAAAGAGCATCACGCCACCGATTACAACGGCGCTGAAGTGCATTGTCTTTGGGTTTCGCTGTCATCAAAGCTCTTGAAAGAAGGTGGCATAAAACCCTTAAGATATTGGTTGGCATCAAATTCCTAGGGTCTACCCTTTGGGCGATGATCCTCCACCAGCTTCTTCTCTCACTGCTACTCAACCATGAGTTTAATGTCCTTTTCTTGTATGGAATTATCCACTACCTTCCTATACAAGGTGTTTTACTCTAGAGGTGAAGTCTTGGCTTCATCCAAGACATGCAACAACTCAAGCTGACCGATTTCTGCAATAGTAGGATGCATTGTTGGGGCTTGGTTCTGAAGTGCCAAAACTACTGCTAGTAAGTCTTCAAGCCTCTTTCTCATCCTATTTATTTGTTCATCATTTTGTTTTAATTGTTTAAGGAGGTGTTGGGTTGAGTGGGAAGTATTGGCTTGCTCGATCGCAGCACCTTCCTAACCCCATTGATAATGAAGGAGTGAACCCCTAGTGTCTACTATGTGCACTCTTGTTGAATCCTCCAATAGATGGTCTTCATTAGGATCAAAATTGATCTTCTCCTCTATCGGACGGACATATCTAGGATTTCCTTCTTCTTAAGAGATCTTGCTACAATGTCATCAGGGAATGGTCCAAATTTACAGATAGAAAAGATCGATGGTGGGATCCTTGTCATGAGCAGGAGACATCTAACCTCCCCTACTACTGGGGAGCTAATCTTGTGAGGACTATGCTCACTAGAATAAATGCTCACGACTTACCTAGATGGTGGAGGGTACTACTCTAGGAGGATCTATAGCCATGGGGATAGTGCGTCTCCTTCCCCTGTGCTATCTCCATCACTCTGTGGTGGTGGTGGTGGTGATGGAACAACTGCTCTCAGTCTCATTCCCTCTTCACCATCATGGCGGGGTGAAAGGTCGAAGGAGGCTCGACCTCTGCGGTGTAGATGGAATGGATCTCTTGTTTAGTTGGATCACCAATGGAGCTCTTTTTTCCCGATCTTTGCCTTTGGCCTTTACGGTGGATGATGGAACTTGTATTGGAGATGGTGGTGGAGTAGGCGTGTGGTGGAGGCACCACCGACTCTCTCTGCGAGCTCTCTCTATGGTGGGTAGTACCCCCATAAAATGTTATCATCAGTTGCGGGTAATACATCGGGAAAATCAATGAGGGGCAGAGGCTCGATTGCACCTATACCTCTCTCTTGGCTAGTCATCGATACCGGGCCTCCTGCTCTCTCTTGCGATGTGTCCCACATTATGAGGGATGATGACGTAAATCAAATTGACATCTTGTATGCTTCTCGTCAGGCATCTAAGTGACATCAACCTTTCTCCTGTCACTGAGAGGAGCCTCAAAATGAACTACGGGTGGAGGTGAAATAGAGATCCTCCTAATATGTTCCTCTCCATCAGAATCAGAGAGGGGGTGAAACTTGTTCTCTGATAAGACACTATCTAGGTACTCTTATGTGTACTACTACCTCTAGCTCCTTGGTTGTGATTGATCCGCGATCTTGCGATTATGGTGTTGGGTCACCTAGGAGGGGAAGACTACCTCGTGGGTGGGGAGACTATCCATGAGATCGGGAGCCTTCCCCTTGGAGGAAAATGAGTGGGTAGCCTCTTGGGACAAAGGGGAACCAAGTGCACTAGAGAGCTATATTGCTTGAAAATGCCACAACATTTCTCTTTAGTGAAACTCTCAGATGGCATCTCAACTGGATGATACGCTCACCACACTCCTACTGATAGTTGTGAGGGTGGTCCCCTCACAAGTGATCCTAGCCCCCTCGAAACCTCGACCAAAATAAATGAGGTGGCCAAAGTTAGATTGTGGGAGGCTGGCACGATCCAAGGCCAAATCCATCCCCAAAGGAAATGTGAGGACGTACTTACGAGTTGCCATTTAGAACTAAACTAAACTGAACTGACTGAAAGAAACTGAAAGTCTGCAATTTTTGAAAACAAACTCGATTCAGATTTCTGCTTTAATTATGTTTTTTAAAATTTGAACCCACACTCAACAATTTGAATATGTTAAGTGGGGCTCTTTGAATTTGGAGAGAATTGGAGAGGAAATTTTTGAATTTGGAATCCATTTTCAACAAATTTGTGTATGTTGGAAATGGGTTCAAATATTTTTGAAGAGATTGATGCTTCCATAGGTTCATATTTTTGATTTTTTTGATTGTTTGGGGACCCTTCATTTAACAAATTTGAGTATGTTAAAGTAAAGGGTCAATTGATTTTGTTTGATTTGTGATTTTGGAATTTACTCACTTAACAAATTTGGGTATGCTAGGTGAGGTGTTTGAAAACAATTTTCTTCTTTTGTTTGCTTATTTGTGAATTATGTGTGAATTTGAAAATGAAATCTTTACTTAGAAAATTTGGGTATGATAAATGAAGAATCCAAATGTTTTGTTGATTGTGAAAAGAGGATCTTTACTTAGCAAATTTGGGTATGCTAAATAAAGGATCCAAATGTGTTCTTTTATTTTGGGTTTTGAAAAATGGGATCTTTACTTAGAAAATTTGGGTATGCTAAATAAAGTCCAAGTGTGTTTTGCATTTTATTTTGTTTTGAAAAGAGGATCTTACTTAGCAAATTTGTATGCTAAATGAAAGATTCAAATGTGTTTTTGTTTGATTTTGATTTTGAAAGAGGATTTTTACTTAGCCAATTTAGGTATGCTAAATAAAGAATCTTAATGTGTTTTGTTTTGATTTTTGAAAAGGGGATCCCTTACTTGGCAAATTTAGGTATGCTAAATAAAAGAAATCCAAATGTGTTTTTGTTTTGATGATTTTGAAAAGAGAATTCTTAGCAAATTTAGGTATGCTAAAGAAATCCAAATGTGTTTTTATTTTGATGATTTTGAAAAGAGGATTCTTAGAAATTTAGGTATGGTAAAGAAATCCAAATGTGTTTTACTTTTATTTTTGACAGGAGGATTCTTTACTTAGAAAATTTAGGTATTCTAAACAAAGGATCCATGTGTGTTTTGATTTTGAATTTTTGAAAATGAGAATTTTACTTAGCAAATTTGTGTATGCTAAATAAGGCTCAAATGTATTTTTAATTTTGATGTTTTGATTTTTGAAAAGAGGATCTTCACTTAGCAAATTTGGGAATGCAAAATGAAGGATCCAAATGAATTTCATGTTTTGATGTTTTGGCTTTGATGTTTTGATTTTTGAAAAGAGGATCTCTTCTTAGCAAATTTGGGTATGCTAAGTGAAGAATCCAAATGTGTTTGATTTTTGTGATTTTGATTTTGAAAAGAGAATCTTCACTTAGCAAATTTTGGTATGCTAAATGAAAGATCCAAATATTTTTATTTTTTTGAAAAGATGATTATTGATTTTATTTTTGAAAAGAGGATCTTTACTTAGCAAATTTAGGTATGCTAAATAAAAGATCCAAATGTGTTCTATTTTTGATATTTTATTTTTTTTTGAAAAGAGGATTCTCACTTAGCAAATTTGGGTATGCTAAATGAAGGATACAAATGTGTTTGAATTTTGAAAAGATTATTGTTAATTTTGATTTAAAAATAAAATCTTCATTCAACAAATTGAATGAAGATGTTCATTTGTGCTTTTTGAAAAGAATGATTTCAGATTTTATTTTTGAAAAGATGATTGTTAATTTTGTTTTAAAAAATGAAACCCTCATTCAAAAACTTGAATGAGGAAGTTCATTTGTGCTTTTTGAAAAGAATGATTTATTTTGTTTTATTTTTGAAAAGATGATTGTTGATTTTGTTTTGAAAAATGAAACCCTCATTCAATAAATTGAATTAGGATGTTCATTTATGCTTTTTGAAAAGAATGATTTCGGATTTTATTTTTGAGAAGATCCTACATATAACAATCATGAAGATTGTTATGTGAGGTTGATTTATGAAAATTTTTGTGCAAACATTTTATTATGTGCATTTTGAAAAAGTGCTTTTTGGAAATTAATGTTTTTATAAAAGATTTATTTTTATTTATTTTTGGAATGAACATTTCCTTACCATAGACATGGTAAGAAGGAATTCTTTAGTTATTTCTTTTTATTAAATTTTTATTTTCACATATTGGGCAACCCAATAGGGGTTTTAAGACCTACACGGTCTGTGGTCATAAAACTTAACATGTTGGCTAGCTTAAAGGATGAAACTAAGACCAATGGAAAAAAGAAAGATAATCTTGGATTAATATAAAATACAAACCCATTATTGATACTTAGAGACAAGATCATTTACCAAAGAGAGAGGAACCATCTAAGCAGAAATTATGTGGAATTTTTTCTAGTCTTCATCTAAAAATGTGGGAATTATATGAAATAAAAATAAGCTCCTTATTGGACACCACATAGATTCACATATATTCTTATTAGGGTGATCGTGTATGACATTGAGGAATGATGTACTATCTGAGAAAGAAGTGACCATCCCAATGGATCTAATCACCTTAAAGGACTCACGAATGGGTCTTCATTATACCAAAGATTCTTCCCCTACTTTACATAAAAAAGTAAAGTATGGTTTATTTTAAACCAAGTTCATTAAGTTCCCTATTGAGGCAAGCCCCCATAGTTAATTACATCTTAAGGAATGAGATTCCTTAAGAATACTCTCGATTAAGGTAAATGATCATTGTCTCCAAAGATTTCAAAGAGAGGATTATCAATCAATTGGTTTATTTTTAGAAGATCAAATGAGATTGATCAAAAGGATGGAGTTATTGTCAAAGCCTAATGAAGATAAGTAGGAGATGCTCACGATGCTAGGAAATCTAGCGAGCATCCCAAACTATGTTATGGTTGAGCTTTATATTTTTGAATTTGAAGAGAATTATTTGTTTGAGATGAATTTTTATTAGAATTCAAGGACTTACAATTTCATGATACAAGATCATGGAAATGCCTTAGAGGTAAGGATTTATGCTTGTAGCCACAAAAGGAAACAACGACCTCAAATCCTGAATCTAGGGAACTTGGTGAGAGCCAAGGCATGACCTAAATCTAAAGCAAAGATGGGTATTTCATTTACCTTCATAAGAGAGGATAAACCACCTGATTAT
The DNA here is from genome assembly GCA_021442155.1 of Cymbidium sinense. NCBI lineage: Eukaryota > Viridiplantae > Streptophyta > Magnoliopsida > Asparagales > Orchidaceae > Cymbidium > Cymbidium sinense. Next base: position 295,370,563 of record CM038214.1, on the reverse strand, counting down.
TTGGACTTACAATGCTTGGACACTCTCCTCCTATAGTTTGAAATACATGTAGGCAAGTCTTATGCTTTTGCAAGATAGCTAGGCTGTTGTTTATTTAGAAATAAGCTAAGTCCTTAAACTCACTTCCTAGAAGACTAGATCATGCAGGGTATGATTAATGACTTAAATCTAATGCAAATTTTTATTATGTTTTATTTTTAATTTTTTTTTTTGGATAATTGATTTGACACAGGCTATGGGATTCATATGTCTAATGCATGAGAAATTTAATTATGGGCCAAAATCAGCAAGAAGGAGGTGAGTTTCTACCATGGTTCTCAAAGGTCAAGCCATATTCTCTAACAAAGGTGAAAGCCCTCCGAAACAAGAGTGAAACAAGATGCTTTTTATGCATGATGTGTAGTGAAAAATTTCATACATCTCGGGCTTCTTCTATCCCCCTTTCCCTTTCAGAAAAAGAAGGATAAATGAAAATAGAAATATATAAAATTTACGTCTTGTTGGGATGCTGCGTAAATCCGTAGATGTTCTTATTAGGGTGATCTAGTATGGCATTGAGGAGAGGTGTACTATCTTGAGATAAATCTACAATGGACCTAATCACCTCAATAAGGACTCCCTGACTATGGGTCTTGAATGTAGATTCTTCCCACTTTACAGGAAAAGTAAAGGGGTTTATTTTCAATGGTTCATTAAGTTCTCATGGGCAAAGCATAGTTAATTACATCCTAAGGAACAAGATTCCTTAGAAATACTCTCGATTAAGGTAAATGATCGTTGTCTCCAAAGATTTTGAAAAGGAAGGACTATCAATCGATTGGTTTATTTTTTAAAAATTAAATGAGATTGATCAAGAGGAGGGAGTTCTTATCGAAGCCAAATGAAAACAAGTAGGGGATGCTTAAGATACTAGGAAGTCCAGTAAGCACCCCAAATTACCCTATGGTTGGGCATTAAATTTTTGAAATTGAATTAATTTGTTTGAGTTCAATTTTTATTAGAAATGTGGGGCTTACAATTCCATAATACAATGTTACAGAAATGTCTAAGAGGTGAAGATTTATGCTCGTAGCTCAAAGTAACCTCTGAACCTAAATCTAGGGAGCTTTGGGCCAAAGCATGACCTAAATCTAAGGATGGGTATTTATTTACCTGAGAGGATAAAACCACCCATTTGGACTTTCCTTGGAGGTGGCCACCAACTAACTCCTCCTATGATTTTAAAATATATAGGCAATTCAAATGCTTTTGCAAGATAGCTAAGCTATTATTGTTTATTTAGAATGAGACTAAGTCCTTAAACATACTCCCTAAAGAGACTAGATCATGTAGGGTATGAATTCATGACTTAAATGCAAATTTTCATATGTTTTATTTTCATTTTGGGCAATCAATTTGACACGGCTTTTGATTATACTAATGCATGAGAAATTAGATTATGGGCCAAAATCAAGATAAAGAGGTGGGTTTCCACCACTCAAGGTCAAAAAGTTCTCTAACAAAGGTAGAAGCCCTCCAATCAAGAGGGAAACAATATACTTTTATGCATGATCTTAGAAAAGAAAGTACACATCCAGCTAAAGGGTTGTTAATTCTTTTATCTTAATTTTAACTTAAGCTTTAAGTGAGGTTATGAGTTATTTATTTTTAATTTTTGAATTGATTAATTTGGTAGAAGATTTATTTTTCTAAGAGCCTAATCATCATCCAGGCCACACATCAAAGTAAGGAAGAAACTAGAAAAAGATGTCATCTTAATGCACAAGTTAAACAAATATTAATTAATTTATAAAACTAGCGCAAAAAAATAAAAGGTCATTTATGGTCGGGCTCCACCGCACAAACCCGAAAAGAAATTGGGTGGCTGAGCTCTACCATTATACAACCCAGATTACAATATCAATTAATTACAATTAAGCAAGAAAATTCATGTTATGGGGGTCTTCATTCTTCATTTCTTTATTCTTCTTTTCTTCTTTCTTCTTCTTTTCTTCTTTTTTCTTTGGTTCCTTCTTTTGGATGGTTGGAATGTGGATGCTCCAAAGGCTTCACATGGTACATAAGATGAGATCTTATGAACAATGCTCATCCTAATCCCCCATAACAATCATTCCAAAATTCTAATTGCAAAAATACATGAAAAGGGAAAAAGGAAATCTAGCTAAAACATGCAAAATAGAGATTAGCTAAATAAATCACATAAATCCCATGCATGTATAAGCATGAATTGGACTTAACACCCCACACATGGGTAACCAAGTCCACCAGGCCTATTTTGGATTATGCTTAGGGGTATAAGCACCAGCACAACAAAAAGCAGTAATATATTTTTATTATAGCTCCCCTTAAGCACAACCTCATGCAGAAGACAATGATGAGACTAAATCGTCCTACCATTCATTCTAAGCACATTCACCATAACATCCAGACTAGAAACAATACATCACAAAATAAAAGCAAACATCATGACATGCACCGCCCTAACCTAAAGCTAGAAATGGTGACTTAACATAATGTGTGTGTCATTTAAGATTTGTGTGGTATGCTTAGCTAGGCTTTATGGTTTAGATTTCCTAAGTATGAAAATGTTCAACTTAGAGGGTTTGTTTCATGTAAGTGATTTAGTTTCTTTGGTTAATTTTATTGTATAGTTTGAATTGGTTTAATTGAATCCTCCAATTAATTACTAAGTTGTAAAGAGAGGAAAAGTAAAGAGAACTTCTCTTCCCTCCCTACCTTTAGTAATTTCTAAAGTAGATTCATGTTTGATTTTGTTTAATGAATGTTTTATTATGTATTTTAATTATTCCTAAGTTTAGATTTTCCCTGAAAAAACCTATTCAAAAAGAAAGACATTTTAAGATTAAGTAAAGTGGATTAGTATCATAAAACATACATCATTTTATTTCTTTCCCAACTTGTGTAACATGCATATGGATGAATCTTAAGCATATCTATACATGCAAATAAAAATATTTAGCACACTTTAATGATGAATTCTAGGAAATATTACTTAAGAAAATTTGGATACTTTATGATGCATGATTTTCATTAAGTAGAAAAGAGGGATTCCCTTTATCCATTTTTCATATGCACACATACATATATGAAAGGCATAAGTGAGTATGATGCCATTGTTAGCACTAGGGGTGTAAGGTACAAGACCTACTTAGGGCTACTTAAAGCCTCGCAACCCTGAGGTTGTCTAGACATATATATCACTTTTCTTAAATACAAATACATGCACAAAAGAGATGAACAGAAAAAGAAAGATGTAAAAGTTTGTGTTTGTTTGTTTGATTTGTTTATGAAATTTATATGTGTAAGTGTGGATGTCCTCCTTAAGTAATAACATATGAATGAATAGAAAAAAATTTAAGCAAGTTTTGTGTTATTTTCAAATGAACTATACATTTTGCCAAATCCTAGTCAAAATTATGCTAAAAGAAAAGAGAAGGAAAGCCACACCATGCACAACTTTATATTTTACCCACATGCAAGCTTATAAATAATTATATGTAGCATACCTTTCAGTTTTGATAATTGATTCATGAGTTTTGAAAATAATTTTTAGATTTAATAGTGATAATAGTCATTCATATTCTTACTTTAGCCAAAACATGCAATTTGACATAAAGGAAATATTTCATTCTTAATTTGATTCTCAAAAAAGCATGAATGCATGATTTTCATATGGCATACACATTTAGCATGCTAGGAATAAAATAAAGTGATGAAAGCAATGTAAATTCATTCACCCTAATTAATTCCTAAAGATAATCCTATGAATAAGATTATTTAAACTAAATCAAATTTATTTTAAAGAGAGTTTAAATTTTGTTTGAGTTTGATTTCAATTTGAGAAATGTGAGATGAGTTTGCTAGTCCTAACCCATTCCCACATGTGTATGATGTTTCAGTTTAATTTTTAGGTGATTAGATCAATTTTATGCTTTAGTTAGGTTAAGGTATAAATGAAGAATGTTAATTACCCTTACGTACACCACTTTAACATATTAATCACATAATTATGAGTCAATGTATGACATAAAACCACTCAATGAACTTAAATTGATAATGCACCTAGGAAAGAAAGGGCCTAATGTAATTGGCTCTCAATTAATGATTAATTAAGTTAAAGGATTTAATTTAAGTACTTTCATCATCCTTCCCACATATGTGGGTTGGATTTTAATTTCCATAAGCTACTTAGATAATTGAACACTTAAGCACCTACCCAAGAAGAATTATTTAAGTTCTGGAATGTTTTGATTTTAAATTTTTAATTAATTAAGCCATTTTATTAAGTGATTGAATTATTTAATTAATTTTGCACCTTAATTATATTTTAATTTAAATGAAATAAACTTAGGAAAAGAAAATGGGAAAGAACCCTAATCTCATTCCATTACTCATCAAGGTAATTAACAAAATTAATTAATGAATTTATCTCTATTTAAAAGGTTAATTAATCATTTAAATGATTAAGAGAGTAATTAGGAATGAGCTAAGAAATTACCCTAATTAAGCCATTAATAAATTCCAAGAAAATCATGGGAGGCAGAGGTCATCCAATTAATCAACCTTAGGAAGTTTGGAATTAATCAGTGGAATAATTAAGAAGTAATTATTGAAATTATATTCCTAATAAAACCCTAATTAGAAAACATCACAACTCAAAATCAATTACAATTAATTTTAGAATATTCCTCTTTGAATTATCTTTCAAATGCCTTTTATTTTGTATTTTTCTAATTTTTACAATTAATTATGATTATTTGAAGTTTCCAAGCTTATTAGGTAATTAATCTCTTAATTATGTGACTAATCCCATCAGCGCCATGTGGACCGCCGATGCGGCATGTGCTTTCCACATAGTGCGATAGGAGAGGTCACTTAAGTTATCACATCATAGCATCGCATCAGTGGTGGCGCTACGCTCTTTCTCCTCATCCATCCGATCAAGGATCAGATGGCTAAGATCAAGCCTGTGGTATTAATACGATTAAATCAAGGATCCTACCTGCCTTGATCATGGCCTTCCATCCAAAATACATGGATGGACGACCCATGATCCATCACTGATCTTCCCTATGGGAGAGGACATCTGTCCACCCTTTAGGGAAAGAACCGAGCTCAAATTGAGACCAAATTTAACCCACACCATCATCATGCAAGGGAGATTACATCTAACAGTCAAATTCTCATGAGGTGAGAATTTCTTTCACAAAGGACCACACCATGGCTAGTTTAAGCTCGGGTTGAGGGCATACCTCAGGTATCACCCAGTCAAGTTTGAGGTAGCCTAGTGGAAAGCTTAAGATTTGAGGTGGTTTGGTTGAGTGTATCTTTCTATGGACCAAGCTCTCCTTCAATTGGGCTAGGCCTTGATCAAGAGAACTCTTCCATTACTTGGAGAACTTGGGAAAAGGTTTAGGGAAGTTTGATTGAGTCCTATGATGAAGCTTGCAAGAGGAATTAACTTGATATGGAGTATTGACTAAGTTGGATTTCCTTGCTACCTTCCTATTTTCGGCTTAGAGAAATCGAGAATGGAGAAGTTGAATTGGCTCTAGGAAGCTTGGGGGAGCTCTAGAATGCTAGCTCTAACTTTCTATTACTCAATCTGAGAGGTGAGTTGAATGAAATTATGGGGAGTATATCTCCCCTTAAAGGATGGTTGCTCCTTTTCCATTTTGATCCAATTGATCCTTGATGGGTTTGTTAGGGCTTTAGGGTGGCATTGCATTGGTTGGCAGAGAGGAGTGGAGGTGCCATGTGCTTGAAATGAGTGGAGGAAGGATTCCCATGTGCTCATTTCTATGGGGTGGTCATTTTGACCTTGGGTTGGGTATGGCAAACCCATTGGGCCATGTGCACCATATTAATGTTTGGTCCACTAAGAGGATGTCAGTGTCCAATTGACCAAATTCTAAGTGGTTTTGATTTTAGGTTACCCTATGGCCTAAGGGTAAAATGGTCATTTGAACTTCATTTCAGTTTAAATATGTTTGGTATAATTGAAAAATGGGCTAGACCAAGTTTCATTGAATTTGGAGTTGGTTTGATATGATTTGGCACATCTTGACCGATTTAGGTCAAAATGGGTCAACTTGGGTCAAGTTGACCAATTGGTCAAATTGGGTCGAACCAAGGGTTGGGTCAAGTTCATATGATCATTTGAAATTTTTTTGGCATCTTTGGTTTGGTTCAATTTGATTTATATTTGGATTTTCTTCATTTGATTTCATTTAGGTCAAATGGGTCAAGTTGACCAATTTGACCCATTTGACCTATTTGGGTTAGGTCATAGGTTGGTTTACGTTTGGTTGACCATTTGAAATGGATTGGTATTTTTGTTTCTAATCAATTTGGTTTATATTTGGATTTGGCTCAAATTGACCTTTTAGGTCAAGTTGGGTTCAAGGTCAATTGGGCTAGGTTGGGTCTAGTTGGCCAATTTAGGCTTTGGTCAAGTTCAACAATTATTTTGGAATGAACTTGACCCATTGGTTTCAATCAATTTGGCTTAGATCAAGTTTTGACACATTTTGACTTTTTAGGTCAAGTTGGGTCAACTTGGGTCAAGTGATCAATTGGGCTAGGTTAGGCTCAAATGATGACTTGGTCAAGTTCAAACATTGATCATGAATTAGTTTTGATCAATGGTTTCAATCAATTTGGCCTATGGTGGATTTTGGCTAGTTTAGGTTTCATTTTGGCTAAGTGTTGACTTGGTCAACCCTTAGGTTTGACTTAGTTTGACCAATTTGAGTGATTGATCATCTTATGATGATTGTTGCTAATAATATGAGGATTAGTTGGGCTTAGTTCAATCCAATTTGGGTAGGATTAGAATTTGGCTCAAAAGGGGTACTTTAGTTTGGGTCAAGTGAGCCTAACTGGGTCAATTGACTTGATCAAGGCTTGAATCAAGTTTGATTGAACTCACATATAGACTTATGATCGAAATATAAATCTATTTACAAGTGGTTTGAAGTCAAATGGGTTTTGATTCAATTGACAATTTCAAGTTCAAAATGGTGAACATGAGTTTGATTTGGGTTTGATTTTTGAATTGAGTTTTGGTTTGATGATTGAAGTTTGTATTTATATTTGGATTCATGATTGAAGGATTGATTAAATCAAGAAGAAAAATCAAGGGTTTGGCTTGATTTGAAATTGATTTAGTTAAGTTCAAGATTTTGACTTGAAAGGCTTAAATTGAATTTTGATTGAATTTGAATTTGAGTTTTGAATTTATTTTTGATTTTATGTTTAAAGTTTATTTCATATTTGAATTCATGATTGAAGGATTGATTGAATCATGAAGAAAAATCAAGAGTTTGACTTGATTTGAATTTGATTTGGCTAAGTTTAAGATTTTGAAAGGCTTAGGTTGAATTTTTGGTTGAATTTGATTTTGAGTTTTTGAATTCATTTTTGGTTATTAGAATTTATATTTCATTTATATTTGTGAATATAAATTAGAATATAAATGGGTTATGAGAAATTTCCTTGAATTTGAATTGATTTAGATTTGATTTAGGCTAAGTCCATAAGATAAAATCAAAGTGACTTAGGAAATATTTTTTATTTAGATTTGAATTTTGAATTTGGTTTGATTGATTTGAATTTATATTTTATCTATATATGTGAATATAAATGAGAATATAAATGGGTTGTGAGAAAATTTCTTGAATTTGGTTTGATTTAGATTTGATTTGAGCTAAGTTTATGAGAGGAATCAAAAGACTTAGGAAATATTTTGAACTTGAAATTTCAATCATAAGCTTTAATCATGGGTTTCAATCATGGGCTTCAATCATGGGTTTCAATCATGGAATTGATTCATGATTTGAGAAAATCCATTGAATTGATTCAAGGTTTGAGTTAGAGTTGGAGTTGATATGAGTTTGGAGTTTTGACTTGAAGGGAGGAAATGAGGAACTTGGTTCAAACTATAGAGTAGGCAAATTTTCCTAACACTCCTAAGACATGACCTATTCCTATGGCTAACTCTTCTAAGTCTCTAGGATTTGGTTAAGTGTCCAGCTAATCACGAGATGTGTCTTAAGACTAAGGAACTCTTAAAGTCTAAGAGTAGTCCTATGTTTAAGATGGAGGGGTTGAGAGCTCATTCCAAAAATGAGGTCAACAATGTGAAACATAAAACATCCAGCTAAGGGGTTGCTAATTCTTTTATCTTGTTTTATGTCCCAGGCTTTAGGTGAAGTTATGAGTTATTTATTTTTAGTTTTGAGTTGATTAATTGGATAGAAAATTTATTTTTCCCTAAGAGCCTAATCACATCGAGGCCATTCATCAAAGTAAGAAAGAAACTAGGAAAAAAATGTCATCTTAATGACAAGCTAAACAAACATCAAACAATATATAAAGTTTGTGCAAAAGAATAAAAAGCCTTTGTGATTGGGCTCCACTATACAAACCCAAAAAGAAATGGGTAGCCGAGCTTTATCCTCATACAACCCGGATTACAAATAAAATAGTTACAATCAAAATGAATTCATGTTATGGGGGTCTGCATTCTTCATTCTTCATTCTTCTTTCTTCTTTCTTCTTTCTTCATTTCTTCATTTCGTTCTTTCTTTTGGTTGGTTTGGATGTAGTTTGCTCCAAGGCTTCACATGGTGCATAAGACTTGATCTTATGACTAATGTTCATCTTAATCCTCTAAACATTCATTCCAAATCTTAATTACAAAATTACATGAAAAAGGGAAATAAAAATCTAACTAAAACCTGCAAAATAGAGATTAACTAAATAAATCACACAATACCAAGCATGTATATGAATAAATTGGGCCTAACACCCGACACATGGGTATCCAAGTCCACCTTGCCTAATTTGGATTATGCTTAGGGGTATAAACAACCTGCATAGCAAAAGCATTTATTATTTTTATTACAGCACCCCTTAAGCACAATCCTGATTAGACTAAGATCTTCCTACCATTTAGTCTGCACACATATACCCTAACATTCAGACTAAAATATTACAACACAAAATAAAATCAGGCATCAAACCATGCACCGCCCCAACATAGGATTAGAAATGATGACTTAGCTAATATATGCCATTTAAGGCTTGTGTGGCATGTCTTAGCTAAGCTTTAATGTTAAAGTTTTCTAAGTATGAAAGATTCAACTTAGAGTGTGGTTTCATTTAAGTGATTTAGTTGATTTATTAATTTTATTTTATGATTTGATTTGATTTGAATGAACCGACACTTAATTACTAAGTTATAAAGAGAGAAAGAGAAGAGAACTTCTCTTTCCTCCCTACCTTAAGTAATTTCTAAGGTAGATTCATTAGTGATTTTTGTTTAGTGAATGTTTTATTATGTGTTTTAATTAATCCTAAGTTTATATTTGCTCTAAAAAATCTATTTAATAAGGAAGGCATTTTAAGATTAATTAAAGTGAATTACTACTAAAACACACAACACTTTATTTCTTTCCAACATGTGTATCATGCATATGGATGAATCCTAAGCATATCTATACATGCAAATGTAAATATTTAGCATACCTTAATGATGAATGCTAAGGGATGTTGCTTAAGGAAATTTGGATGCTTCATGATGCATGATTTTGTTATGTGGAAAAGAGAGGGATTATTTTATCCATTAATCAAATGCACATTTACATATATGAAAGACATAAGTGAGTATGGTGCCATTATTTTCTACACCATGGGCGTAAGGTACAAGACCTACTTGGGGCTACTTAAAGCCTCGCAACCCCGGGATGTCAAGACTAATATACCACTTTTCTTAAATACATGTGCGTGTACAAATGCAAATGAATGGATGAAGAATCGTGCTAAAAATTTATGTTTGTTAGTCTGATTTGTTGGTTGTTTAATTTATATGTGCAATATGAAGATCCTTCTTAATTCATGACATGGGAATGCATAGAAATAAATTTATGCAAGTATTATGTTCTTTCAAAAAAACTATACAATGTGCAAATCCTATACAAACCATGTAAACAAAATGGAAGAAAAGCACATAACATATTTTAAGTTCACATGCAAGCTTATAAATATTTATAAGTAGCATACATTCATTTATAGTCTGTGATTTATAAGTTTTTAAAATAATTTTTGATTCAGTAGTGATAATAGCCACTCATATTCTTACTTTAGCCAAAACATGTAATTTGACATAAAGAAAATATTTCATTTATTTGATTTTTTAAAAGACATGAATGCATGATCTCATATGACAAACAACATTTAGCATGCTAGGAAAGAAATAAAGTGATGTAAGCATGTAACTTCATTCACCCTAATTAATTCCTAAAGACAGTCCTATAAAATAAGATCATTTAAAATAAATCAAGATTGTTTAAAGAGATTTTTATTTTTATTTTAATTTGATTTGATTTGATTTAGGAAATGTGAAAAGAGGTTTGCTGGTCCTAACCCATCTCCCACATGTGTGAATTGATTTAGTTTAAGCTTAGAACCATTATATTGATTTTATATTTTGTTTAGGTTATGGTGTAAATTAAATCCATTAATTATCCCTTACCTACACCACTTTAACATAATTAACCTAACAATTATGAGCCAACATATGATATGAAACCACATTGAATGTAAATCAGCAATGCACCTAGGAAAGAAAGGGGCCTAATGCAATTGGCCCATAATTATTGATTAATTAATCTAAAGGGTTTAATTAAGTACTTTTATAACCTTCCCACACATGTGGGTTTGAAATAATTTCTTAATTTACCTTAGGCTCTTGAACACCTAAGGATCTACCCACAAAAGATTGATTAAGTTCATGTTGATTTTGATTATTAATTAAGTAGATCATTAGTGGATTAATCCTTAATTAGGTTTGGGTTAAACAAGAAAGGGGGTTTATGGAATAGCTTAAGAAAAATATCCCAAAATTATTTCATAAACCTCCTAATCACTTAAATAATGTTTAATTATCTTAATTAAGTGATTAAATCACTGTTCACATACTTAATTACCCTTAATTATATTAAGAGAGTGATTAGGGATTCATTAATTGATTTCCCTAATTAACTCATTAATAAATTCCAAGAAAATTAGGCGAGGCAGAATTCATCCCCCTAAATATGCGAGAGAATTAATTAATGAAATGATTATAGAGTAATTAGGGTTATTAATATTTCAAATAAACTCTAATTAAAGAAAATTCAATGTTCAAAATCAATTAGAAATAATTTTATATTATTCCTCATTGAATTATCTTTAAAATGAGCCATCATCCATAATTTTTTGACTTTTCCACATTTAGTTATGTATTTTTGAAGTTTTAGCGATTAAGGATAATTAAATAACCCTAATTATATAACATCTGCCACTGGATCGAGCGACGCACTTTTCCAAGTGGCACAATAGGATTGGTTATTTAAGTTATCAAATCCGCATAAATCGGCTTACACATTTTCTCCTTGGACTGTTCAATCAAACATTGGACTATCAGGATTAAACTTATAGTTCTAATAGGATTAATTCCTTGGATCTAATCAGATTAATCAAGACTGCCAATCCAAAACACGTGGGATGGATGGTCCATGATTATCCTCGCCCCTCACCTATGGAGGTCCATCCTCCATGGCTTGATCCAAGCTCACTTGAGCTTGGATTGGGTAGGGATTCAACCCACACCATCAAGAGGTGTGGGAAGAACATCCAATGGTCAATTTTAATTAGGATGACACTTCCCTTCACAAAGGACCAAAGAAAATTCTCCCTAAACACAATTTTAAAGCATACCTCACCGGAGGCTATCACTGGCGCTCCCAAACATTGAGGTAGCTTTGTCTAGTGGAGATGAAGCCCTGTTGAAGGTTTGAAGGCTTGAGGTGAAGTGGATCTTCCTATTGGCCAAAGCTCCCTTCAATGGCTTGCGGCTTTAGTCTGGCTCCTCCTTCCTGTGGCTTGGTTGCTTGGAAAACACCTTGGGTAAGCTCGACTTGCCTCCCTAATGGTGCTTGCAAGAGGAATTGGACTATGGTGAAGTGTTGAGGAAAGTGGAATTCTCACACACATCCCCTATTTTTGGCTTAGGAAAATTGAGAAATAGAGAATTCAATTGAGCTTAGGAATGCTTGAGAGAGCTTTGGGGAGCTTCCTTTGAGTTCCTAGGGTTCATTTGACAATAAGTGATGTGAATTGGAATGAAATTAGGGGGAGTATATCTCCCCCTACTTTGATCGGATGATTGTGAGCTCCTTTGCCATTTTGATCAAATTGATCCTATTGAATGGGTTTGCTATGTTGTTAGGAGCTTCATATGGTTCAATTTTGGTGGGGGAGGGTAGTGGAGAGTTGCCCATGTGTTAAATGAGAGTGTGGAGTGATTCAATGTGCTCATTTTCCATTAGTTGGTCAGTTTTGGCTTTGGATTTGGTTTGGCTAACCCCAAACCGATTGGGTTAGGTGCACCACATCCCTTGGTGTCCAAATGGACCACTAAGAGGATGCCAAGTGGCCATGAAAAGGATTTGACCAAATTCCAAGTGGAATTGGCCATAGGTTACCCTTTGACCTAGGGGTAAAATGTTCATTTGGCATTGATTTTGATTTTGATAGATTTGGAATAGTTTGAAATTGGGTTGGGCCAAATTTCAAAGAATTTGGAGTTGATTTGATATCATTTGGCTCATGTTGACTCATTTAGGTCAAAATTGGTCAACTTGGGTCAAGTTGACCAATTGGTCAAATTGAGTCAAACCATGGGTTGGGTCAAGTTCATATGACCATTTGGAGTGGTTTGGTATCATTAGTTTGGTTCAATTTGATTTATATTTGATTTTGGTTCATTTGAGTTCACTTAGGTCAAATGGGTTGAGTTGACCAATTTGACTCATTCGACCCAATTGGGTTAGGTCATGGGTTAGTTTAGATTTGGTTGGTCATTTGAAATACTTTGCAAGCTTTGGTTTCAATCAATTTTGGTTTTATTTTATTTTGGTTTGATTTTACCTTTTAAGTCAAGTTGGGTTCATGGTCAATTGGGCTAGGTTGGATCTAGTTGGCCAATTGAGGCTTTGGACAAGTTCAACAAGTGGTTTAGAATAAATTTCACCCATTTGTTGCAATCAATTTGGCTTAGATCAAGATTTGACATATTTTGACATTTTAGGTCAACTTGGGTCAAGTGGCCAATTAGGCTAGGTTTGGCTCCATTGGTGACTTGGTCATGTTCATTCATTGATCATGAACTGGTTTAGATCAATGGTTTCAATCAATTTAGCCTATGGTGGATTTTGGCTAGTTTGAGTTTCATTTTGACTAAGTGTTGATTGGGTCAACCCTTAAGTTTGACTTGGTTTGACCCAATTTGAGTTATTGATCATCTCATGATGATTGTTGCTCATAATGTGAGGCTTAGGTGGGCTTAGTTCAATCCAATTTGGGTAGGATTAGAATTTGGCTCAAAAGGGTACTTTAGGTCACTTTGGGTCAAGTGAGCCTAAATGAGTCAATTGACTTGATCAAGGCTTGATTCAAGTTTGGTTAAACTCATATATGGACTTATGATTGAAATATAAATCTATTTGCACGTGATTTGGATTCAAATGGGTTTTGATTCATCTGACAATTCAAGTTCAAAGGATGAACATGGGTTTGATTTGGGTTTGAGTTTTGAATTTAGTTTTGGTTTGATGATTGAAGTTTGTGTTTATATTTAGATTCATGATTGAAGGGTTGATTGAATCATGAAGAAAATCCATTGGCTAAGATTAAGAATTTGACTTGAAAGGGCATGGATTGGATTTAGGTTAGATTTGGGTTTGAGTTTTGAATTGGTTTTTGTTATTTGAATTTATATTTCATTTATATTTGTAAATATAAATGAGAATATAAATGGGTTATGAGAAAATCTTTTGAATTTGAATTGATTTGGATTTGATTTGAGCTAAGTCCATAATATGAAATCAAAGGCTTAGGAAAGATTTTGGATTTGGAATTGATCATGATGTCAATTGTTTGGAATTGATTCATGATTTAAGAAAATCCATTGGAATTGATTTAAGGTTTGAGAAAATCAATTAAGTTGGAATTGAGGTTGATTTGAATTTGAAGTTGGTTTGAATTTGAGGTTTGTTTTATTGGAGTTGGTTTGAATTTGAAGTTTGACTTGAGGGAAGGAAGTAAGGATTGGGTTCAAGCTATAGGGTAGGCAAGTTTTCCTAACACTCCTAAGGCATGACCTATTCCTATGGCTAACTCTTCTAAGTCTCCAGGGTTAGGTTAAGTGTTCACCTAATCATTAGAAGTATTTTAAGACTTTGGAACTCTTAATGTCTAGAGGAGTCCTATGTCTAAGATGGAGGAGTTGAGAGCTCACTCCAAAAGTGAAGTCAACAGTGACTTAGGCTAAAGTGTGTGCATCAAGGCTGGTGGGGTATGCCCTAACTAGGCTTTAGAGTTGTAATTTTTCTAAGTGTGAGGGATTTAGTTTATAATGGGTTGATTTCTCTTTAAGTGATTTAATTGATTTGAGGATTTTACTTTCTTTTGTTTCATATGACCTACACAAAACAACTAAGTGTTATAAAGAGAAGAAAGAGAGGAGACCCCTCTTTCATCCCTACCTTAAGTCACTTCTAAAGAAAGTTAATTAACTAATTTTCTTTAGTGAATGGCTTATTACATGTTTTGATTAATTCCTAAGGACAATCATACTAAATAAGGCTATTTAAAATAAACCAAAATTCTTTAAAGACATTCTTAACTTTGAGTTTGATTTGATTTAGAAATATGAAAGAGGTTTGTTAATCCTAATCCAATTTCCCATATGTGAATTAATTTGGTTTAATGAAGAATATTTAGGTTGATTTTATGTTTTGATTAAGTTAAGGTGTGAATTAAGTGAATTATTTAACCCTTACATATATCACCTTAAGTTAATTAACTAATTAATAATAAGCCAATATGATATGCAATCACATGAAATGTAAATTTGTAATGCTCCTAAGAAATGAAAGGGGCCTAATGCAATTGGCTTATGATTAATGGTTAATTATGCTTAAGGGATCTCACTTAACTACTTTTATGATTTTCTTACACATGTGAGCTAACCATAATTTCATTATCTCTCACCTTGGGTTATTGAACACCAAAAGAGCTACCCACGATCAATTAAAGGTTTTTTAGGTGTGAAGTGGATTTTAGATTGAGTTAAATCAAGCTTAATAATCTATTTAGTTAAGCATTAAGCATTTTCAATGAATAAACTTAACTTAAGGAAACATATCAAGAAAGAGGCCTTAATCTCAATCCCTATGTCCCATATTTGATTATTTAGGCTGATTAATTAATTAATTAATCACTTAATCATCTCATTAATCAATAATTAATCAAATTCCAAAAAGTGAAGGAGAACTCAGGAAATGAATTAGAAAAAATATTTCAATCACATTCCCTAAGCTCTCTTACTGTTCAATAGAGGTAATTAGGCTTAACTAATTAATTAAACCATTGTTCATTCACTAATTATCACTCATTAAATTAAGAGAGTGATTAAGGCTTAATCAATTAATTTTCTTAATTAAGCACCAATAAAATCCTAGAAAATAGGGGAGGCAGAGGTCATCCCCCAAGATATCCACAAAAAATTTAAGATTAATTGGATGCTTAATTAAGGGGTAATTAAGCTAATTAGATTTCTAATTAAAACTTTAATTAAGCCAAGATCACTATTCAAAATCAATCAATAATAATTTTCCTATATTCTATTATAAAATATTTTTAAAATGAGCTAAAGTTTGCATTTTTTTGGATTTTTCTACAATTAGTTATGAATTTTAAAAGTTTCAGGCTTAAAAATTAATTAAAATAGCCTAATTAAAGCCTTAATCTCATCAGGCCACATGGCGACTGATGTGGCGTGCTTTCAATGTGGCACGATGGGAGTGGCTATTTAAGTTGTCACATCCAAAGGCTGACTCGGATGGTGGCATGGTTTCTCTGTGGATCATCTGATCTAAGATCAGATGGCCATGATTCAATCCATGGGTTTTGGGAGAAAATAGCAGGGATCTATTATGATCTAATCACAGTTGTCCATTCCAATCACAGAAATGGATGGTGTGTGATCTTCCTCCTTCAAGAGCAATGAAAGATGGCACCGTCCATCTTTCCTCATTCAATCCAAGCTCACCCAAGCTTGGATTGGGATCAAACCCATCCCACACCTTTGGAAGGAGGGGAGATGCACATCCAACGGTCAAATTCACATGAGATTCAAATTATCTTCAAAAAAAGACCAAGCATGATTTCCCTATAACTAAGATTTTGAGGAATTACCTCACCAGAGCTAATGTCCAGTGGTGGGTTGTCAGATGTAGCTTCGCCTAGTTGAGTCAAGGCCCTGTTGAGAAGATTTGAGCTTGATTTAGGGTAGAGTGCTCTATGGAATAAGCTCCCCTCCTTTGGCATTCGATCTTGATCGAACTCACTGCTCCCGTAGCTTCGAAGCTTGGGAATTGATTCATTTGTGCTCGACTAGGTATGGTGATGGTGTGGCTAAGAGGAATTGAGATTTGATTGGATGAAGAGAGAGTATTGATCAAAAGGGTGGTGTCCTATTTTGGCTTTGCTCGGGGAAGAGGAATGTCGATCAAGGAGGGCTTATGATCACTTGGGAAGCTCTATGGGATTTCAAAAATGCCTTAGGAAGTCTCACAAAGCAATTGGCTCTATTTTCCACTCGAATTGAGGGGGTATACCCCTCAATTGCTCATGATGGATGACAGGATGCATCCCATATTTTTTGCCAATTGGCTATCGTCGGGTCATCAGAGGGGTCACCATGCCATGTGGCTTGCTAGGAGTGGTCGAGGCAGTGGAAGGAGTCTCAAAGCTTAATATGGAGGGATTGTGTGGGATTGACCTCCCTTGCATCCAATGGGTTCGGCCATGATGGGGAATGGCTTGGCTTTATTCTCTTGGTCCATGGCAAATTCTAGGGTGAGTTAGGTTGGGCTAGGAAGTCCTAGGAGTACATCATTTGGCCATTTGATGGCTGCCAAAGGGAGACAAAGTGGACTTTGTCACTTAAGGAAAGGATCCAATGCAAATGAGAGGTTGTCCATTGGTTAATCCCCTTGGGTTGAGTCCCACATGGACTTGGGTTGGTTTGGTGCTGACTTAGGGTCTAATTGGGTCGGGTTAGGTCAGCCACCAAAGTTTCTTAAAGTGGGTTTGGGTGATTTGGGTTCATATGGTCAAAATGTGTTCATTTGGGCTAGGTTTGGTTAGGTTGACCAATTGGTCAAGTTAGGTCAAACCAAGGCTTGGGTTAGTTAAGCTCAAATGATGATTTAGGATGTTTTGGTTCAATTTATTTGGGTTAGTTTGACCTCCGTTTTGGATTTGACTTATTTGGAGTCAAAAAGATCAAATTGGTCAACTTGACCAATTTGACTAATTTGACCAAATTGGGTTGGGTTTGGTGTTGAGTCAATTGAAAAATGATTGTAGGTTTTGGTTTGATTTAATTTGGATTTAATTTGAATTTTGGCCAATTTGACCCTTTAGGACAATTAGGGCTAAGTTGGGTTAAGTTGACCAATTTGTCAACTTGGGCTCAATTATGGCTTTGGTCAAGTTCAATAAGTGATTTGGAATGAACTTGAGCCATTGGTTGCAATCAATTTGAATCAAATCATGATTTGACCTATTTTAATTCTTTAGGTCAATTTGGGTCTACTTAGGTAAAATGGTCAATTGGACTTGGTTTGGCTCAAGTGAGGGTTTGGTTATGTTCAATAATTGATCATGAATGGGTTTGAGTCATTGGTTTCAATCAATTTGGCATATGGTGGATTTTGGCTAGTTTGGGTTTCATCTAGGCTAAATGTTGACTTGGTCAAAGGCTAGGTTTGACTTGGTTTGACCCAATTCAATGCAATTGATCACCCTATGATGATTGTTGATCATGATTGAAGGTTTAAATGGGTTTGGTTCAATCTAATTTGGGTTGGATTAGAACTTGGCTCAAGAAGGCCTTTTAGGTTAGTTTGGGTCAACTTAGATTAAATGGGTTGGTTGACTTGATCATGGCTTGATTCAAGTTTACTTGATTTAATAAATGGGTTTAAGATGAAAATATAAATCCAATTGCAACTGGTTTAGAGCCATATGGGTTTTGGTTCATATGATAATTTTCAAGACAAAAGGGTCAACATGGGCTTGACTTGGGTTGACTTGGGTTTGGTTTGATAATGGTGTTTTATGTTTATATTTGCATCTATAATTGAAGGAATAATTGAATCATAAAGAAATCCATGAGTTTTGGTTTGATCTGGGTGTCATTTAGCCAAGTTCAAAAGTTTGGCTAAGAGGGCTAAAATTGAGAATTTAATTTGATTTGGATTTAGTTTGGACCATTTGAATATATTTCATTTATATTTTTGAATATAAATGAAGATATAAATAAGTTGTGAGAAAATCACTTGAGTTTGGAGTGATTTGGAAGGAAATTTGACCAAGTTGAGGGATGTAGGTCAAAAAAGCTAACTTGGAATTTTTTATTTTGAATTGGTTTGATTTATTTTGATTTGTTTTGAAGGGTTTGAACCTGGATTTCATTTATATTTGTGAATATAAATAAATGAATGATTGATTTATAAAGAAATCAATTGAGTTTGAGTTGGTTTGAGGGAGTCTTGACTAACTATATGAAGGTGGTTCATATGGCTTAGGAAGAGATTTTGGAATTTGGACTTAATCATGGGTTTCAATCATTTAGAGTTAATTTGGAATTTTAAATCTTGGATTGCGATTTGAGATTGAATTTGATAATTTGAGAAAAATTAATTAGATTAGGGTTGATTTGAATTTTGTTAAGGCTAAGTCCATAAGATAAAATCAAAAGGCTTATGAAGGGATTTGGGGTTTGAATTTAATCATGGGTTTCAATCAATTGATAGTTGGATTTGATTTTAGAATTTAGATTTGAATTCAGGGTTTAGTTTGAAAGAAGGAAGCAAGGGTTGTGTTTAGGCTATAGGATAGGCAAGTCCTCCTAAATCCCTATGGCACAATCCATTCCTACGGCTAACTCTTCTAAGTCTCTAGGGTTAGGTTAAGTCTTCACCTAATCACTAGAAGTGTCTTAAGACTAAGGAACTCCTAGTGTCTATAAAAGTCATAGATCTATGATGAGGAAGTTAAGAGCTCACTCCAAAAGTGAGGTCAATAGTTCCCCAATAGGTTAAGAATAAACCAATTAATAAAAGGAGATGATTAAAATTAGAACATCTTTACCACTAGCTTGGTGAGGCAAGGTTCAACCCATACTTAAGAAAATTTCAACAAAAATTCAAACTAGATAAATAAAGTCTTTTTACAAAAGTATAAATTTTTCAAAAACACTCTTTTAAAATAAAATCATGCACTTCACATCATATAAAATTTTCAAAATATAAGATTTTCAAACCTCTTATCAAAATAATGAAAACAATCAAACCTCATTTAACATACTTAGATTTGTTAAATGAGGATTGTCTTTTTAAAGGAAAATAGATCATTGAAATCCTTTCATTTCAAAATTAAATTTTTCAAAAGGACATTTTCAAAATCAAATAATAAACTCCATTTAACATAACTATATTTGTTAAATGGGAGTTTCCTTTTGAAACCAAAATCAAGATATGATTGAACTCCATTTAACACATTCATATATTGTTAAATAGGAGTTTCTTTTAAAAAAAATTAAAATCAAAATATGAACCTCACTTAACATACCCAAATTTATTAAGTAAAGGTTCTCTTTTTCAAAAATAAAATCAAGATATAATGGAACTCCATGTAACACATTCATATGTTGTTAAATAAGAGTTCCCTCTTTCAAATTAAAATCAAAACATGAACTTCACTTAATGTACTCAAATTCATTAAGTGATGATTCCCTTTTTCAAAGTAAAATCATGACATGTATGCACAGTTGAATTCCATTTAACATACCCATATTTGTTAAATGAAAATTCAATCCCCAAAATAAAATAAAAAATCCACATATAAAAAATAAACAAACACATAAGTAAGTTCCATCCAAACATACCCAAATTTGTTTAGCATGGAACTCACTTTCAAAGTATCAAAACACAAACACATATATTTAAACTTTATTTGGCATACAATATTTGTCAAATAAGAGTTCCCCCTCTATTCCAAAAGAGGGATCAAATCAAATACCCTTGGCTCCTACTTAACATATCAAATTTGTTAAGTAAGGGCCTCATTTTCAAATCAACACAAATCAAACACACTCCTACTTAACATACCAAATTTGTTAAGCAAGAGCCTTATTTTTAAAACAACACATATATCAAACACATTTGACTCCTGCTTAACATACCAAATTTGTTAAGTTAGTCTCATTTTCAAAATCAAATCAAACAGATATATCAATCATATTTGGCCTCCACTTAACATATCAAATTTGTTAAGTAAGAGCCTCATTTTAAATCAAATCAAACATGTATCACACACATAACAAACAATCATCACAAGCAAAGATGTTTCACAAAACTTTTAAACATATAATTGAAAACCTTTTAGCATACCAAATTTGCTAAGTAAAAGTTTTCCAAACCAAATTTTCCAACAAAACACACAACATATATTCAAATAAAATTTTCAAACAAGACATACAAATATCTCTAAAGTCTCTCCAAATATTTGAACCCCACTCAACCTACTTAAATTAGTTGAGTATGGGTTCTAAATCAAAATCATATGGCAAAGTCTCTCCTCATCAAAAAATCATATCAAAAATCTCTTCAAAAATTCAATGAACCTCACTTAGCATACCTAAATTTGTTAAGTGTGGGTTCAAATTTGAAATCTAATATAGGAGTCAATGATTAAGGACAAACATCAAAGCAAGGGTCTGACTTAGTTATATATCAACAAATGCAATGATTCCAACACAGTGTGTCTTTCAGCCTTTAGTTACTGCAGTCTGGATGTCTTTCGACAGACTTATTTTCTTCTTCCAGATAGGTGTAGATTTGGCCTTGGATCAGGCCATACACACCTTGACTACCACCCATCCGATCTAGTTCAGTCATGGCTTCGAGGCCGTATAAGTTACCTATGAGGGGCCAACCCTCATGACTGTTAGCAGGGAGGAGGTGGCAGGATAGATGCCACTCATCCGCTTTGATATTTCGTCTGACTCCGAGTTCCCCTCACTAAAGAGAAAGGCTGCCATGGTTCTTACACCCCACTAGTGTCGGTGTACTAGCAGTTAGTTAGTTGCCCTTGGCTCCTTTAGCCCTACCTCTTTGGTCACCCCAAAAGGGAAGGCTATCTTGGCCTCCGATATTGTCTCCCCTACCTTCGAGGTAGATTCTAGTTCTCGCTCAACTTTTCTCACCCACATACAACATCATAACAAAAATAGAAAGATCAAGCAGGATCATGAGTGGGTAGCCAGGGAGCTCGATGTTGTTTCCCATGTTGCTAAGGAGGGTTCTCCTCATGAGACCTTTCCACTTTTGAGTGGTAGTAGGTTTCACCCCTTCTCAGCCTAAGATGGAGAAGAGACTAGGATGACGCCTCCACCACCAAAGACATTTGAGACATCTAGGGGAGCATAGGAGGCCCTATGCCAATCTTATGACTGTTCTATGCCACATTGGTAGAGCTTACAAAGTCAAGTTCAGGTCTATGATCCCTAGGTCGATCCATATGAGAGAGGCTCAAGGATGGACATGGTGCAGAGAGAGCAACCGAGGTATACCAAGTCGGCCTCGCCTCGATTGATTTCATCGTCACCCTCGGTTGATCATTCAGATAGTATTGTTCTTATGATCATAGTCTAACGTAGAATTAGATCCCCAGTTGAGAGACAGTTGATGTTACCATCACACCACTGCCCCTGCCGTCCATCATCACCCTTTCAACTTATAGCATCTACCACCCTTACCAAGATTTAGAAGCCCCCTCTTGGGGAGAGACCATCCCCACTGGTGATCTAGCTATGGTCTAAAGATTCCACTCCATCTGTTCCACCTATTGAGGTGAGATCGAGCTCCCCTGCTCGATCCCCTACCTCAACTATGGTCAGGAAGGAGTGGCAACCCAAGAGTGTCGTGGTCGCACCACCTCCATAGTAGATAGATGTAGAGAGGGGAGGGGACATAGATATAGTCCCAATGGTAGTTGAGCTAGTTTGGTAGTGCACCTCACCAACATTTTTATTCAAGCATAGTCCGTGGTGATAGTCCCCTATATACAGTCATAGATGATAGGATAGATGAGACATCATAGAGGACTGCCACTGCTAAGGTATTGTTGGTAGTGATCATGGACGAGGAGGATAGAGTCCTCAACTGAGGATAACATGTTGGATGATATCCCGAGTCCCAAGACACAGGGATCCTTATAGCAGATCAACTAAGTAAAGAAGGCATCATGCTCGAGGAAGGTGACACTTTCACTCACCAGACCTCCTCCATCACAGATAGGATGATGACATCCATTCATGGATGGAGAAGAAAATTGAGAAGTTGATGGCAGTGGATTGCAGAACTCAACCCTAGATTCGTAGCCTTCTCCTATAATAGCCAACCGTCTAGAGTTGGTACATACTTTAGAGCATCCTAGGTGCACTCTCATAGAGGATGATGCTAGTAGCTTGCATATGAAGGTCACAGATCACACCTCCATGCATGAGAAGGATATAAAGAACACAGAAGTGCCAGGTGAGGGGCAAGCGTTAGGGGAGCTCATTCATTCCAAAGGGTAGACCATACTGGGAGGAATTCGATGTAATTCAATACCCCAAGGATTTTGTGTCACCTTCCTTCAAGATCTTTGATGGCAGTGGGAACTCGCATCAGCATATTGCACATTTCAGAATTGGTTGTTACAAAGCTTGTGGTAGTGATGCACTCTTGTTCGGACTCTTTGTTAGTAGCCTAGCAAGGGCTACATTTGATTGGTATGTCGAACTGCCTAATAGTTCAGTGTGGACTTTTGCTGAGTTGGAGCACCTCTTCATCAAGAGGTTTGCTGGAGCTTAGCAAAGAGTGACTATAGGAAACCTCGCTATAGCGAAGCAAATTTACAATGAGTCCCTCATTGATTATCTTCTCAAGTGACGCAACCAGAGCAGGAAATACGAGTCGCGGCTGTCTGAATAGCATGCCATTGAGATTCTTCTCAAGAACATTGTTGACCTCACTTTTGGAGTGAGCTCTCAACTTCCTCATCATAGACCTAGGACTCTTGTAGACATTAAAAGCTCCTTAGTCTTAACACATTTCAAGTGATTAGGTGAACACTTAACTTAAGCCTAGAGACTTATAAGGGTTAGCCATAGGAATAGGTTTTGCCTTAGGGGTTTAGGAAAACTTGCCTACCCTATAACCTTAAACCCAATTCATGCTTCCTTCCTTAAACCAAATCTCAAATTCAAATCCAAATCATAAATCAATTCCAAATCAAATGATTGAAACCCATGATCAAATTCAAACTCCAAAACCCTTCCTAAGCCCTTTGATTTTATCTTATGGACTTAGCCTTAACCAAATTCAAATCAACCTCAATTTAATTGATTTTTTTAAATCTCAAATTCAATCTCAAATAAAATTATGATTCAAATTTCAAATCAAATGACTAGAACCCAAAATCAAATTCAAATTCCAAAATCTCTTCCTAAGCCATATGAACCATCTCCATATGCTTAGCCAAAACCCCTTTTAAACCAAGTCAAACTTAATTGATTTATTTATAAATCAATAATTCCTTCATTTATATTCATAGATATAAATGAAATCCAAATTTAAATGAGCCAAATCAAATCAAACTAAATCAAACCAAATCAAGACTTTTCTTAAGCTATATGGACCTACCTCCATAAGCTTAATCAAATCTCAACCCAAATTAATCCAAAGTCAATTGATTTTTTTAAATCAATATTCTTCCTTCATTTATATTCACAAATATAAATGAAACCACTCTAATGACCAAAAAATAAATCAAACTAAATCAATTCCTACTTAAGCCTTTTGACCTACATCCTTAAGTTGGTCAAATTTGCTTCCAAATCACCAAACTCAAGTGATTTTTCTCATGAATTATACCTTCATTTATATTCACAAATATAAATGAAATATAGATTCAAATAGCCAAAATTAAACCCAAATCAAATCAAATCTCTAATTTTAGCATTTTTAGCCAATTTTTTGAACTTGGCTAAATGATATCTAAATCAACTCAAAATCCATGGATTTCTTCATGGATCAATCTTTCCTTCAATCACTAATCCAAATAGAAACATAACTTACAATTATCAAAACAAATCCAAGTCAACTCAAGTCAAGCCCATGTTGTCCCCTTTTGACTTGAAATCCAAGTCAACTCAACTCAAGTCATATGAGCCAAAATCCATTACACTCCAAATTGATTATAGTTGGATTTATATTTCAATCCTAGGCTCATATATGAGTTCAACTAAACTTGAATCAAGCCAAAACCAAACCAATTAACCCATTTAGGTCCACTTGACCCAAAGTGACCTAAAGACCTTTTTTAGCGAAGTTCTAATCCAACCCAAATTGGATTGAACCAAGCTCATCCAAGCCTTATACCATGATCAACAATCATCCTAGGGTGATCAACTACCTTGAATTAGGTCAAACCAAGTCAACCTTTAGCTTAAATAAAACCCAAATTAGCCAAAACCCACCAAATACCAAATTAATTAAAATCATTGATTCAAACCAATTCATAATTAGTGATTGAAATGACCAAACCCTTAATTTGGCCAAACCAAGTCCAATTGACCATTTGACCTAAGTTGACCTAAATTTTCCTTAATGGCCAAAATGGGTCAAATCATGATTTAACCCAAATTGATTGTAACCAATGGCTCAAGTTCATTCCAAATCATTATTGAACTTGACCAAAATCATAGTGCCCAATTTGACCAATTGGTCAACTTGACCCAAATTGACCTAAAGGTCAAATTGGCCAAAATCAAATTAAAAATTAAACCAAACCAAAGCCTACAATCATTTTAATTAACCAATTATGAACCAACACCTAACCAATTTGGTCAAATTGGTCAAATTGTCAACTTAGCCCATTTGACCTATTTGAATCAAATGAGCCAAATTAATCAAAACCACTTGAACCAAAACTCTTCAAATCATCATTTGAACTTAACCCAACTTAATTTGACCATTGACCAATTGACAACATGAACCCATTTGATCAAATGAAGCCAAACACCCAAACCAACCCATGGGACCAGGGCTGGCAAACCCAACCCAAACTAGTCCAAATCATCCCAAATCAGCCCAAATAAGTGGACCCACTCAAGGGATTAACCATTGGACAACCTCTTTCCATTGGATTCTTTCCATAAGGCAAGTCAACTCCCCATCATGGTAGCCTCAAAACACTCAAGTGAGGCTCACACACCCTTAGCTCACTAACCCACTAGGTCATGGACCAATGGGAGGTGAGTTAACTCTCCCCATGCAAACCCAAGCACCCCCTTATTTCTTGAGCTTCCTCCCACCCTTGGCGACCTTCATTACTTCCACTCACATCAAGCCATGTGGATGTGGTGTGACCTCCGATTGCCTCGGTGGCTTTAGAAGGAAGATCCATCCATCCTTCCCTTCCAATTGAGGGTATACCCCCCAATTCAAATGGATTTGGCACCATTCACATTTGAACCCCAAGTGAAATAAATCCCATTTCCCGAGCATTTAAGCCTCCGACATTTCATTTCCTTTTCTGTGTCAAAATAGGGGTTCAAAGCCCATTTCTCAATCTCACCAAACTCAATTCAACCTTGCACACCATCACCACATCCATCAAGCTCAATCATTTCCCAAGCCAAGCCACGAATCAAGTTTGATCAAAGCCAAAGCTCTACATGCATGGGTGGATCAGCATCACTTCAAATTGAGGTCCAAGCTTCTCAACAGAACTTTACCTCAACTAGGAGAAGCTACCTCTATCAATCCCATCACCGGACATTAGCTCCTGTGAGGTAATTCCTCAAAACCATAGTTTAGGTGAATTTTTTGTGGGCCTTTGTAAAGAAAATTTTCATGTGGGTCGATCTTGACCATTGGATGTGTTTGCCTTCCTCTCCTGATGGTGTGGGATTTATTTGATCCCAATTCGAGCTCTAGTGAGAGTCGACGAAGAAAAAATGGTGATATCGTCCTCCATTCACGAGAGGAGATCACATGCGTCCATTCACGTGATCACAATGGATGGTCATCTAATCACGCTTAGAATTTTTCTCCTTAAGTGAGATTTAATCATGTCGCCGATCTTAGATCGGACGTCCACGTGACATCAATTAGTCAACGTTCTGATTTGATAACTTAAATAGCCTATCCCATCGTGCCACATGGAAAGTGCATTATTGCCACATGGCGCGATGGGATTAGAGGTTATTAATTAATTTTTAAGGCTAAACTTCTAAAATTCATAACTAATCCTAGAAAAATCCAAAAATATAAATGAGGCTCATTTTAAAGGTATTTAGTGGAATCCAAAATTATTATTAATTAATTTTTAATAGTAATTTTTAATTAAGGTTTAATTAAAATTTAATTAGCTTAATTACTCTTTGATTAATTATCAATTAATTTCAAACTTTAGAGATGTTTAGGGGATGACCTCACTCCCTATTTTTCTTGGAATTTATTGGATAGTTAATTAGGAAATTGATTGATTAAGCCTTAATTACTCTCTTTAATTAATGATAATTAATCAAATGAATAGTGAATTAATCCATTATTAAGTTCATTAGCCTCTTAAGTGAAAACTTAGGGAAATGGTTGGGACCCTCTTCAATCTTTTCCTTAACTTTTTTCTTTCTCTTTAAAATTAATTAATTAAAACTCATTAATTAATTAAATCAATCAAAAGAAATATATCTAAAATTTAATCAACTATTTGAAAAGATTTAGGGATTGAGATTGAGGCCTTCCTTCTTGTCTCTTTCCTAAGTCCATTTCATATTATTTATTAAGGATAATTAAGATTTAATTGGATAATTAATAAACTTAATTAACTATATTAAATATATTTTCCCTAATTAATTCTTGGGTAGCTCTTTGAGTGTTCAATAACCTAAAGAGAGAGCTAATGAAATTATGGTTAGCTCATATATGTGAGAAAATCATAAAAGTAATTAAGTGAGTCCCTTAACCTTATTTAATTAATAATTATGAGCTAATTACATTAGGCCCCTTTCATTTCCTTAGAGCATTGCTAATTTACTTTTCATATGGTTGCATGTTATATTAGCTCATAATTGTTTAATTAATTACCTTAAGGTGACATAGGTAAGGGTTAATTAATTGATTTAATCCATTTATTAATCAATTCATAAAATCAATTTAATTGCTTTTCATTAAATCAAATTAACTCACAAGATATGGGGAATGGGATTAGGATTAACAAACCTCTTTCACATTTCTTAAATCAAATCAAACATGAAATTAAAATGGCTTTAAGAAACTTTGGTTTATTTTAAATAAGCTTGTTTAATGTGATTGTCCTTAGGAATTAGTTGGATTGAATGAAATTACATGCTTGTGTTCTTTATTTCTTTCCAATCATGTTAAAATATTATGCCACTTGTATTCATGCATTCATTCTTTCAAATTAATTAAATGATTTCCTTTATGTCAATTTGCATGTGTTGACTTAATTAAAATATGTGTGGCTATTATCACTATTAAATCTCAAATATATTTTCAAAAGCTTATTAATAAATAATATATATATTGTGACTTTATATCATACATAGGAGATGCATGTGAATATAAGCTTAGTGTATGAAGTGAAGTATCTTTCTTACATTCATATGTTGATTTGCATAAGTTTGAATGTTAATGGGTATATTAGTCGGACATGGAGACTTTAAGTAGCCTAAGGAGGTTCCTCACTCAGTGCAAACAATGGCGGCGTCTATTTGATTTCATTCTTATGCATTTTGACATTAGAATTTAGATATAGCTTTAATTCACTTACATAAATAAATTAAATTATACTTTTGCATGTTTTTCTATTTTTATAGTTACTTATACATCCATGTGTATTTAAGAATAGCGGGTATATTAGTCGGATATTAGGGACACGACTTTAAGTAGCCCCAAGAGGTTCCTACCTCACTCCTTAGTGCGAACAATGGCTACTTGCTTAAAACTTTCATACATTTGAATGTGTATTTAATTAATGAATGAATACCCCTCTTTCTATTAAAAAGACATGCATTCATATTTTGTTCAAGTGGTTGGGTTTATTAGTCATATGATTTAGAGTTCTTTTATTATGCTTTTGTATAAGAATTTAGATAGAGCTTTAAATTAATATGACAAAATAATTCAACCAAATGAAACATCAATTCCAAGTACACTTGCTTACATTCATCATTTAAGTGTGCTAAGATACAAATTTCATGTATATATGTTTAGGACTTAATCATATGCATGTATATATGATGGAAAGAAATGAATAAATATGTATTATGTGATAGTAATTAATTCAATTAATCTTAAGATGCCTTTCTTATTGAATGAGATTATTTAAAGTGAACCTAAACTTAGATTAATTTAAAATATGTAATAAGCCATTCACTAAAGAAATTGATTAATTTGCTTTAGATGTGACTTAAGATAGGGATAAAATAGAGTGATCCTCTCTTTACTTCTTTTTATAACACTCAGTTGTTAAGGGTAGGTCAAATGAAAAAAAAGAAACAAAAAATTTATAAATCAATTAAACCAAAATTGAAACCACCTTTATAATTAAATGTCTTCATACTTAGAATGATAACTCTAAAGCCTAGTTAGAACATACCATACAAGCCTTAATACACACATTAGATTAAGTCACCACTAGCTTTTATGAGGGCGGTGCATGGTTTGATGTATGTTTTATGATATTATTATAGACTAGATGTTATGGTGTATGCTTTATATGGATGTTAGGGTGTGATTAGCCTAATCATATTTTTTGCAGGAGATTGTGCTTAAGGGGTACTTAAAATAAATATAAATGCTCTCTTTTGCAAGTTGCTTAACCCTAAGCATAATCTAAATTAGGACAGGTGGACTTGGTTACCCATGTGCAGGGTGCTAAGTCCAAATTATATATATATATAACTGCTTGGGTTGTATAGTGTGTTTAGTTAACACTCATTTTGCAGGTGTAGTTAGATTTACCTTTCCTATTTTTGATGTAATTTTGCATTAGGAATTTGGTTAAGTGTTATAGGGGTTAAGGATGAACATTTATCAGAAGTTTAATCTTGGGGTGCCATGTGATGCCTAGAAGCCTACCAAATCAAATGAAGTAAATCAAATGAAGAAATGGAGGGAGCATGAAGATTTGAAGACATAACACTTATCATTTATAATTGTAATTATTCTTTCATATACCGATGTATAAGGGTAGAGCTTGACACCCATTTCTTTTTTTGGGTATGCGGTGGTACCGCCGACCTATTATTCTTTCACATTGAGTTTATAAATTGTTTGATGATTTGTTTACATTGTGCAATAGAAATGACATATTTTCTAGTTTCTTCATATATGATGATTTAATGTGTGGCTTTGGATTCATTAGGCTCTTAGAAAAATAATTTTCCAACTACAACTCATAACTAATTTTATAAACAACTCATAACCTCATTTAAATCTAGGCATTAAATCAAGATAATTAAAGATTTAACAACCCCTTAGTGAATGTTGTATGCTTAATATGCATGCATCTTTTACCACTCTTGCATGAGGAAGACTTGACCTATGGGAAGACTCCTACTAATGGGGCTTCACCCTCTGCTCTCTTGATTTGGCCCATAACTTATTTCATCATGCATTTAGGCATATAAAATCCTATAGCCTTTGTCAAAATGAAGAGTCCAAAATTAAATAAAATTTGATAAAATTTAGACTAAGTCATTATTCATATCACTCATGCTCTAGTCTCTTATAGAGTGGGTTTCAAGACTTTAGTTTCTTTTTAAATAATAACAACCTAACCATCTTGCAAACATTATGACTTGACCATATGGTTTTAAAATATAGGAGGAGTTAGCTGGCTGCCACTCTAGGTGGTTATAAGTCCAGCAATCGGGTGGTTTACCTTCTCTTGTGGAGGTAAACAATATACCCATTTTTCTCCTTAGATTTAGGACGTGCTTTGTCCCTTGATAAATCTCCCTAAATTTAGATATTAAGGTTATTATTTCCCCTTGGGCTACAAGCATAAATCCTCACCTCTTAAGCATTTTCACAATCTTATTGTGATTATAAGTCTTTTTTAATATATGCTTTCAACAATAATTACAATTCCTATATTTCAAAGTTAACATATATAAATCTTATCCAAAGAGATAGTTTGCTAATGCTCTACTTAATCCAGATATCAGCTCAACTACTATAGAAAATCCTCTAAATATTCTACAAGTTACATTCAAGTATTTGACTACTTTTTTAAAACCACCCTCTATTTAGATAATGGTAGATATACTATTCTTTGACTATTATCATAATATTATAGTCTAAGAATTGCCTACTTAATGACTCTAAGAGATAATGATGTTAGGATTCAATGAACAAGGTAGAGGGCTTGCTCAATAGCTTTAAGAAAGACTTGATGGTTTAATATAAATTGGATACATCTTTCATTTGTAGTGGATACATGAAATCACATATCCTCTCACATTACATACTCATAGAGATGGGATTGTATTATGTAAGGAGATCTAAACCATTCTTATGAGTTATATATGAAGATGCAATTTATTTTCTTCAAAATTACAGTCCATTCTCATGAGCTTATTCAGATCCCCATAACAAAAAAAAAACAAAAGAAAAATAAAAGAAATAGAAAAAAAGAAAAGAAAAAAAATGAAAGAAAATAAAGAGTGAAATGGATTTAAACATAGATCTTATATTCCACCCACATTGTTACTCCATTCAAAACATATTAAGATGACACCTCCACATAACAAAATTAGAGTGATGGAAAGCCTCATATGGCCACATTTAAATAGAGTGCAAATACATAGATTCTAGTTAGGATTCTAGATTTGCACACATCTTCTGGTAGATCCCTTTAAATGACACTTGTAGGATAGTAATGAAGATCTAAAAAAATAAATGTATCAAGTCTACATGTGAAACATTATCTTGAAATTTCAACCACTCTCTCAAAGATTTTTGTAGTTGAAGCCCCAAGTCATCCAAAATGTGAACTAAAATTTTTTAGTTAAGTTAATATATAACTTGAGGATGATTGTATAAAGATTTAATATAATTACCTTTTGATTGGTACTCCAATATGTTTAGCAAGGAAATTAATCACACATACTTGGTCAGCATTGACTATTTCAAAAGAAATATGGAGAATGAATACAAAATTCAATCAAGATCATAACTAGGATTGATGATTTCTTGATGATTACTCTTTGGTAGATATTCTTTTCAAATTGCTAACTCATGAGGAGGTGTGTTTAGAAACTTAGATGCTCAATGATCTTGAAGTGATGCCAGTTCAAGAGGACCTCATCAATAATTGATGAGCTTAAATCAACTTAGGCAAGATATACATCATACATCATTCTTTTGTTGAATACAAACTAATGACTTAGTTATTGATTGAGTTTAATCTACATAGAGTTACAAAGAGATTCCTGATTTATCTCTTGACGTAGCAGTCCACAAACTAGCAATAGAGCTTAGTGTAAACCCTATCAAGCAAGCTCTTAGACACATGTGATTAGACATTGTTTTGGTCATTACTAGTCAATTGATCGATGATGGCTTTTGCTACAAGAAAAAATAATTATTTGATGTCATTATTCCAAAGAATGGTCAAATTCTATCTTGATTTTAGGGATCTAAATAAGGCATGTCCAAAAAAATCTAAATACCATAATTGATGGTGAGATTCATGAGTCTTCTCTTTCATGGATGGCTCATCTAGATATAACCAAATAGATGGCAAGATGAAAGAAATGCATTTCATTCAAATATTTTGCTATAGGGTCCCTTGGCTTAAAATGTAAGTTTACATATCTGAGCCATTTGATCTTGATAAACTCATTCATCATACAATGATATGTCAATGATCTCATAGTCAAAAGTAGAGAAAAAAAAGACCACCTCTTTGATTTGAGAGTAGTTTTCAAGCGGTTAAGAAAATTTAACCTTAAAATGAATCCCATGAAGTGCACATTAGTAAGGAAATTCCTTGGGTTTGTTGTGACAGGAATTAAAATTGATATTAAATACCACACCCATAAAATCTAACTCATCATCTTTCAAAGAGTTCATATCTAAGGCTTCATATCCAATCTATCGAAGATGCCATCCATTCTCCTAGTCAAAAGGACACCAAGTTTGTGGGATGAGAAGTGCAAATGCCTTGAGACATCA
Source organism: Cymbidium sinense (assembly GCA_021442155.1). Lineage (NCBI taxonomy): Eukaryota > Viridiplantae > Streptophyta > Magnoliopsida > Asparagales > Orchidaceae > Cymbidium > Cymbidium sinense. The sequence goes on along the minus strand of CM038214.1, from coordinate 295,338,107 downwards.
AGTACTACTTGATGTTTGATTATGCCATATCTGACAAGCCATTGATACAATATATGCATAGATGACTCACTTGGCACTCTTTGGCCCAAATAAGGGAAGAGATGCACTTTACTATCAACTATGTCCAATTCCCATTGAAATTACCCACCTATTAAAATTTCTAGCTTTAATCTTTAAAGCTATGGCATTACATGTTATCTCATTAAAGATCTCTAATGCACTATAATATCTATTAAAGAATCTTCTAGAAAACATTGGTCCATGATTTTAATCATTTGACTTTTGTACCCCTATGCATGAAAGGACAAGCACTAGCATTTCTTACACACCCACTTATATTCCTTTGCTGATGACCTCCTTGATAAATAAATGAACATAGGGACACTAGCATTTTACCCTTTAGATGTATTTTGATGGTGCGACTTCTCTCAAAGGAAAAGAATCATAATCTTATAAAGTAGTTCTCCAACTCTTTGTGATGTGATGAGATTCTTATCATCTTCAATCTATGCACCAACAATGAACAATATGAGGCTTTGATTCTTATGTTTAAGCTTTGTTGACCTCACTTTTGGAATGAGCTCTCAACTTCCCCATCATAGATCTAGGACTCTTGCAGGCACTAAGAGTTCTTTAGTCTTAAGACACTAATAGTGATTAGGTGAACACTTAACCTAACCCTAGATACTTAGAAGGGTTTATCATAGGATTAGACTATGCATTAGGGACTTAAGGCAACCACTTACCCTATAGCTTAAATAGCCAATGTACACTTTCTTCAATCTAATCCAATCATTCAATTTATTCCAACTCATTGATTTTCATCTCAAATCATTCAACTCAATTGATTTCTCAAATCAAATCAACTCCAAATCAATTCCAACTCAATTGATTTTCTAATCTCAAATCAAATCCCAACTCATTCTCAAATATAAAATCAACTCAAATTCAATTCTAATCCCATGATTCAAATTCTCAATTGGTTCTCAAATCTCAAATCAATCCTAACTTTTGATTCATCAAAATCAATTCAAATCAACCTTCCAAAGCCTTATGAAATCCATAAAGCCAAAGTGATTTCTTTATAAATCACTGATTCCATCATTATATTCACAACTATAAATGAAATTGGCATCCAAATCATCTAAATTAAATGAATATAAATCAAACCAAATCGAAACCCCTTTTTCAAACTTTTTCACATACCTTAGCCAAATTCACAATCAAACCACTTATAATTCACATAATTCTCTCATGGATCATTTATATTCTCACAAATATAAATGAAATATAAATTCAAATAGCCAAAATCAAATCAATATAAATTCAAAACTCAAATCTAAACCCAATCTATATCCTTTAAACTAATTTCTTGGATTTAGCTAAATCATTCTCAAATCAATACAAACCCTTGGATTTTATCATCAAACAATCACTCCTTCAATCACATGCCCAAATATAAACATAAACTATAATCACCAAGCCAAAATCAAACTAACCTAAGTCAAACCCATGTTCATCCTTTTGACTTGAAATTGTCAAATGAACCAAAACCCATTTGACTCCAAACCACTTACAATTGGATTTATATTTCCATCATAAGTCCATATGTGAGTACAACTAAACAATTGATCAAGCTAATTCACCCTTTTAGGTCCACTTGACCCAAAAGTCCTAAAGACTCTTTTGAACCAAGTCTAATCTAACTCAATTGGTTGAACCAAGCCACCCAACCTCACAGCAACAATCATCTTGAATTAATCACTCAAATTGGGTCAAACTAAGTCAAACCTAGCCTTTAACAAAGTCAACACTCAGCCCAAATATGACCTAAACAAGCCAAAATTCACTATGAACCAAATTATTTGAAACCAAAGTTTGCAGTACATTTCAAATGATCAACCAAGTCTAAACCAACCCATGACCTAACCCAATTGGGTCAAATGGGACAAATTGGCCAACTTGACCCATTTGACCCAAATAAACCTAAATGAATCAAAACCAAATCTATACCAAATTAAACCAAACTAATGATACTCATAGGCTCCAAATGATCATTTGAACTTGACCTAACCAATGGTTTGACCCAATTTGACCAATTGGTCCAACTAATTTGACCCAACTAAATGGGTCAAATTGAGCCAAATTAAATCAAATGAATTTGATCACTTGAAATTTGGCCCATCCCATTTTTAAATCATTTCAAATATCCAAATCAAACTCATAGCCAAATGACCACTTTGCATTTGGGTCAAAATTATCCCATAAAATTCACTTGGAATTTGGCCATTCCTTCCCAAGGCTCACACTTATCTATTGGTCCACATGGGCACCAAGGAGGTGGTGAACATGACCCAATAAGCTTGGGTCAGCCATGACTAAGGCCAAACCACCTCCTTAATCACCACTTGGATTCACCAAATTCACTCAGCACATGGGCACTCTCCCTCACTCATCCACCCAAATGACCCATGTGGACATTTTTTTAGCTCAAATATCAATCCATACCATTGAGCTAAAATGGCAAATCATCCACCATCCAAAGGAGGAGATATACCCCTCATTCTCCTCAAATGAAGAGAATTCACTCATATTTGGCGAAGCAGAAGCCTCCCCAAGCTTTTCCATTCCCAGCTTCCTTGCTTCCCATTTCTCATTTTACTCAAAATAGGGAGATCAATCTCAACTCACTCAATCCTCAACCATCATTAACCTTTCACACATCCTTGGACCAAGGTGAGTCAAAATGAATGGAATCTCGAGCTTCCCAGCGGAGCTGGGATCAAACACCTCATTGTCATGGATTGGTCTTTCAAACCAACTACTTGAATCAAAGCTCACTTCAATAGGGCTTTGTTTCATCTATGAAAGCTTCTCTCGTTGGAAGCTGCGGTGATCCAGTGAGGTATGCCATTGAAACCAATCTTAGAGTAAATTTTGCTTGGTCCTTTATGAAGGAAATCATTATGGCACGCAATCTCCACCATTAGATGTGTTACTTGTTCTTCCCCAAAGGTGTGGGATGAATTTGAGCTCCATTCGAGCTTGGGTGAGCTCAGATTAAATGGCGATCGACGGACGACATCCATCTCTCATCGGGAGGAGGATCATGATCGTCCATGTGATGATTGGATGGTCACGATAATCACTTTAGATCTCTTTGATTTATAAACCAGATTAATCTCCATCGATCTTAGATCGGATAGGCCAGAAAATGTTGCATACCGGTGACTCGAATGTGATAACTTAAATAATCCCATAATGCCACATTGGAAAGTATGCGGCGCATTACCATGTGGCTCTAGGATTAGGAGTTTAATTAGCTTAATTAATCCAATTTTAATGAAACTTCCAAAATTCATAACTAATTGAAAAATCAAAAATACAAATAAATCATTTTAAAGATAATTCAGAGGAGAATAATAGAAAATTAAAATCAATTAATTTTGAATAGTGATTTTTGACTCAATTTAGATTTTATTATAAATGTAATTAAGCTAATTACTCTCTAATTACTCAAGTAATTAATTTCAAACTTTCTGAGATTGATTAGTAGAATGACCTCTACCTTTCATAATTTTCTTAGAATTTATTGCTAGATTAATTAGAGGAATTGCTTATTTCATCCTTAATCCATCTCTTAATTAATTAAATGATTAATTAGCATGTTAAATAGTAATGAATCAATTAATTAAGTTGGCTAATCATTATGAAATGAGAGAATGGAATAGATTGGGATATCTTTTCCAATCTTTCTCCTAAGTTTATTTCATTTGGATAACACTTAATTTACAACTAATTAATTTAATACTTCATTTTAATTAATCAAACTCAAAACCAAATCATTCTAGAACTTAATCATTCAATTCTTGGGTAGATTCTTGGGTGTTCAATAACTAAGAGAATTGAAATAATCAAACTACATGTGTAAGGGTTATGAAAGTACTTAATCAAACCCTTTAGCTTAATTAACCTAATTGTGAGCCAATTGCATTAGGCCCTTCATTTCTTAGGTGCATTGCTGATTTAATTTCCATGTGGTTGCATATCATATGTTGGCTCATAATTACTTGGATAATTATGTTAAAGTGGTATAGGTAAGGGTAATTAATGGATTTAATTCATACCTTAACCTAATCGAAACATATAATCAACTAATTGTTCTAAATTAAACCAAACCAATTCACACATGGGGAATGGGTTAGGACTAGCAAACCCTTCTCATATTTCCTAAGTCAAATCAAATTCAAAAATAAAATCTCTTTAAGAATTTTGATTTATTTTAAATGATCTTATTTTATATGATTGTCCTTAGAATTAATTAGGGTGAATGAAGTCATGTGCTTACATTCTTTTATTTCTTACCAATCATGCTAAATATTATTTGCCATATGAAATCATGCATTCATTTCTTTTAAAATTAATTAAATAAAATGTTTCCTTTATGTCAAATTGCATGTTGGCTAAAATTAAGAATATGAGTGGCTATTATCACTATTAAACCAAAAATTATTTTCAAAATATAAATCAAAGATTATAAATGAAGTGATGCTACTTATAAATATTTATAAGCTTGCATGTGATGATAGCATAAGATGTGTATTATGAAGTTCTCTTTTTCTTCTTAACATGGATTACATAGGATTTGCAAGTGTATAGTTCATTTGAAAAGAATAAATACTTATAAATCTATTCCTATGCATCTCTATATTAAGACTTAGAAGGATCTTCATATTACACATGTAAATACAAAAATCAAACATAATCTTTTACATGATTCTTATCCATTTGGTTCTTTTGTACATCACATGTATTAAGAAAAGTGGTATATTATCTGGAATCTGAGGCTTTAAGTAGCCCTAAGTAGGTCTTGTACCTTACACTAGTGTAGAAAATAATAACTATATACTAATGTTTATACATGTGGATGTGCATTTAGATGATGGATAAAAATCCCTCTTTTCTACATAAATCATTAATGATCCATTCATGGAATATCCAAATTTTCAAATCACATCTCTTTGCATTCATCATCAAAGTGTGTAAGATTTGCATTGCATGTATAGTATGCTTAGGATTATTCATATGCATGGTATACATGGTGGAAAGAAATGAATGGTGTGTGTTATGTGATAGTAATCCTTAACTAATCTAAGATGCCTTTCTTATTGAATAGGGCTATTTAGAGAATCTAAACTTAGGGTTAATTAAAACACATAATAAACCATTCACTAAAGAAAATTCATTAATGAATCTACCTTAGAAATACTTAAGGTAGGGATGAAGAGATACTCTCTCTCTTTTCTTCTCTTTATAACATTTAGTCACTAAGTGTAGGTTCATCAAATCAAAAAAATTAACCAACTAAATCACTTAAAAAAATCACCCTTTATAAATTAAACCTCTCACATTTAGACCATAATCTAAAACTAGCTAAGACATACCACACAAGTTAAATGCACATTAGCTAAGTCACCATTTTAGCTTTAGGTTAGGGGCATGGTTTGATGAATGTTGTGATGTATTATTTTAGACTAGATGTTGGTGTATGTGCATTGATGGATGTTAGGATATTAGCCTAATCATGCTTTCGTAGGGGTTATGCTTAAGGGGGCATTATAATAAAATATAAATACTTTTTTATGCGGGTTGCTTATACCCCTAAGCATAATAACCAAATTAGGATAGGGCTTTATTACCCATGTGTGGTGCTAAGTCCAAATTATTCCTATACTGCTTGGGTTGTATGGTGTGTTTTGCTAACATTTATTTTCTGGTGTAGTTAGATTTACCTTTCCCATTTAATATAATTTTTTTCATTAGATTTGGAATGAATGTTATGGGGATTAGGATGAACATTGGTTATAAGACCATGTCTTATATACCATGTGAGCCTTGGAGCAAACTACATCCCAACCAAAAAAGAAAGAAAAAGAAGAGATGAAGAATGAAGAAAATGAAGAATTATGAAGAATGAAGACCCCATAACATATCATTTTGTAATTGTAATTATTCATTTGTAATCCGGTTGTATAAGGGTAGAGCTTGGCTACCCACATTTCTTTTCAAGTTGTGCGGTGGAACCCAACAACATCAGCCTCTTATTCTTTTGTGTTAATTTTATAAATTGATTGATGTTATGTTTATGATTGCACATTTAGGATGGCATGATTTTCTTAGTTTCTTAATTATTTGATGATTGTTGAATGGTGTGGATGCAATTAGGCTCTTAGGAAAAAATAAATTCTCTATCCAATTAATCAATTCAAAATTAAATTAAATAATTCATAACCTTACATAAAGACTAGGACATAAATCAACATAATAAAAAAATTTAGCAACCCCTTAGCTGGATGTTGTATGTCTCATATCATGCATAAATCATATTATCTCTCTTGCCAATGGAGGGCTTCCACCTTTGCTACAGAAAATGGCTTGACCTTTGAGAGCCATGGTGGAAACACCTCCTTCTTTCTAATTTTGGCCCATAACCAATTTCTCATGCATTAGGCATATGAATCCATAGCCTGTGTGTAAAAAAAAATCAAAATAAAACTTGACAAAATTTGCATTAGATTTAAGTCATTATTCATGCCTTTCATGATCTAGTCTCTTAGGGGTGAGTTTAAGGACTTAGCTTCTCCTAAATAAATAAACAACCATCTTGCAAAGCATATGACTTGCCTACATGTATTTAAAATGTAGGAGGAATTAGTTGGTGCCACCCAGTTGTAAGTCCAATGTGATTTATTCTCTTGTGGAGGTAAACCATATACCCATTTTTAGATTTAGGTCATGTTTTGGCCAAAGCTCCCTAGATTTAGGATCAGAGATTGTTGTTTCCCTTTGGGCTAGCATAAATCCTCACCTCTTAGGCATTTCTAATCTTGTATGGAATTATAGTCTAATAAAAATTCAACTTAAACAAATAATCTTCTCAAATTTAAATATAAAAGCCAATAGATGCTCACTAGGCTTTTTTTATTTAATAATAACTCTCCCTCTTGATCAATCCCACTTGATTTTCTAAAATAACTAATTGATTGAAAGTCTATCTTTGAAATCTTTGGAGATAATGATCATTTACCTTTAATTGAGTATTCTAATCTCATTCCTTAAGATGTAATTAACTATGGGGCTTGCCTCCATAGGAACAATGAACCGGTTTAAATTTACTTTACTTTTTTATGTAAAGTAGGGGAAAGATCTTTGGTACATTCGAAGACCCATAATGCCTTAGGAGTCTTCATTAAGTGATTAGGTCCATTATAGGATAGTTACTTCTATCTCTTGAGATAATACACTATTCCTTAATGTCATACCCGATCCTAATGAGTATCGATCAGTGGTGTCCCCTCACATAAACACACACATCAGAAAATAAAAAAAAACATATTTTTTGACTCTGTGGAAGGTTCTCTCTCCATCTTTAAATGATCATTATCTCCAAGTATCGATGGTGGATTTGTATTTCATATGAATTCAAGACTATCCTTATTTTTCATTGGCACTTAGCTCATTTCATTCTTAAGCTAAGCTAGCCAACATCCTTTAGGTTTTAGGACCTCATTCCATGTAGGTCTTAAATCCCTGTTGGATCCCCCCCAATAGGTGAAAATAAAATTTAACTAAAAGAGATGACTAAAGACCTTTTTGAAACTCCTTACCATCTCCATGGTAAGGTAAGGTTCATTCCACAAATAAGAAAAATAAATCCTTTATAAAAATATCACTTTTCAAAAGCACTTTCCCAAAGTTCACATAATAAAATACTTGCACCCAAAAATAATTCACAGAATATATAACTCAACCCCATCTAACAATCCTCGGGATTGTTACATGTAGGTTCTTTTCAAAACTAAAATCAAAAACATCTTTCAAAATTAAGAGGGAAATTAAGGATTTAGGAAAGATTTTTGAACTTTTGAATTTGATTGTTGGATTTGATTTGATTAATTTAAATTTATATTTCATTTATATATGTGGATATAAATGAGAATATAAATGAGTTGTGAAAATTTCATGAGTTTGAATTGATTTGAGGATGATTTTGGCTAAGTCCTTAAGAGGGAAATCAAAGGACTTAGGAAATTTTGGAGTTTTGGATTTGATTTTTTTTTTGGATTTAGTTTGATTGATTTATATTTATATTTCATTTATATATGTGAATATAAATGAGAATATAAATGAGTTGTGAGAAAATCCCATGAGTTTGAATTGATTTTGATTTGATTTAGACTAAGTCTTGAAGGTGAAGATTAAGGACTTAGAAAATTTTGGAGTTTGAAATTTCATGCATGGGCATGGAGTTCAATCAAGGATTTCAATCATGTGGCTTTGATTTGAGTTTGGTGAAAATCAAATAAGATTAATTTAGAGTTTGACTTGAAGGAAGGAAGGTGAGGAGTGGTTCAAGCTAAGGGTAGGCAAATTTTTCCAACACCCCAAGGCATGACCTATTCCTATGGCTAACTCTTCTAAGTCTCTAGGGCTAGGTTGAGTGTCCACCTAATCACTAGATGTGTCTTAAGACTAAGGATCTCTTTGTGTTAAGAGGAATCCTATGTCTAAGATGGAGGAGTTGAGATCTCATCCTAAAAATTAGGTCAACACCCCTCTAAGAAGCTTAGAATCACTTGCAAATGGCTCCTATGACTCTCTAGACTTTAATCGACAATGCCTCTATTGAAATTGAAGTGAATTATGGGGAGTATATCTCCCCAAATGGCAATCAGACGGTCGAAGCTTCACTTGCCATTTTGGATCAATTGCCCTGATTTAGAGGGTTGTTTGAGCTATTAGATGTGCCATGTGATTCATTTTAGGTCAGGGAGTAAATTAGTGAGGTCCCCATGTGCTCCATTTGAGTGGAGACATGATTTCCATGTGCCCATTTCAAGCCATGTGCTCGATTTGGCCCTTGGGTCAAGTTGGTCTGAACCGAACCCATTGGGTTGGGTGTACCACCCTCCCTAGTGTTCACTTAATCCACTAGGAGAGTATCAAGTAGGAATGAAGAGGAATTAACCAAATTCCCAATGGATTTGAACAAAATTTACCCTATGGCCTAGGGGTAAAATGGTCATTTGTCTAAGGATTGATTTGGATATGTTTGGTATGTTGAGAAAATAAGTTTGGCCAAGTTTCATTAGATTTGGAGTTCATTTGGTATGGTTTGGCTCATGTTGACCCATTTAGGTCAAAATGAGTCAACTTGGGTCAAGTTAACCAATTGGTCAAATTGGGTCAAACCAAGGTTTGGGTCAAGTTCATATGATCATTTTAACTATTTTAAGTGCTTTGGTTTGATTCAATTTGGTTTAGGTTTGAATTTGGTTCATATGGTTTCATTTAGGTCAAATAGGTCAAGTTGACCAATTTGACCTATTTGACCTATTTGAACTAGGTCATGGGTAGGTTTAGGCTTAGTTAGTCATATGAAGTGGATTGGTATCTTTGTTTCCAATCAATTTTGGCTAAGTTTGAATTTGGCTCAAAATGACCCTTTAGGTCAAGTTAAGTTCAAGGTCAATTGGGCTAGGTTAGATCTAGTTGGCCAATTGAGGCTTTGGTCAAGTTCAACAAGTGTTTTAGAATGAACTTGACCCATTAGTTTCAATCAATTTGGCTTAGATCAAGTTTTGACCCATTTTGACTTTTTAGGTCAAGTTAGGTCAACTTGGGTCAAGTGGCCAATTGGGCTAGGTTAGGCTCAAATGTTGACTTGGTCAAGTTCAAACATTGATCATGAATGAGTCTTGATCAATGGTTTCAATCAATTTGGCCTATGATAGATTTTGGCTATGTTGGGTTTCATTTTGGCTAAGTGTTGACTTAGTCAACCCTAAGTTTGACTTGGTTTGACCCAATTTGATTGATTGATCATCTCATGATGATTGTTGATCATGATGAGAGGCATAGATGGGCATTGTTCAATCTGATTTGCTTAGGATTAGAATTTGGCTCATAAGGGGTACTTTAGGTCACTTTGGGTCAAGTGAGCCTAAGTGTGTCAAATGGCTTGGTCAAAGCTTGATTTGAGTTTGATTGAACTTGTTTATAGACTTATGATTGAAATATAAATCCATTTGCAAGTAGTTAGAAGTCAAATGGATTTTGATTCATTTGACAATTTCATATTCAAAGGAAGAATATGAATGAATTAGGGATTTGATTTTTGAATTGAGTTTTGGTTAAGTGATTGAAGTTTGTGTATATATTTGGATTCATGATTGAAGGATTGATTGAATCATGAAGGAAAATCAAGAGTTTGATTTTTGATTGATTTGGCTAAGTTCAAGAATTTGACGCTTGAAATTTGATTGAATTTGAGTTTGATTTTTGGAATTAGTTTTAGTTGTTTGAATTTATATTTCATTCATATATCTGAATATAAATGAGAATATAAATGGGTTATGAGAAAATTTCAAGGTTTTGAAGTGATTTGATTATGATCTAAAAGCAAGTCCTTAAGGACTTTAGGAAAGATTTGTGAATTGATCTTGAATTTTGAATTTAGTTTGATTAGTTTGAATTTATATTTCATTTATATATGTGAACATAAATGAGAATATAAATGAGTTATAAGAAAATTTCATGAATTAGAATTGATTTAGAGATGATTTAGGCTAAGTCCTTAAGAATGAATTAAAGACTTAGTAAATATTTGGAATTTTGGATTTGATTGATTTGAATTTATATTTCATTTATATATGTGAATATAAATGATTTGTGAGACAATTTCATGAGTTTGAATTGATTTGAAGATGATTTAGGCTAAGTCCTTAAGAGAGAAATTAAGGACTTTAAGAAAGATTTGTGAATTGGTTTTGAATTTTGGATTTGATTTGAATTTATATTTCATTTATATATGTGAATATAAATGAGAATAGAAATGAGTGGTGAGAAAATTTCATGAATTTGAATTGATTTGAAGATGATTTAGACTAAGTCCTTAAGAAGGGATGAAGGACTTGGGAAATATTTTGACCTTGGAATTTCAATCATGGGTTTCAATCATAGATTTCAATCATGTGGTATTGATTTGAGTTTGGAGAAAATCAAATAAGATTGATTTGGAGTTTGAAAAAATCAATCAGGATTGATTTGGAGTTTGACTTGAAGGAAGGAAGGAAGGTGAGGAGTGGTTCAAGCTAAGGGTAGGAAAATTTTCCTAACACCCCTAAGGCATGACCTATTCCTATGGCTAACCCTTCTAAGTCTCTAGGACTAGGTTGAGTGTCTACCTAATCACTAGATGTGTCTTAAGACTAAGAAATTCTTAAAGTCTAAGAGGAATCCTATGTCTAAGATGGAGGAGTTGAGAGCTCATCTTAAAAATGAGGTCAACAGGAGGTTAACTGGTGATCTCTTGTGATGGGTTAGTGGAATATTCTACTAGCTCATCAGGCATACCTACAACTTCTCTTATAGAACCCTCAGAATCAGCAGATTCCAAGTCTATCTCAAGAGGTGAACTCATAGTATTCAGAAAAGGAAAGTCCATTTCTTAATCAGAAAGAGAATGATTGGAGTTGTTATAATTATTTAGACTTGAAGAGTTTTCTAAAAGAATAGAGTCAAACAACCCATCATAAGTGACACAGATGTAATTCAAACTAGCTTTATTCCTCAATTTCATAGATTTAGAAGGAGGTACATAGTAGAAATCTAGTAAAGTAAATGGGGTGAGAGATTTGATGCCCTCATTTGTTGATACAAGATGTCTACTAGAAGAAGAGCTATTTGAAGTTGAAATGTCAGCTGAAGTAGAACCTGTAATGGTGGAATGGAGGCTGGGCTCGGTCGGTGGTTGCACTACTTGGCTATCTCGAGCAAGTATGGGCTGCTGTTGCTGAGCTCCTACTTTCCCCAAGTTGTCTTTGCAACTTGCAAACCTTCCTTGATGTTGGAGGTTCGAGCTGCCTCAAGCACCTATAAGAAAAGTTTCTTGATTTTAGAAATAATCTTTTTAAAGGTTTGGGATAAAGAGATACCCCAACCTTCTTTTGTTTTGAGAGGATCACATGTATCCCCAAGGATTACCCTAACAAAACTGGATGGTTGTTCCACAAGATATTCCTTAGGGATAACTATGGCGCCTAACTTATAGCTATGCTCAAGCCAGTCCTTAAATGTAAAGCAATCCTCCAAAACATGGCCTAGCATGAGGTGATAGGGGAAAAAGTTATGATCATTACTCCTACCCACATCCTCCGACTTTCAAGGCTCGGGTAGCTAAAAATCAGATTTCTTTAAGAGGTTCTTAAAGATTTTCCTGACTACCTCCCTCTTAAATGAATAAGGTTTGTTTAATTTATCCAAATGAGCAGGTGGATGATAACTACCTGAGGGTGGGTATGTATATCGCTACTGTGAGCATGGCTGAGGAGGAGGTGGCGAAGGATGTGGAGGTTATTGTGGTGGTCGATAGGATGGCCTAGGTGGTGGTAAAGGAGGTGGAAACGAGGACTGTGGAGCTTGAGGTCTCCCATGTTGATCCCTGGCCGGTTTCTTCCCTTTGTCCAATTCTGTTACTACCCCTGGCTTTTTTATAGGCTTTCTAATGCTTTGGCCTTGATGACTGATATTGAAAATGCAACTGTTTGGCCTCTCCTTATAAACTAGCTGCATTATTGATTAGCTTCTCAAATATCTTAATGGTGAAGCCTTTAAGCATGAAGACGACCGGGCCATGAATATTCTTTAGTGGAATTTCAATAGCATGTTGTTCAGACAACTGTGGTTTGCATTTCATACTCAAATTGTGTCATCAAAGAATATAATAAATGAGGGACTCACTGAGGTGTTCTTGTGCTACAACGAGATCGCCCTAGTTACCCTTTATTGAGCTCCAGCAAATCTCTTAATAAAGAGTTGCTCCAACTCAACAAAAGTCTTCACTAAACTATTGGGGAGTTTAGCATGCCAATCAAAGGCTATGCCTGCTAAACTACTGACAAAAAGATGGAACAATAGTACATCACTGCCACTAGCATTGCAATAGCTGGCCCTAAAGTGCGCTATATGCTGACATGGGTTTCCACTGCCATCAAAACTCTTGAAAGAAGGAGGCATAAAACCCTTGAGATATTGGATAGCATCGAATTCCTTAGGCTTGCGCTAGTGCTTCTCTCACTTATTATTCAACTATGAGTTTAATATCTTTTTCTTGTATGGAGGTATTTTACACTACTTTCTATACAAGCTAGTGCAGCCCAGCTCTATCAGAGTTGAACTCTTAGGTTGATCCAAGACATGCAGTAACTCAGACTGACCATTCTTCATAATAGTATGATGTGTTGAAGTGCCAGAACTGCCATTAGCAAATCTTCAAGCCTTTTTCCCATCTTATCAATTTGTTCATCCTTCTGCTTGAGTTGTTGAAGGAGGTCATCAGATCATCTGGCATCACCTTCCAAACTCGATGATCGAAGGAGGGAACCCCTAGTATCAACCATATGCACCTCTGTTGAGTCTTCCAACAAATCATCTTTATTGGTATCAAAGCTAACCTTCTCTTCCTCTTGGTCAAACCAGTCATACCCTAGGATTTCCTTCTTCTCAGTGAGATACTGTGATATGATATCATCTAGGGAGCGGTCCAACTGTGCAGGAACAAATGCTCGTGGCTGACTGGTGATGGAATCATGATCATGAATAGAGATACATATAACCTCCCCTGCTACCAGAATACTGATCTTATGAGGACTATGCTCACTGGAGGATACATGCTCATGGCTGTCAACTGCCATGGGTGGAGTGCTGCTCCTGGGAGGATCTATCACCATAGGGACAATGGAACTATCTCCTTCTCCCTCTATTGTTGCTATGTCCATGATCTGCTGAGGTGTTGGTGGTGATGGCACAACTACAATGCTACAAGGTCGCCACTCTCTCTTCACCATAATTGAAGTAGGAGGTCAAGCTCACCTCGGTGTAGATGAAATGGAATCTCTTGGGATCCAGATCGCTTTGGGGATTTCTTTTCCCCGATGTTGCCTTCATGATGGAACTGGAAGATGGGACCTACCGGAGAGAACATGGAGTGAGCAGATGGAGACAACACTCTCATGAGGGAGCTCTCTTTCCAAGATGGGTAGTACCAATCAATAAAATGCTATCAGTGTGACCGGCATATGTAGCACACTTATCGGGGAAATCTATGAGGGCTGAGGTCACACCGCCTCACTCACCTGGTAACATGCAGCATGGGGCCTCTCGACCCTCTCCGATGGATATGCTCACCCATGCTGTGAGGAATAACTAATCGTAATTCAAATTGGGCACTGAACTCTGACCATCCATAAGCCCCGCCAACTTGGTGTAAAACTATCCTAAAGCTGGCATACGACCTCCTTCTATCTCTGGTAGGTTCCTCAGAGTGAACTGCATGTGGGGTTGATATTGTAATCCTCCTAACATCTTCCTCTCCATCAGATTTGAAAAGAAGATGAAACTTATTCTGTGTAATTAGTGGAGAAACTACCTAGGTGACTCCTCTACTACAACCTGAGAGATTGCCTCCATCTCCTTGGCTATGCACACATGATGCCACTTGATCTTGCGACTAGGTGGGGCAGTACAGGAACTAGACCCTATCTCAAAGGTAGGGGAGACTATCCCTGAAGCCAAGGTAACCTTCCCCTTAGAGGAAGCCAGTGAGTGGGTACTAGCCCGTGCTGGGGCAATAAAGGGAACAACTGAAAGCACGGGCACTAGAGCTATGGCTAGTGCAAGAAGCTCCATCGCATTCCTCTTCGATGAGGGAAATTCAGAATCTGAAGGCATCTCAACATGGATGACTAGCTTCGTGATCCACACACTCCTATCGATGGTGGTGAGGGTCAGCCCTCACAAGTGATCCTAACCCCTCAATCTCCTAAGTGTAGATGAGAAATCGGGTGGGAGGCAAGCCCATCCAAGGCCAAATCCATCCCAAAGGGGAAAGTGAACACATACTGAGTGTCCATTATATCTTGAACTCGAGAAAAAGCTGACTAAGACTGAACTAGAACTCTCCAATTATTGAAAATAAACTCAAATCAGATTTTTCTATCTTAATTTGCTTTAGAATTTGAATCCACACTCAATAATTTGTATATGTTAAGTGAGGCTCTTTGAATTTACGAGAGAGATTTTGAATTTAGAATTGGAGAAGAGATTTTAAGTTTAGAATCCATTTCCAACAAATTTATGTATGTTAGAAATGGGTTCAAATATTTTGAAGAGATTATTGATGCTTCCATTAGTTCATATTTGAATTTGATTCTTTATGTTTGGGGCCCTTCATTTAACAAATTAGAGTATGTTAAATAGAGGATCAATTGATTTTGTTTGGGATTACTCTTTTAGCAAATTTGGGTATGCTAAATAAGTTGTTTGATAATAATTTTTCTTATTTTGCTTGTTTGTCGATGATGTGAATCATGTGTGTGAGTTTAGAAATGGAGTCTTTACTTAGCAAATTTGTGTATACTAAATAAAGTCCAAAGGTTTTTTTTTTTTGAAAAAAAGATTTTTACTTAGCAAATTTGGGTATGCTAAATAAAGTCCAAATGTGTTTGATTTTTGTGATTTTTTGAAAATGGGATCTTTACTTAGCAAATTTTTGTATGCTAAATAAAAATCCAAATGTTTTTGTTTTGATTTTTGAAAAGAGAATCTTTTCTTAGCAAATTTGTGTATGCTAAATAAAAATCCAAATGAGTATGATTTTTGTATTTTGATTTTAAAAAGAGGATTTTTACTTAGCAAATTTGGGTGTTCTAAATAAAAATCCAAATGTGTTTGATTTTTTTATTTTGATTTTGAAAAGAGGATCTTTACTTAGCAAATTTGGGTATGCAAAATAAAGTCAAATGCGTTTGATTTTTGTGATTTTGATTTTGAAAAGAGGATCTATACTTAGCAAATTTTTGTATGCTAAATAAAAATCCAAATGTGTTCGATTTTTGTATTTTGATTTTAAAAAGAAAATTTTTACTTAGAAAATTTGTATGCTAAATAAAAATCCAAATGTGTTTGATTTTTATGATTTTGATTTTGTGTTACTTCTTTGAAAGGTTACTTCTTTGAAAGGAGGTATTTCTATTTAACAAGCAAGGTGTGAAATGGAATCTAATTTATTTTTTAATTTTCTTTTTGGAAAATGAAACTCTCATTTGACAAATTTAGGTATGTCAAATGGAATATCAATGTATTTTGATTCTTATGATTTTTGCAAAGTAGATTTTCATTTAACAAATTTGGGTATGTAAAATGAAAGTCAATTATATTTTTTTTTCAAAGATGACATTTTTTTGGGTGTGATTATTGCTTTTGAAAAGAAGGGAATTCCAACTTAACACATATGGAATGTGTTGTATGGAATTTCAAATGGTGTGATTTTGTTTTTGAAATGAAACCTCCATCCAAAAAATTTGGATATATTGAATGAAGAGGTTTATCATCAATTTTATAATTTTTGAAAAGGAAGAAACTCCAATTTCAACATATGTGAGATATATTGAAATGGAATTTTAATTTTATGATATTGTTTTATTCTAGAAATAAAATCTTCATTCAATAAATTTGAGTATATTGAATGAGGATGTTCATTTGTGATTTTTGAAAGATGATTTTGATTTTATTTGAAAATGAAATCTTCATTCAATAAATTTAGGTATATTGAATGAGGATGTTCATTTGTGCTTTTGAAAGATGATTTTTATTTTATTTGGAAATGAAATCTTCATTCCATAAATTTGGGTAGATTGAATGAGGATGTTCATTTGTGATTTTTGAAAGATGATTTTGATTTTATTTGAAAATGAAATCTTCATTCAATAAATTTGAGTATACTTAATGAGGGTGTTCATATGTGCTTTTTGAAAGATGACTTTTTTTGAAGATCCTACATGTAACAATTTTGAAAAATTGTTAGATGAGAGTTAAAGACTGGTTAAGATGTATAAATAATGATCTTAGTATACTTGAATTAGATGAGAATTTGACACATTAGACACAATGGAGACGAAGGATTCATGACCACCCACCTAGTGGGATTAAGGCTTGTTGTTGTTGTTGTTGTTGTTGTTGTTGTTAGATGAGGTTGAGTTATATGTATTTTGTGCAAGTATTTTATTATGTGCATTTTGGAAAAGTGCTTATGAAAAGTGATATTTTTATGAGGGATTTATTTTAGGACCTACATGGAGTGAGATCCTAAAACCTAAAGGATGTTGGCTAGCTTAGCTTAAGAATGAAATAAACTAAATGCCAATGGAAAAGAAGGATAGTCTTGGACTCATATAAAATACAAATCCACTATTGATACGTGGAGACAACAATCATTTACCCAAAAGGAGAGATGAACTATCCCCAATGGAGTCGAGGTAGAAAAATCTATGGTGTTTATTTCTCAAATTTGGAATTTAAAAAATGTATTATTGGGACACCACATAGATCTGTAGATGTACTCATTAGGGTGATTAGGTGTGACATTGAGGAAAGATGCACTATCTCGAGAGACAGAAGTCACCATCTTACAATGGACCTAATCACCTAATAAGGACTCCTAAGGATAATGGGTCTTATTTAATTTTGAGTTGATTAATTGAATATAAAATTTATTTTTTCCTAAGAGTCTAATCACATCCAAGCTATTCAACAATCACTAAGAAATTAAGAAACTAAAAATTATGCCATTATAATGCACAAGCTAAACAAACATTAAATAATTTTATAAAGCTAGCGCTAAAGAATAAGAGGCCGATGTGGTTGGGCTCCACCGGACAATCCCGAAAATAAATATGGGTAGCCGAGCTCTACCCTTATACAACCTAGATTACAAATGAATAATTATAATTAAAAGAAATTCATGTTATGGGGTCTTCATTCTTCATTGTTTGTTCTTCATTTCTTCATTTCTTCATTTCTCCATTTCTTCATTTCTTCCTTTCTTTTGATTTGACTTGGGATATGGTTTTCTCCAAGGCTTCACATGGTATATAAGACATGATCTTATAACCAATGTTCACCTTAATTCCCCCATAACATTCATTCCAAATTTCAATTGCAAAAGTTACATCAAAAGGGAAAGATAAATCTAACTAAACCTGCAAAATAAATATTAGTTAAACACACCACACAACCCAAGCAGTTATGTGAATAATTTGAACTTAGCACCCCACACATGGGTAACCAAGTCCACCTATCCTAATTTAGATCATGCTTAGGGGTATAAGAAACTTACATAGTAAAAGCATTTATATTTTTATTACAGTACCCTTTAAACACAATCCCCTGCAGAAGACATGAATAGGCTAGGATCGTCCTAATATCCAGTCTACACAAATACACCCTAACATCCAGTCTAAGAATATTACATCACAAAACAAAATTAGGCATCAAATCATGCACCACCCTAACATAGAGCTAGAAATGGTGACTTAGCCTAATGTGTGTGTCATTTAAGGCTTGTGTCTAGTAGGCTTTAAGATTGAAATTTTCTAAGTGTGAAGAAATCAACTTAAAGGGTGATTTCATTTTAAGTGATTTAGTTGATTTGTTAATTTTATTTGATGATTTGATTTGGTTTGAATGAACCTACACTTAGTTACTAAATATTGTAAAGAGAAGAAAAGAAAAGAGAACTTCCTTTCATCCCTACCTTAAGTAATTTCTAAGGTCGATTCATTAATAATTTTTTTAGTGAATATTTTATTATGTGTTTTAATTAACCCTAAGTTTATATTTGCTCTAGATATCCCAATTCAAATAATAAAGTCATCTTAGGATTAGTTAAGGTGAATTACTATCACATAACACACAACCATTTATTTCTTTCCACCATGTATACCATGCATATGAATAATCTAAGCATACTTATAATACAATGCAAAATTTAGCACACCTTGATGATGAATTCTAAGAGATATGATTTGAAAATTTGGATACTCCATGAATGCATGTCTTTATTATGTAGAAAAGAGGGATTCTTTATCCATTAACATAATGCATATTCACATGTATAAAAGACCTAAGTGAGTACGGCGCCATTATTTTCTACACCAGGGACATAAGGCACAAGACCTACTTAAAGCTACTTAAAGTCTCGCAACCCCGTGATGTCCAGACTATTATACCACTTTTCTTAAATACATGAAAATTTACAAAAAGAAATAAATGGATGAAGAGTCATGCAAAAGATTTTTTATATTTGATTTGGTTGTATAATTTACATGTGTAATGTGAGGATCCTTCTTAAGTCATAACATAAGAGTGCATAAGAATAGATTTAAGCAATTGTTATTCTTTTCAAATGAACTATACACTTTTCAATCCTATACAAGTCCATGTTAAGAGAAGAGAAGGAAAATTACACAAAACACATCTTATGCTTATAATCACATGCAAGCTTATAAGTACTTATAAGTAGCATCACTGCATTCATAATTTTTAGTTTATAGATTTTAGAAATAATTTTTGGTTTAATAGTGATAATAGCCACTCATATTCTTAACTTTAAACACATGCAATACATAAAAGGAAACATTTTATTTAATTGATTTCTCAAAAGATATGAATGCATGATTTCATATGGAAAATAATATTTAGCATGCTTGGAAAGAAATAAAGTGATGCAAACATATGACTTCATTCACCCTAATTAATTCCTAAGGATAATCCTATAAAATAAGATTATTTAAAGTGAATCAAAATTCTTTAAGGAGATTTTATTTTTTTTGAATTTGATTTAGAAAATGTGAAAAAAGTTTGTTGGTCCTGACCCATTTCTCCCATGTGTGAATTGGTTTAGTTTAAATTTAGAATAATTATGTTAATTTTATGCTTTATTTAGGTTAAGGTGTGAATTAAATCCATTAATTATCCCTTCCCTATACCACTTTAACATAATTAAATAAATAATTATGAGCCAGCATATGATATGCAAGCACATGGAATTTAAATCAGCAATGCACCTAAGAAATAAAGGGGCTAATGCAATTGGCTCATAATTATTGATTAATTAAGCTAAAGGGTTTAATTAAGTACTTTCATAACCACCCTACACATGTAGTTTGATTATAATTTTCTTTAAAGTCTCTTATATTATTGAACACCTAAGAATCTACCCAAGAATTAAGTGATTAAGTTCTCAAATAATCTGGTTTTGAATTTGGTTAATTAAGCCATTTAATGAAGTGATTAATTCATTAATTAATTTGCACATGTAATTAAGTGTTTATCCAAATGAAATAAACTTAGGGGAAAAGATTGGAAAAGAAATCATAATCTCATTCCCTAAGTCAATTTACTATTTCATGATGATTAACAAACTTAATTAATGAATTTATCATTATTTAATAGGTTAATTAATTATTTAATTAATAATAAAAGTGATTAGAGATGAAACAAGCAATTCCCCTAATTAATCCAACAATAAATTTCAAGAAAATCATGGGAGACAGAGGTCATCCCACTAATCAACCCTAGGAAGTTTAGAATTAATTGTTTAAGTAAATAAGGAGTAATTAGCCTAATTATATTTCCAATAAAACATAAATTGAGTGAAAGTCACTTTTCAAAATCAATTGATTTTAATTTTATATTATTCCTGACTGAATTTTCTTTAAAATAAATTACACTTTGTATTTTTTTATTTTTCTATAATTAGTTATGAATTTTAGAAGTTGCATTAAAAATGAATTAATTAAGCCTAATTAACCCCTCTAATCCCATCGGGCCAAGTGGCAGCTGATGTAGTGCGCTGACACGGTGCTCTTTCAATGTGGCATGACAGGATAGGTTATTTAAGTTGTTACATCTACAAGTCGCCGTTAACGCGCTTTCTCGGTGTCGATCTAAGATCGGACGATTGCAATTAATCCCATGGTTTAAGCTTAAATTAAAGGGATAACTAACATTATTAAATCATAACCATTCATTCCAATCATGGAATGATGATCTATCTCCTCCCGAGAGATGTGTCGTCATCGCCAGATTTGAGCTCGAGCTTGGATGGAGTTCAAACTCACCCCGCACCTTTGGAGGAGCACAAGTAAGGTATCCAATGGTCAAGATCTAATGGGATTATAATTCCCTTCACAAAGGACCAAGAAATTTTTATTTTAGGATCAATTTTGAGCAATATCTCGTCGGAAGCTATCACTGGTGCTTCTAATGGAGCAAGTAGCTTTGTCTAGTAGAGATGAAGCCAGGAAGGTATCAACCTTTGATTTGAAGTGGATGGCTCAGTTGATCAAGCTCCCTTCAATGGCAATCAGCTTTGATCAAAGTCCTCCATCCCATGGCTTGGTGACTTGGGAAACAAGTTGATTGAACTCGATGAGGTCCCTTGATGGTGCTTGCAAGAGTAATTTGGATTTGATGGAGAATTGAGTGAGTTGGAATTTGGATTGGCCTCCCCTATTTCAGCTTGAGCAAAATCGAGAAGGAGAAAATGGGGGGAGCTCGAGAATGCTTGCCAAGGCTTGTAGAAGCTTGTTTTTGATTCCTAGAGCTCAATAGAATTTAGTGCTTATGGTTTGAGTGGGAATGAGGGGGAGTATAACTCCCCCTCCTTGGATCGGACGGTGAAGACTAAAAATGTCATTTTTGATCAATTCAAGATTTTGGTCGTTTAAGCACTCCATGTGATTCATTTTAGTGAGGAGTGGAGGAGAGGAGTGCCCATGTGAGTGTACATGGGGTGATCTAAGTGCTCAATTCCCATTGGAGGGTCGTTTGGCTTGGGTTGGGCTGACCCAAACCCATTATCATGTTCACCACCTCCCTTGGTGTCCAAGTGGACCACTAGAAAGATGTCAAGTGACCATGAGAAGGAATTGGCCAAATTCCAAGTGAATTTGGCCATAGGATACCCTTTGACCAAGGGATAAAATGGTCATTTGGCCTTGATTTTGATTTAGATAGATTTGAAATGATTCAAAAATGGGTTGGGCCAAATTTCAAGTGATTTGGAGTTCATTTGGTTTGAATTGGTTCAATTTGACCTATTTAGGTCAACTTGGGTCAAATTGGGTCAAACCATGGGTTAAGACAAGTTCAAATGATCATTTGGAGCCTATGGGTATCATTGGTTTGGTTCAATTTGATTTATACTAGGTTTTGGTTCATTTAGATTCATTTAGGTCAAATGGATCAAGTTGATTTGACCCATTTTACCTAATTGGGTTAGGTCATGGGTTGGTTTAGGCTTGGTTGATCATTTGAAATGTTTTACAAGCCTTGGTTTCAATCAATTTTGTTTGATTTGACTTTTTAGGTCAAGTTGGGTTCATGGTCAATTGGGCTAGGTTGGGTTTAGTTGGTCAATTGAAGTTTGGTCAAGTTCAACAAGTGATTTAGAATGAATTTTACCCATTGGTTACAATCAATTTAGCTTAGATCAAGATTTGGCCCATTTTTACTTTTTAGGTTAACTTGGGTCATCTTAGGTCAAGTGGCTAATTAGGCTTGGTTTGGCTCAATTGATGGCTTGGTCAAGTTCAATCATTGATTATGGATTGGTTTAGATCAATGGTTTCAATCAATTTGGCTTATGGTGGATTTTGGCTAGTTTGGGTTTCATTTAGCCTAAGTGTTGACTTGGTCAAAGGATAGGTTTGACTTAGTTTGACTCAATTTGAGTGATTGATTATCTTAGGATGATTGTTGCTCATAATGTGAGGCTTCGATGGGCTTAATTCAATCCAATTTGGGTTGGATTAGAATTTGGCTCAAAAAGGTGCTTTAGATTACTTTGGATCAAGTGAGTGAAAGTGGGTCACTTGGCTTGATCATGGCTTGATTCAAGTTTGGTTGAACTCACATATGGACTTACAATTAAAATATAAATCCAATTACAAGTGATTTGGAGTCAAATGGGTTTTGATTCATTTGACAATTTCAAGTCAAAAGGGTGAACATGAGTTTGACTTGGGTTAGTTTGATTTTGGTTTGATGATTGAAGTTTATGTTTATATTTAGACATGTGACTGAAGGAATGATTGTTTGAAGGTTTGTCTTGATTTTAGAATGGTTTGGCTAAGTTCAAGAATTTGACTTGAAAGAGGGTAAGTTGGATTTTATTTAGACTAGGATTTGAGTTTTAAATTTAATTTTAGTTATTTGAATTAGTATTTTATTTATATTTTTTAATATAAATGGGTTATGAGAAAATCTTTTGAATTTGGAGTGATTTGAATTTGGTTTGGTTAAGTTCAAGGATTTGACTTGAAAGGGTATAAGAAAGATTTTGGATTTGGAATTGATCATGGGTTTCAATTATTTGATTTGGCATTGATTTATAATTTGAATTTTGGAATTGCTTTATGATTTGAAAAAATCAATTAATTTGAAATTGATTTAAGATTTGATTTAGAATTGATCATGGGTTTTAATCATTTGAGATTTGATTCATGATTTGAATTTTGGAATTAGTTTATGATTTGGGAAAATAATTTGAGTTGAAATTGATTTAAGATTTGATCTGGAATTGATCCATGAGTTTTAATTATTTGAGATTTGATTCATGATTTGAATTTTGGAATTAGTTTATTATTTTGGAAAATCAACTGAGTTGAAATTGATTTAAGATTTGAGTTTGAAGTTTGGTTCATGATTTGAAACTCAATTGAGTTGGAATTGATTATATTTGAGTTTGAAGTTTGGTTTGAAGGAGGGAAGCAAGGATTAGGTTCAAGCTAGAGGGTAGGCAAGTCCTCCTAATACCCCTAAGGCATAACCTATTCTTATGGCTAACTCTTCTAAACCTCTAGGGTTAGGTTAAATGTTCTCCTTCACTAGAAGTGTCTTAAGACAAAAGAACTCTTTATGTCTAGAGGAGTCCTATGTCTAAGATGGAGAAGTTGAGCACTCACTCCAAAAGTGAGGTCAACATACATAAATCAAGATAATAAAATATTTAGCAACCCTTTAGTTGGATAATTTATGTCTCATATCATGCATAAATCATATTGTCTCACTCTTGCCAATGGAGGGCTTCCACCTTTTCTAGAGAAAATGGCTTGACCTTTGAGAGCCATGGTAGAAACACACCTCCTTTTTGATTTTTGGCCCATACCTAATTTTCTCATGCATTAGGCATATAAAATCATCTGTGTCAAATAAAAATGTCCAAAAATCAAAATAGAACTTGACAAAATTTGCATTAGATTTAGGTCATTATTCATCTCCTTCATGATCTAGTCTCTTAGGGAGTGAGTTTAAGGACTTAGTTTTTCTTCTAAGTAAATAACAGCCTAACCATCTTGCAAAGCATATGACTTGCCTACATGTATTTAAAATCATAGGAGGAGTTAGCTGACAGCCACCCTAGGCGGTTGTAAGTCCAACAGTTGAGTGGTTTATTCTCTCTTGTGGAGGTAAACCATACACACAATTTTGCCTTAGATTTAGGTTGTGTTTTGGCCCTCACCAAAGCTCCCTAAATCCTAGGAGGTTGTTGTTTTCCTTTGTGGGCTACAAGCATAAATCCTCACCTCTTAGGCATTTTCACAATCTTGTATTGTGGAATTATAAGTCCTAAACTTCTAATAAAAATTCAACTTAAATAAATAAATCTTCTCAAATTAAAATGTATAAAGCCCAACCATAGGATAGATTGGGGTGCTCACTAGGCTTCCTAGTATCATGAGTACTCCCTACTAATCTCCCTTGGTTTCAATAAGAACTCTTCCCTCTTAATCTCTCCCACTTGATTTTCTAAGAATAACCAATTGATTGATAGTCCTATCTTTGAAATCTTTGGAGACAACGATAATTTACATTAATCGAGAGTATTTCTAAGAAACCTTATTCCTTAGGATGTAATTAACTATGAAGGCTTTCCTTCATAGAAAATTTAATGAACCCGGTTTAAATAAACCCTGCTTTACTTTTTCATGTAAAGTAGGGGAAAGATCTCTGCTACATTCAAAGACCCATCATGCCTTAGATGTCCTCATTAGGTGATTAGGTTCATTATAGGATAGTGACTTCTATCTCTCGAGATAGTACACTATCCCTTAATGTCATACTCGATCACCCTAATGAGTACATCTACTGATCTGCGTGGTGTCCCATCACATAAAAACACATGAAATCACAAAAAAATAAAAAAAACACCACATAGTTGTTACTCTATGCATCCAGAACATCAACATATTTGGGATTTTGCTCATAAACCAAATTGTTGGGTCCTACAAGGTTCTAAAGCCTATGCTCCATCACTACCACAAGTACACCATGGAGTTATTTTTTCCAAATCTCAAAAGTTACCATTTATAAGATTCCTTAAGGAGAAAATGTCATAGTGAATGTCTTAGCCAAGCTCTCCAAGAAGTTATCATGCTTAGAAGATGAGTCCATACCAATAAGGGTCCAAAATAGACAAGTCTTATCCCTTATTGATGTTGAACTCATCAAAAGACTCTCTCTTGAAGGGGAGGTTGTCATTGCCAAAAAGAACGACGAGTTAGATTGGAGGCAACCATTAATGGAATATCTAAATATAAGTAAACTACCTCAAGAGAAGTCCCTAGCACATCATGTGAAGCAAAGAGCACTTTCCTATGCTCTTGTTGATGGCACATTGTACTGACGGTCCTTTGATCATATGTGGTTATACTATTTAGACAAACATGAAGCCCTTAAGATCATGACCAATGTACACTTAGGTTTATGTAGAGCACACCAATCCGGTCTGAAGATGAAAGTCAAGAGATCAAGAGATCGCTATGATGATTCAGATGGATGTAGCTAGGATATGCCATCAATGTCAGGTGCACGGTGTGGTCCTACACCAGCCACCCAACATTCTACACCCTACGTTGGTCTCATGGCCATTTGAGTGTTGGGGTACAGACATAGTGACTCTGATCGATCCTCCATCTTCCAAGGGTCATCAGTTCATTCTAGCTACCACCAACTACTTTTCTAAGTATGCAGAGGAAATCCCACTCAGAGATGTCACAGCTCAGCATGTGCTCTAGTTTTTCAGACATCATATTGTATATAGGTTCGGGGTACCTTGATGAATTATATTCAATAATGGCACTGCATTTAAGAGCACCAAAATCAACAGTTTTGCCTAGATACACAGCATAGATTGGAAATATTCCACCATCTACTACCCAAGAGAAAATGGCTTAGCATAAGACTTCAATAAAACTCTGATCCAGATATTAAAGAAGACACTCGATAACAATAAGCGATAGTGGAATGAGCAGTTAGTTGAAGTCTTGTGGGTTTACCACACCACATACATAACTCCAACTCAATCTACCCCTTTCTCTTTTGTGTATGGATCCAAAGCCATTCTACGATTAGAAGTCCAACTCCCATCACTAAGGATAGCAGTGGGTAGCAAGATCATAATAGAATAGAATGCCAAGTTGCGGTTAGAAGAGCTTGAAGGTTTGGAGGATATATGCCTCCGGGCATGCCAGAACCTCGAGTTGTACAAAGCTAAGATGATTCAAGCTCATAATAAGTTGGTCTATCTTAAAGCTTTTCAAGTAGAAGAGCTTATTTTAGTTCTAAGGAGACCAATTGTTGCCTTTTTGCCATAGAGAAGGCCTTCCAAGGAGGATCATATCATCATAAATCATAAGGGAGAGTGCTCAATTCTTCCAATCAATGGGCTCTACCTAAAAAAATATTATCCATAAATCTTGTTTAAAATAATTATTAATGAAAATTTTCATCTCAAATCCCATATTTTCCATTTTGAAATATCTTTGCTTGTGAATCGCCATGATGTGTTTAATGTAGGTGTAAGGAACCTGAACAGCATCCTATCCTTTGTCAACACAATACCAACACAAACTACACACAACCACACATAAAACAAACACATATCTTTTGTATCAGGCTACTTTGATATGGGATAAAGCCCCCTTTGGCACTCACTCATTAGTTTGCTCGTTAGGCGACATCTTCTAGTGTCTGTCACCCCTGTGGTTCCTTATTTAGAAGAAGTAAATTATAAAATATTTCTCCTTAACTTGACCATTGTAAATCGACGAGCGCCTCGTTAGTTGGTAGGCCTTATTATGTGGCCAGTAAGCTACCTCATGTAGACTTTGTTTAAGAAGATATAAATATACACGCTTTCTTCTTGAACTAACATCTTACACTAACTAGGTTGGGTATATTTGAGGCTTAGGATAAGTCCCCAGTGGCTCCTTTCCTCCTGACTACTTCAAGTCTGGGTCCAGTCCTTACACTGGACTCCCCGCTTAGTAGTCGCCCTAGGTCGGATAGCGTATGTCCAGTTGATGATAGACTATCCCGATGATCATTTTTATCTAAGAAGATATAAGTCTACAAGCCTTCTTCTTAGATTGATCATCGCACACTGACGGGCACCTTAGGTTGGTTGATCCTCGCCATGCTGAAAGTGACCCACTTGGTGAACACCACTTATGGAAGATATAAGTCTACAAGCTTTCTCCTTAAGTCGGTCAACGTACACCTATAAGTTTTCTTTTATAGGGTCCAGGATAACGCCCCTAGTGGCACCTCTCTTGTGGGCACTCTATTTGGATCACATTCTTAGTGACCCCATCTAGACACTACCCAGGTTACTCTTGGATTGGACATTCCCCCTCTCCTAATATCCATTCATATGGTTGGAGAATCTATATTACAGATATGTAGATTCTCCCTTGGTCTAGTAAGTCTGAGATAGGACTATGCTGATATAATCTCCTTCTCATTGTGATCCCTCGTACACTAACAAGGACCACACAAACATAAAAACAAAATATATATATTAGCTTGTGGATTAGGAAGACACCCCCAGTGGTATATTTTCCTAAGCATGCATTCTATATTTAAGGCAGTGTCAACAAAACTCCCTATAGGAATCGCCTTACTACTTTTGAGTTGAGATAAGTCCCAAGCACTCTCTGAGTATCCTTAGGTCGGGTTACTTGTTGTGACCAATAGGTCACCCAAAGGCCCTTGCTTTGAAAGATGTAAGTCTCATGCATTCTTTCTAACGATCGTTTAGGCGACCTTAAGTCAAGTTATTGTCTTCTTGATAGATCACCCAAGTAGTTGATCCCCACTTTGGAAGATGTAAGTCTACATGCTTTCTTTTTACGATTGCACCAAAAGGCACCCTCATGTTGGTTAGCTCTACCCTGGTAGGTAGATATCTTTGGATTTGTAAATCTAAGATAGGCCAAGGCTGATATAGCCCCTTCTTAGTGGATCCATCGCACACCGATAGGGTCCATTAAATTAAATTAAAAGAGATTAACCTTGGCTACTTTTGAGTTGAGATAAGTCCTTAGCTGCACTCTCTCAGTAGTCACCCTTTAGGTTGGATAATCTTACCTCATGGCTGGTAGATCGTCCTTTGGATTTGTAGATCTAAGATAGGCCAAGGCTGATATGAGCCTTCTTAGTGGATCCATCGCACACCGACAGGGTCCATAAATTTAACCAAGTTGTTATCCCCAATGGATACTTCCCCACATGAATTTTTGAAATCAAATCAAATTCTTATCCCTAGCGAATAGCCTGAACCTGCTTCACCAGTGGAATGTTCATATTCCCAATCCATTGTAGACTTGGGCTCATATCTTTAGCGGATATGCCCTCAATCCAAAATTATCATCCCCAATGGAGCCCTAAATCATAATAATCAAGTAAATTAAATCAAACCCTCATCCCCAATACATCCCAAACAAGTGAACTGCTTCCCCTGGAAGGTTCATCGATATTATAAATCCTAATCCCGGATCTTCTTTCCTAAACCATATCTATAATCAAACTCAAACCCTTATCCTATAAGGATAATCCAAACCTACTTCCTTAATGGAAGGTTTGTGTAGTCAATCTCTTAATAGATTCTCCTCCCTCTCTTATGCCCTAAGCATAAGTTTAGTTACATTGCACTAAGATCGTGATTTTGTCTACATCTCAGGTTTAGGGATAGATCATTTCTATTAGCGCTTATGATCCTTTGGATGTTGTTGATCATATCGATCAACACTAATACGTGCGGTGTGCCTTGTCAGTTACACCACACCTATTGGGGGTCCTTTTATTGATCTCACTTTTGGGGTGAGTTCTCAACTTCCTCATCATAGATCTAGGAATCTTATAGACACTAAGAGCTCCTTAGTTTGAAGACACTTCTAGTGATTAGGTGAACACTTAACCTAAGTCTAGAGACTTAGAAGGGTTAACCATAGGGATAGGTCATACCTTAAGGAGTTAGGGAGATTTTCCTACCCTATAGCCTAAACCTAATCCATGCTTTCCTTCTCAAACCAAACCTCAAATTTATGCTATGGTGTTTGTTTTCAAATATGTGTATGGGGGCCACCACGCAGATCTAAGGGTGTTCTTATTGAGGTGGTTGGGTACGATATCAAGGAATGGTGCACTATGTCAAAAGATAGAAATCATTACCCTACAATGGACCTAATCACCTAATAAGGACTCCTAAGGCATGATGGGTCTTCAAATATACCATAGATTTTTTCCCTACTTTACATAGATGAATAAAGTAAGGTTTATATTAAATCGGGTTCTAAAGTTCTCTATGGGGGCAAGCCCCCATAGTTAATTACATCCTAAGGAAGGTGAATTCCTTAGGAATACTCTCAATTAAAGTAGGCAATTATTGTCCCCAAAGGTTTCAAAGATAGGACTATCAATAAATTGGCCATGTTAGAAAAATTAATCTAGATAGATCAAAAGGATAGACTTATCATCAAAGCCAAAGGAGATGAGTAGGAATGCTCATGATACTAGAAAACCTAGTAAACATTCTAACATATCTTATGGTTGGGCTTTATATGTTTGAAATTGAAAAGAATTATATGTTTGAGTTGAAATTTTATTAGAAGGCTAGGGCTTATAATCCCACAATACATGATTATGGAAATGCCTAAGAGGTGAGGGTTTATGCTTGTAACCCAAGGGAAACAGCAACCTTAGATCCTAAATCTATGAAGCTTTAGCGAGGGCCAAAGCACATCCTAAATCTAAGTGAAGATGGGTATATGGTTTACCTCCATAAGAGAGGGTAAAACAACTCGACTGTTGGAATTATAACTGCTTGGAGTGGCAGCCAGCTAACTTCTCCTACACTTTAAAACCATGTGATTAAGTCATATGATTTTGCAAGATGGTTGGGTTGTTATTATTTAGAAAGAAACTAAAGTCCTTAAACCCACTCCCTAAGAGACTAGAGCATGACTGGTATGAGTAATGACTTAGTCTAATGCAAATCTTTTTAATTTTTATTTGATTTTGACTCTTCATTTTGATAAAGGCCATAGGATTTTCATGTCTAGATGCATGATGAAATGTGATTATTGGCCAAATCAAGAAACAAGTGGGTGAAGCTCTGTTAGTAGGAATTGCTCTCACGGGTTAAGCAGTTCCCATATGTTCAAGAACAGAGGCCCTCATTTTACAAGAGTGATCCAAGATGATATGTATGATGTTAGACATTCAACATTCAGCTAAGGGGTTGCTAAATTTATCTTGATTTAATGCCTAGACTTTATGTGAGGTTATGAGTTATTTAAACTTTTAGTTATGAGTTGTAGTTGGGGTAGAAAATTTAATTTTTTCCTAAAAGCTTAATCGGATCAGGCCACACATTAAATCATCATATATGAAGAAACTAGAAAAAGGCATGCCATTTATATTGCTCAATTGTATACAGAACATCAAACAATTTTATAAATCTAATGCAAAAGAATAATAGAGGTCGTACTGCAATAATCAAAAGAGAAATGGGTAGCTGAGCTCTACCCTTATATAACCCAGTATATGAAAGAATAATTACAATTACAAATAATAAATGCTATGGGGGGTCTTCATTCTTCATATCTCCTTTATTTCTTCATTTAGATTTGTTAGCTTCAAAGGCATCGCAGGGGCCTCCCAGGACAAGGCCTTCTAGACACCGCTCATCCTAATCCCCAATAACACTAATCATAATTCTTAATACAAATTTACTTTAAAAATAGGAAAAGTAAGTCTAATTACACCTGCAAAATAAATATTAGCAAAACACACCATACAACCTAAGCAATTATATGAATAATTTGGATGACGCACACGTAACTAAGTCCACGTCCTAATATAGATTGTGCTTAGGGTTAAGCAACTTGCAAAAGAAGCATTTATATTTATTTTAAGCACCCCATAACAATCTTATAAAATATGATTAAATAATCATCTAACATCTAGTTTATAAAGCATACACCCTAACATCCAATCTAAAATAATACATCATAAAATAAGACATTCATCACACCATACACCGCCCTAACATAAAGCTAGAAGTGGCGACTTAATTCTAAGGTGTATGTATTAAGGCTTGTGTGGTATGCCTTAACAAAGCTTTGTTGTAATTTTCTAAGTATGAAAGGATTTAATTATAAAGGATGGTTTCACTTTAAGTGACTTAATTGATTTGCAAGTTTTACTTAATGTTATCTTTTATTTCATGTGGTTTGCACTTAACAACTAAGTGTTATAAACAGAAGAAAAGAGAGGATCACTCTCTTTTATCCCTATCTTAAATCACATCTAAAGAAAATTAATTAAATAAATTTTATTTAGTGAATGACTTATTACATATTTTTAATTAATACTAAGTTTAGGTACACTTTAAATAATCTCATCCAATAAGAAAGACATCTATCACATAACGCATGTTTATTCATTTTTTTCCATCATATGTAGCATGCATATGACTAAGTCCTAAACATATCTATATATGCAATATATGTTGGCACACTTAAATGATGAATATGAACATGTACATTTAAAGTTTATATTTCCTTTTGATTGAGTTATTTTTTAACATATTAATTTAAAGATGTATCTAAATTATTATGCAAAAATACATAGGAATGAAGTTAAACATGTACATGTCACTATTAACCAGGAAGTGAGGTAATCAAATGACCTCCTTGGGGCTAACTAAAGCCTCGTATTCCCAAGATGTCCGGACTAAATACCATTTGCATTCAAACACATGTAAGTTTGCATACATGAATGTAAGAAAGAGAGCTTTTAATCACATGATTAATTAATTCTATCACTTGAACAATTCCAAATGCATGTGTTTTGGTAAAAGAAAGAGGGTGTTTTGACTCCATAATTAAGTACACACACACATTTATGAGAGACATGAGCAAGTATATGTCATTGTTAATCAGGGAAGTGAGATAATCAAATGACCTCCATGGGGCTACTTAAAGTCTCATATTCCTGGGGCGTCCAAACCAACTATTTGCTTTTCTCAAATACATATTAATGTATACACAAATAAAGGAGAGCAAACTATGCAAAAGTTCTATTTCATTTGATTGAAAAGATTTATGTATATGGAGTAAAGTTTTATTAAATTCTAATA
This sequence comes from Cymbidium sinense, assembly GCA_021442155.1. Classification (NCBI taxonomy): domain Eukaryota; kingdom Viridiplantae; phylum Streptophyta; class Magnoliopsida; order Asparagales; family Orchidaceae; genus Cymbidium; species Cymbidium sinense. The sequence goes on along the minus strand of CM038214.1, from coordinate 295,305,721 downwards.
TTGAAAGAAAAGAACTTTACTCCATATACTTAAGCTATAATCATTTGAATTTCCTATGTATTTATATAGCATTCATAGCATATATATATATATATATATATATATATATATATATATATATATATATATATATATATATAATCATTTATTTATAAGATTTGGAAAATATATTTGGATTTAATTTGAATCAACACATGCAAGATTGACATAAAGGAAAACATTTATTTTTAATTAATTTTTGAAGAAATGAATGCATGGATCAATTGGCATACAACATTTTAATATGATTGTAAAGAAATCAAGAGACACAAGCATGTAATTTCATTCAATCCAACTAATTCCTATGGACAATTATATCAAATAAGCTTAATTAAAATAAACCAAAGTTTTTTAATGTCACTTTTGATTTTATGTTTAATTTGATTTAAAAGATGTGAGAAATATTTACTAATCCTAATCCCATTCCCCATGTGTGTGAGTTAATTTTATTTAATAAGAGGCAATTAGATTGATTTTATGGATTGATTAAGTTAAGCATGGATTAAATTAATTAATTAAATTTTTACCTATGTTATCTTAAGGTAATTCATTAAATGATTATGAGCTAATGTACTATGTAAATAAATTGAAAAGAAAATAACAATGCTTTTATGAAATGAAAAGCGTCTAATGCAATTAGCTCATAATCATTTATTAATTAAGCTTAATAAACTATTTTAATTACTTTTATGATTTTCTCACACATATGAGCTAATCATAATTTAATTAAACCTCTTTAGGTTCTTGAACACCCAAAGCTCTACCCAAGATCAGTTAATTAAGGTTCCATATGATTATGGTTCTAATTTGATTAATTAAGCAACTTGATTAAAGGATTAAGCTTCGATTAATTTAATTATGGAAGATGAACTTAGAGAAACAAATTAGGAAAGAGGCCCTAAGCTTATCTCCTGAGTTCACCCACTGTTAAGGAACACTTAACCACTTCATTAATTAATTCATTAATGTTCACATGATTAATTAAATATTAATTAGATTAAGAGAGCAATTAGAGCTTAATTAATTAATTTTCTTAATTTAGTAAGCAATAAATCCCAAAAAAATTAGAGGAGGTAGAGGTTATCCTCTCAAATAATCTCAAAAATGTTAGGATCAATCACTTGAATGATTGGAGAGTAATTAAGCTAATTAAGTTTTTAATTAAACCCTAATTAAGTTTTGTTTACTGCTCAAAACCAACTAGAAATATTTTTATTAAATTATCTTCTAAAATACCTTTAAAATAAGCCATTATTTGTATTTTTTAAAATTTTTTTATAATTAGTTATGAATTATGGAAGTTTTAGCCTTAAAATTTAATTAATTAACCTTAATTAAACCTAATCCCAGTGGTGCCACGGCGTCGGCACGTGCACTTTTCATGCACCAGTTGGTTATTTAAGTTGTCACATCGAGTCATGGCGTGGATGTTGATATTTTTTGTCGATCTGGATGGACGGATCGAACCCACGGTGTAAAGGGAGAAATGATGGAGATCTAGTGTGATTTGATCAGAGCCATTCATTCCAATCATGTGAAACGGGTGTCCCGTCATCCTCCTTCCCGCAAGCAATGAACGACGGAGCCCATCGGCCATGGATCGCTCGATCTGAGCTCCTTAACCCACACCTTCGCGCAAAGGATCCACAAGGATCCAACAGCTAGGATGAGCTCAAAGATAAGTTTCCTTCACAAATGACTAACCAAATTTTCCTATATCTACGATTTTGGGGAATTACCTCATCGAAACTCAATACTGGCGGTGGGATCGATGGAGGTAGCTTCATCTAGTAGAGACGAGGCCTTGTTGAGAAGCAATCAAGCTAATTCTCTTGGTTCATTGGTGGATTAAGAATGGAGGTTTGGAGCTTCAGTCTTGATCGAACTCCTTGCTCTGGTGGGTTAGAAGCTTGGGAAACAAGTTAGGTAGCCTCAACAAGATATGGAGATGATATGGGAATGAGCAATTGAAGTTTGTTGGTGAATTGAGAGAGTTTGGATCGAAGATAGCCTCCCATATTTCAATTTCACATGGGAATAGGGAATGCTGAATGTGGGAAGCTTGGAATCACTTTAGAACTCACAAGGAAGCTCAGCTTGGTGTTAGGAAGCTCGCACAAAGTGAATTGACTCCAATCTCATTCGAATTGAGGGGCTATACCCACTGATATGCTGAGTTGGACAAACAGGATGGCTTCCCATTTTTTGGCACCACTGTCAGCGAGGGTCTCAATTGGTCCACATGGCTCCGGGTTAGAGGAACTCATGGGAGGTGGCTCAAGGTGTGGGAGATCTCCTTGGCTTGATCCTTTGGGTGCTAGGCTTGTATGGGAGGTGAGTTGGCTCATCTCCCTTTGGTCCATGGCTAGATTGGGTTAGGTGGCCTAGGTGGGTTAGGTGAACCTTTATTTGGGTGAGTGAGGGCTGCCAAAGGGGATGGGAGAGTGTACTTTACCATTTTTGGCAAAATCTCATGTGAAGAGGGCTTAACTAATGGATTATGGCTTGGATGGGGCCCACTTAGCTTTTGGCTTGACTTTAGGCTGACCTAGAGTCAATTTGGGTTGGGTTTGGTCAGCCACCAAAGTCCCATGGGTTGGTTTTATAGGTTTTGGCTTCATTTGGTTAAATGGGTTCATATGAGTTCATGTTGGGTTGGGTTGACCAATTGGTCAAATTAAGTCAAACCAAGGCTTGGGTTAGGTCAAATGATGATTTGAAGAGTTTTAGTTCAAGTGGTTTTAATCAATTTGGCTTAGGTTTGATTTTGGCTCACTTGGATTCATATAGGTCAAATGGGCTAAGTTGACCAATTTGATCAAATTAGGTTGGGTTAGGTGTTGGTTCATGTTCAATTGGTTAATTGAAAATGATTGTATGTTTTAGTTTGAATCAATTTAGATTTAATTTGAATTTTAGTCAATCTGACCTTTTAAGTCAATTTAGGTTAGGTTGAGTCAAGTTGACCAATTGGTCAAATTGGGCTCAATCATGGCTTTGGTCAAGTTCAATAAATGATTTGGAATGAACTTGAGCCATTTATTGCAATCAATTTGGGTTAGGTCATGATTTGACATTTTGGTCAAGTCATGTTTAATCATTGATCATGAGTTGGTTTCAATAAATTTGGTGTATAGTGGGTTTTGGCTAGTTTAGGTTTTATTTGGGCTAAAGGTTGACTTAATCAAAGGACCAAGTTGACTTAGTTTGACCCAATTCAAGGTGGTTGATCATCCTAGGGTGATTATTGATCATGATATGAAGCTTGGATGGGCTTGGTTCAATCCAACTTGGGTTGGATTAGAACTTGCCTCAAAAATGTCCTTTAGGCCACTTTGGGTCAAGTGGACCTATATGGGATAATTGGTTTTGTTTTGGCTTGATTCAAGTTTAGTTGAACTCACATATGAGCCTAGGATTGAAATATAAATCCAACTGTAATTAATTTGGAGTCCAAATGGATTTTGGCTCATTTAAAATTTTCAAGTCAAAGGGCTAACTTGGGCTTGACTTGGGCTGACTTGAGTTTATTTTTAGAATTATAGGTTTTATTTATATTTGGATAAATGATTAAAGGAATGGTTGATTCAAGAAAATCCATTGGTTTTGGCTTAATTTGGATAGGATTTAGCCAAGTCCAAGGAAATGGCTTAAAAGGCTTGAATTGGGTTTTGGTTTGATTTTGGACTTGGTTTTGGTCATGTGAATATTTATTTCATTTATATTTGAGAATATAAATGAAGATATAAATGATTCATGAGAAAATTACTTGAGTTTGGAGTGATTTGAAAGTAAATTTTACCAAGCTTAAGGATGTAAGTTTAAAGGGCTAAGGAGAAAATCAATTTAGTTTGATTTATTTTTAGTCATTGGAGAATGGGTTTCATTTATATTTATGAATATAAATGAATGAGTAATTGGTTTATAAAGAAACAAATTGATTTTGGGTTAATTTGTATGGGATTTGGCTAAGTTCATGGAGATAGGCTCATATGGCTTAAGAAGGATTTTGATTGGATTTAGATTTAGTTTTGGCTATTTTAGTTTATATATCTCATTTTTATTTATGAATATAAATGAAGATATAAATGATTCATGAAGAGATCAATCAAATTTGGGTTGAATTGAGTGGAGATTTGGCTAAATTTATGGAATTCAACCACATAGCTTTAAGGGGGATTTTGATTTTGGATTTGATTATGGGTTCTAATCATTTGGTTTGGAATTTGGATTTGGGTTTGGTAAATTATTGAGGTTGAATTGATCTTGGAGAAAGTCAACTGGATTGATTTTGATTTGTAAGTCCATAAGTTGAAATCAAAGGGCTTAGAATAATTTTGATTTTGGATTATGGGTTTCAATCATTTGGTTTGGAATTTGGATTGATTTGGTATTTGAGTTGAATTTGAGGTTTGGTTTGAAGGTAAGCATAGGTTTGGGTTTAGTCCATATGGCAAGTCTAAATCCTTAGGCTCAAATCCTTATGGCAAACCCTTCTAAGTCTCTAGGCTTAGGTTAAGTGTTCACCTAATCCTTAGAAGTGTCTTAAGACTAAAGAGTTCATAGTGTCTATAAGAGTCCTAGATCTATGATGAGAAAGTTGAGAACTCACTCCAAAAGTGAGGTCAACAAAAGGACCCAATAGGTTTTGTGTAACTAATATGGTACACCGCACAAATTGGCGTTTACCGAGATGATCAACAATGTTCAAAGGATCACAAGCACTAATGGAAATGATCTATCCCTAAACCTGAGAGATAGATGGAATCACCTTCTTAGTGCAATGTAACTCAACTTATGCCAAGGGCATAAGAGAGGAAGAAGAAATTCGCTAAGGGATTGAGCATACGAACCCTTCCACTATGGAAGTAGGTTCAGGTTATCCATAGAGAGGATAAGGGTTTGAGTTTGATCATATGATTTGGGGAGAAAAGATCTGTCGGGGATTAGGATTTATGACCCATGGATGGTGCATGAACCTTCCACTAGGGAAGCATGTTTAGATTATCCGAGGGATAGGAATTTGATTTAGTTTGATTTGTGATTGTGTTCTAGGCTCCACTAGGGGGCTAAATCAATTTGCACCTTGCTGCAAAGATATTTGATTTGATCTGATGTGGGCATCCATTGGGGGATGAGAATATGATTTGATTGGCTTGCTTATGATTTGGTGCTCCACTTGGGAGAGGATATGATTTCATTTTGAGGGCACATTTGTTGGAGATAAGAGTCAGATCCACTGGGGATAAGGTGGATTTAATTTATGGCTTTCTTCGGTTTATTTGGGGAAGTATCTACCAGGGATAAGAATGGATTGATTTAATTCAGACTCCACTGGGGAAGGATGGTGGATTTAATAAAATGGACCCTGTTGGTGTGCGATGGATCCACTAAGAAGGGGCTATATCAGCTTTGGCCTATCTCAGATTTATAAATCCAAAGGGAAAGTCTACTAGCCATCAAGTAGGACTATCTAACCTTAGGATGACTACTGAGAGAGTGCCACTTGGGACATATCTTAACTCAAGAGTAGCCAGAAATAATTTCATTTTAAATGGACCTTATCGATGTGCAAAAAATCCACTAAGAAGAGGCTAATATTAGCCTAGTTCTATCTTAGATTTATAAATCCAAAGGGATAATCTAGGTGAGCAACATAAGTGCCTTTCGATGTGTAATGGTCAAGTCAGGAAGAAAGCTTGTAGACTTACATCTTCCTAAACAAAGAACCTAGGGTGATCGGTTGATAGCATAACAAATCAAACCCGACTAAGGCCCCTTGTGCAGCGTGTCATGTTGGAGAATAAATGACTTATATCTTTCAAAGCAAGGACGACCGTCAGGGTGACCTGTTGGTGGCATAATAAGTCAAACTCAACCTAAGGATGACTATTGAGAGAGTGCTACCTGGGGACTTATCTCAACTCAAGAGTAGTCAGGTGATTCCTATATGGAGTTTAGCTGACACTACCCTAAAGATAGGATGCTTACTTGGGAAAAGGTACCACTAGGCGTGTCCTCCTAATCCTTAAGAGAAAATATATTTTTTGTTTATATGTTTATGTGGACCCTTGGTTGTGAGGACCGAGAAGGAGCTTATATCAGTCTATCTGGACTTATTAGACCAATGGAGAATCTACATCTCCAAGAACCTCCCATGGTGTGGCTACTAGGAAAGGGGACTCCAAGTAACCGGGTTGTGTCTAAATGGGATCATAAGGATGTGATCCAAATAGAGTGCCCTGAGGTGTTGTTAGGGCTTTATCCAAAACTTGTAAAAGAAAGCTGTAGGTATCGGTGGCCAACTCAAAAGCTTATAGACTTATATCTGCCATGAGTGATGTATCCATCGGGTGGGTCTATCAGCATAGCGATAACCAACCAACCTAAGATGTCCATCAGTTTGTAATAATCAATCTAAGAAGAAGTCTTGTAGACTTACATCTTCATAGATGAAAATGATCATCGGGATAGTCTATCATTGATGGGACAGATGTTATCCGACCTAGGGCGATTACCAAGTGGGGAGTCCAATGTAAGGACTAGACCCAGACTTAAAGTAGTCAGGAGGAAAGGGGCCACTAGGAGACTTATCCTAAGCCTCAAATATACTCAACTCAGTCAGTGCATGAAGGCTAGTCCAAGAAGAAAGCGTATAGGCTTACATCTTCTTAAACAAAGTCAACATGAGATAGCTTATCGGTCGTGCAGTAAGGCCTACCAAACTAACAAGGTGCTCATTAGTTTACAATGATCAAGTTAGGAAGAAAGCTTGTAGACTTACATCCTCTAGACAAGGAACCACTGGGGTGACACACTAGTGAGGTAGCATGTCAGCCTAACCTAGAGCAACTAATGAGTGAGTGCCATAGGGGGCTTTATCCCATATCAAAGTAGCTTGAGATAAATGATATGTGTTTATTTTATATGTGGTTGTGTGTAGTTTGTGTTGGTGTTGTGTTACTAAAGGATATGATGCCACTTGGGTTCTTCATATCTACCCTAAACACATCATGCGGATTCGCAAACAAAGATGTTTTCTTAACACATGAAGGGATGGGATTTGAGATGAAAAGAAGTTTTATTGATAACTACTTTCAAACAAGATTTATGGATAGTATTTCTTTAGGTAGAGCATGTTGATTGGAAGCATTGGGCGCTCTCCCTTACAATTTATAAGTTGATAAGATCCTCCATGGTAGGCCTTCTCTATAGCAAAAGGGCCATCCCAAGTGGGTTCAAACTTGCCTCCCAATTTTTGACGGGCAATAATTAGTCTCCTTAGAACTAATATAAGCTCTCCTACTTGAAAAGCTCTAGGATGGACCAATTTGTTATGAGGTCAAATTATTTTGGCTTTGTACAACTCGAGGTTCTAGCATGCTCGGAGGCATCTCTCCTCCAAACCTTCGAGCTCTTCAAACCATAACTTAGCATTCTTCTCTATTATGATCTTACTACCCACAGTTATCCTTAATGATGTGAGTTAGACTTCTAATGGTAGGCTTGAGACCATACATTAAGGAGAGGGTAGAGTTGGAGTTTTTGTATGTGTGGTGTGGTAAGCCCACATGGCTTCAACTAACTTCTTATGCCTCTATCGCTTGTTGTCGTCGAGTGTCTTCTTTAATATCTGGATGAGAGTTTTGTTGAAGGCTTCTGCTAAACCATTTGCCTTCGAGTAGTAGATGGTATAATATCTCCAATCTATGTTGTGTATCTGGGAAAAGTCATTGATTTTGGTGCTCTTGAATCTTATATGGATATAATTCTTGAGGCACCACTATATACGATATGGTTTCTAAAAACTAGAGCACATCTTGGTGTGACCTCTCGATTGGGATTGCCTCACACTTGAAAAGTAGTTAGAATGAATGATGACCCTTGGAAGAAGGAGGATCAATCGGACCCACTATGTCGCTACCCCAACACTCAAATGGCCATGAGGTGAGGGTAGAGTGTAGAATATTGGGTGGCTGGTGTAAGACCATATCGAGTACCTAACATTAGTGGCATCTCCTAGCTACACCCATGTAGTTTGTGCTCATCGAAGGCAATAGTATCCTAGTCTCTTGATCTTGGCTTTCATCTTCAGACTAGATTGATGCACTCCGCATAAACTTGAGTGTACCTCAGTCACGATCCCACAAGCTTCATGCTTGTCCAAATAACGTAACCACATATGATCAAAGGACTGTCAGTACAAGGTGCCATCTACGATATCGTAGGAAAGGGTTCTCTAGTTCACCTGATGTGCTAGTGACTTCTCTTAAGGCAGTTTACCTATATTTAAATAATCCATGAATGGTTGCCTTCAATCCAACTCCTCATCCTTTTTGGCAATGGAAACCTCCTCTTCAAGAGAGAGTCCTTCGATGAGTTCAATGTCAATAAGGGATAAGACTTGTCTATTTTGGACCCTTATTGGTATGGACTCATCTTTCAGACATGCCAACTCTTTGGCAAGCTTGGCTAATGCATCTGCTACTGCGTACTCTCCTTGAGGAATCTTGTATATGTTAACCTCTGGGATTTGGGCCAACAACTCTATGATGTATTTGTGATAATGATGGAGCTTATGCTTTAGAACTTTGTAAGACCCAGTGATTTGGTTAATAACTAATTAAGAATCTTCGAAGATGTTAATACTTTAGATGCATAGTGTAATGGCTAACTCTAGACTGGCAATCAGAGCCTCATATTCAGCTTTGTTGTTGGTGTATAGATTGGACAGATGATATGAAAATCACATCACATCGTGTCGAGTTAGGAGAACTATTCTTACCCTGTCTTTTTTGCAAGAGTAAATTATGGTTATTCTCCCTTTTGAAAGGAAGCCACACCATAAAAATATATCTCAATGGTGAATGCTAGCATCCCCTAAGTTCATGATTTGTTCATTAGGAAGGTCATCACTGTGAGAAGTGGTGTCTGAAATTTATAGTGCATATCTTTTCACCACACGGAGGGATACAAAAGCGATGTCAAACTGTGACAAAATCATGGACCAACGTGCCAACCGTCTGGATAACGTCGGCTGTGTCATGAGATATTGTAGTGGATTGATCTTAGATATTAAGTTCACCTTATAAGAAAGCATGTAATATCGTAGCTTTTGGGATGCAAAGACTACAGCTAGGTAGTGCTTTTCAATAGGTGGATAATTTGCCTTAACAGGGATTAGACAATAATTGAGATAGTATAGTGCATTTTCTTTCCATTCATTATTGGTTTGGGCTAACAAAGCACCAATGGAGTCATATAATGCAGCAGTATATAGGATGAGTGGCTTATCTGGGATAGGGGATGCTAGAACTAGCGGCGTCACCAGGTAGTGCTTGATGTCTTTGAAAGCATATTGGCACTTGTCATCCCACTTGAACTTAGTATCCTTTTTGATAAGTGCTAAAAATGGTTGGCATCTTCCTGACAGGTTGGAAATGAAGTGTCTTAGATATGTAAATCGCCCTTGAAATGATCTGAGTTCAGTTAGACTTTTAGGGGGTGGCATTTCTAATATTGCTTTGATCTTTTTCGGATCGATTTCTATGCCACAGTGTCAGATAACAAACCCAAGAAATTTTCTTAAAGCTACTCTAAATGCACACTTCAGGGGATTCATTTTAAGGTTAAATTATCTTAACCATTTGAAAACTACTCTCAAGTCAAAAAGGTGGTCTTCCTTTTCTTTACTTTTGACTACAAGGTCATCGATGTAACATTCGACTTGATGATAAATGAGTTCATCGATGATCTGAGTCATGACCCACTGGTATGTAGCACCAACATTTTTAAGGCTGAAAGGCATGACCCTATAGCAAAAGATTCTAATCAAGGTTCAAAATACAGTGTTTCTTTCATCTTCAAAGGCCATCTTTATTTGGTTATAACCAGATGAGCCATCCATGAAAGAGAAGACCACATAATATGAGGCAATGTCCACCATCAATTAGGATTGGTAGTGAGAATTCATCTTTTGAGCATGCCTTATTTAGATCCCTAAAATCAATGCATATACAAATTTGGCCATTCTTTTTCTTAATTGGAATGACACTAGCCAACCAAGTAGGGTAGTTTTCTTCCCTGATAAAGCCAGCATTAATCAATTTCTTGACTTTAGAAATGACCTACTTTTCAATGTCTAATCCCATGCGTCTAGGAGCTTACTTGATAGGGTTAGCATTAGGCTCTATTACTAGTTTGTGGAGTGCTACGTTAGGAGATAAATTGAGCATATCTTCATAACTCCATGTGAAGTAGTCCTTAAACTCAATCAATAGCCTAACTAAGTCATCAATTTCAGTATCACTCACTAACGAATTGATGTATGTCGGGCGTGGATTATCTTTAGTTCTTAAGTTGATTTCTTTGAGCTCATCGATGGTTGATCTGATCTCCTCTTTAAACTTTGGCAGTGTATTCTTGACTTCAAAGTCATTTGGATCATCTGAAGTTTCTAAACACACCTCATCATATGAGTTGGCATGATTTGAAAAGAACTTATTAGATTCCAAATGATTGGTGATGATAGGCAATAATTTTCATCATCGATTGGACCCATTGTATCAATCTAGTCCTCGTCTTAATTGAGGATGTCTGCTTTGGTTGTTCCATAACCTTTCAAAGTAGCCTAACCTGTGTTTAGACCAATGTATGTGGGATTAATCCCTTCTTTATTAGATTAAGAACACAAGGCCAATACTAACCAAAAGGTAATTATATTAAATATTTATATGAATCACCCTTAAGTTTTACATCAGCTTCCTGACTTGAGGATGATGCTCCCAAAAAAGAACCTCTAAGTTTTCCCATCTATGGATGACTTAGGACTGCCTTAATTACCAAACCCTCAACTTTTTGTGAGGAAAGTAGGGTTAGAGCTAAGTTCCAACTAATGGACTATCTCATATGCAAACTTGGATACATTTATGCTTTTCTTTGGAATCTAGTCTTCATCATTATCATGCTCAAACATCACCTCGAAAGGGATCTACTGCTAAGAAGAGTTGGCTGGTGTACTAACCACATAAGACTCATCCTCTAAACTAGATTTTAAGTCTATATGGATAGCATGTGTCCTCCTAGTGGCTGGGATATTCCTCCTATTGGGTGGCCAATAGGGAGGCTTTCCACCCCTCTAAAGCGTCTACCTTTTCTGGTAGAGGTTGGGTCATCCTACCCATATGTTTGAATGGAATAATGAACTATGAGTGGAATCTAATGTCATGCTCTATATCTTCCCCTGAGTCCATGTTTTGCTCTCTTTTAGTTTCTTTCTCTTTTTTTATTTTCTTTTTCTAATTATTTTTCATTTCTTTCTTTTTGTTCTTCATGGGGATCTTGACTAGATTCCCGAGAATGGACTCGTTGGTTTTGGGGAAGAAAATAGTCTGCATCCTCATATATCCCGACCTCATGAATTGTGAAGGGTTTGAGATGTTCTTTGACATAGTACTCAATTCCACCTCTCATGAACTTCATGCACTGATGTAGAGAGGATGAAACTGTGTTATTCTCATATATCCACGATCTCCCAAGCAAAGTATTGAAAGATGTATCTTAGTCTATGATATGAAACTTGGCTTCAGTATTCAAATCATCTATCTCTAATGGCTAATACCCTCTCACCTTATTCATTGAATCCTCTCAACATCATTCTATCCTTTTTGGAGTTTGGAGATATTGATCCTCAAGTAGGCAAGAGTTTTTTAACTCATAATATTGACTGATGCACCTTGGTCAACCAGAACTCTTGATAACATGTATCTGTCAACATCCTCTATAATATAAAGAGGGCGGTTATTCTTGGTCATCCCTAGAAGTAAGTCTTCATCACTGAATATAACTCCTAAGATGTCCTTTGAGCTGTGTGCCTCCTCTTTAGTAGCGGTCAGCTGAGATAAACATATCTCTGGATCAAGAAGAGCCTTGATTAGAGATTCCCTCATCTATTTGGATAAGACAAGAGTGACATATATGCTTAACTTAGCTGGCAACTTTCTAAGATATGCTAGGATGTTGTAATCAACTTTGGCTTGGCCCTCCACAAGCATATCCATAAATGGAGCATCCTGTTGAGGGGTTATCTGCTCACTAGAACCAATGACTTATTTACTCTTATCCTGAGGTGCTACCCTAGGAGGTAGAATTTTGCCACTGTGCAGGTTGACTTCAATGACTTCTTGAAATGATGAACTTATGGAAAGTTCTACCTTCTCATCAGGTATACCTGCAACTTCTCATATGGGATCCTTGGAGTCGGTTGACTCAAGTCAATCTCAAGAGGAAGAACGATTGATTTAGAAAAGAAAAGTCGATTAATCAGAAGAGTGGATTAGAATGGCTATCATTATTATTTTTTTTTAGACTTGGAGAGTTTTCAAGATGAATAAAATCTAGAGTATCATAAGTGTATAATATGTAAGTGAAAGCTTTCTTCATTGATTTATTTTTAGGTGGAGATATAAATCAAAGAAGCGAGTAAGATTTAATGCCCTTGTCCGATACAATGCTCTTAGTAGAAGAGGCTAGTGGAGGAAGAAGTAGTAGGCTAGTGGATGGAGTCTTTGGACTGGATGGTGGTTGTGCTAATGAACTATCTGAGCAAGTAGGTGGGCTGCTACTTTGTTGGGCTATTACTTTCCTCAAGTTATCTTTAGTAACTCACAAACCTTTCTTGATGTTGGAGGTCTGAGCTACCTCAGGCACATGTAAAGAGAGTTTCTTGAATTTAGAAACTACTTTTTTAAAGGTTCGGGATAAGGCAATATCTCAACCTTCTTTTGTCTTAAGAGGATCACAGGTTTTCTCAAGAATTATCCTAATAGAACTGGATGGTTATTCTAATAAGCATTCCTAGGGGATAACTATGGCGATTAACTTGTAGCTACACTCAAGCCAGTCTTTAAAAGTAATACAATCATTTAAGACATGACTAATCATGCGATGGTAGAGGCAATAGTTAGGATCATTACTCTTGCTCACTTCCTCTGACCTCTTGGCCTCTGATAACTGAAAGTTAAGTTTCTCTAAAAGATTCTTAAAGATTTTTATAACTACCTCTCGCTTGAATGAATATGGCTTATTCAATCTATCCGTAAGAGTAGGTATGTAACAGCTACTTGGTGAGAGGTAGGAATATTGTTATTGGGTATGCTGCTGAGATGGTGGGAACGATCATTGTGGCGGCTGATATGATGGTCGAGGTGGTGGTGGAGGAGGTGGAAAAGGAGGTTGTTGAGCTCAGGGTCTCTCATACTAGACTTTGGTTGGCTGCTTCCCTCTATCCACTAACACAACTATCCAGACTTCTTCTCGAACACCTTGGCTTGGAGATGATTGGTAGAAATAACTTTGGCTTCCTCTTAGGCTAATACCTTGTTGATTAGTTTCTCAAATGTCTAGATGGTAAAGCCCTTAAGCATGAAGGTGACCGGATCATGAATATTCTTGAGAAGAATATCAATGGCATGTTGTCCGAGTAGCTACGACTCGCATTTCATGCTCAGGTTGTGCCACCTGAGAATATAATCAACAAAGGACTCATTAGAAACTTGCTTCTCTAGGTCACTCTTTGATGAGCTCCAACAAACCTCTTGATGAAGAGGTGCTCCAACTCGACAAAGTCCTACCATTGGCGTTTGGCATACCAATCAAATGCAACCCCCTTGTCGTTGAAAGAGTCTAAACAAGAGTGTGTCACTAGCACCGGCATTGTAATAGTAGGCTCTGAAATGTGCAATATGCTGATGCGAGTTCCCACTATCATCAAAGATCTTGAAGGAAGGCGGCACAAAACTCTTGGGGTATTGAACTACATTAAATTCCTCTCGGTATGGTCTACCCTTTGGAATGGATGAGCTCTCCCTGGCTTGTGCCATCACTTCCCTTGCCTACTTCTCTACCATATGCTTAATATCCTTTTCATGCATGGAGGTGCCATCATAACCTTCATATGCAAGCTACCAGCATCATCCTCTGTGGGAGTGCACCTAAGACGATCTAAAATATGCACCAACTCTAGTCTATCACTATCATGAGAAGGTTGAAATGGGCTGAAGTCAATGTTAAAACCCTACTTCTCTTTTGTTAATGTGATCATCCCTTTTTTGGTGGTGGAGGTGTTGAGTTGAGTGAGAAGTGTCACCTTCCTCGAGCACCTTCGGCTAGTCTGTTGTAAGGACCATTATCAACCATGTGGACTTACTATGTCATCCAACATGTCATCCTCATCGGATCAAAGCTAACTCTATCATCCTCTTGATCGAATGGTCACTCAGAATTCTCCTTTTCTGGAAAGTAGTGCTAATATGTCATCGTCGGTCGATTACTATGCTGAATGCGAATACTGCAGTGTAGGCGTGGGGTATGCTCCTATGCCTCTATGTAATGGACACTGTCTACTGCCAAGACTTCCTCACTGCGAGGATCAACTGTCATGGAGACTATGTCTATGTCCACTCCTCTCTCTCTCTCTCTCTCTCTCTCTCTCTCTCTCTCTCTCTCTCTCTCCCTCTCTCTCTCTGTCTACAGTGGCGGTGATGTGATGATGGCTCTTGGGTGCCACTCCTTCGACCTGGCGAGGTAGAAGGTCGGCGAGATCTCGATCTCACCTCAACAGGTGGAATGGATGGAGTGGGATCCTTGAACCGTAGCCTGATCACTAGTGGAGATGGTCTTTCCCCAGATAGGGGCTTCTGAAGCTTCGCGGGAGTGGTAGATATTGTAAGATAAACGGGTGGTGGGCGTGAGGGGAGGCGGTGTGATGGCACACTATCTCAGGAGATCTCCTCACGCATTGGGCTGCCAAGAGCAATACTATCCAAATGATCGGCCCTGATAGGGCAACGATCATGGAAATCCATCAAGCGAGGCGCCACTGCACGCATACCTCCATCGCAGGGATTGAATGAGCTGCAGCCTCATATTGATACTCTCTCCTGTGGAACCACTACATCCTTCCTCTTTAATGAGGGGAACTCATAATCAGATGGCATGTCAAAGAGGATAAGTGGCGTCTGTCCTGCCACCTCCTCCCTCCTGACATTTGCGAGAGTTGTCCCCTCATAAATAATCTAGACCCCCTCAAATCCATGACCAAAGTAAATCAGGTGCGCGGCATCAATCATGGTGAGATATTTGATTTTAGCTATATCTAAAAAAAATTTTGAAAAGCACACCAATTCACCCCCTCCCCTTTTTAAGTGTGTCAATCCTTACAAGGGAGAAGAAACCTACTCATGGAGGCCCCAAGACTAGAAGCAAAAGAGGATTAGATACATTTTTAAGCTTAAAGAAATTATAAAGACCTATGGAAAACTAAGTTTTATGTAATTTGTGTCATTTTATGACATTTAAGGTTTCTAGTGGCATTATCATAATTGTTTAGAACTCTAGGTGCAAATTATCAAGTATGTTATACTTATGTGATTGTTGGGTGACTAATATCACAAGAAAGAAGTTGCATTTTTATAATTATAATTAAATTCTTAATAGGGGCAATTGCCTTTAATGGTGAGAATGGATATGGTAGTTGGCTTGACCCACTTTATTTTAAAATTTAAATTGTTTGTATGCATTATGACTCTATTCTTTATTAAAGGACTTAATGCTATAATTTAAATAAAATTTGACTAAAGAACTCTTATGATTTGAACTTGGAAGATAGCCAACAAAGTGATATTTGCACTAACTGAAGGCTGAAAGATTGACTATGCTGAAATCACTACATTCATTTGAAATGTAACTGAGTCAGACCCTTGACTTGATATTTTATCTTCAATCATTAACTTCTAAACTTGATTTGGAATTTGAACCCACACTTAACAAATTTAGGTATGCTAAGTGGGGTTCATTGAATTTTTGGAGAGATTTTTGACAATTGGAGGAGAGACTTTGCCATATATTTTAGATTTAGAACCCATTCTCAACCAATTTAAGTAGGTTGGATAGGGTTCAAATATTTGGAGAGACTTTGGAGATATATATGTGTTGTATGTCTTGTTTTGAAATTTTGATTTGGAAAACCTTTAGCAAATTTAAGTATGCTAAAAAGGTTTTCAAATATGTGTTTGAAAAATTTTGTGAAAACATTTGTTTGTGATGATTGGTTATGTGTGATATATGTTGACTTAATTTGAAAGTGGGGTCTCTTACTTAACAATTTTGGTATGTCAAGTAGATGCTAAATGTGTTTGATGTATGTGTTGATTTGAAAATGAGGCTCTTACTTAATAAATTTGGTATGTTAAGTAAGATTCAAGTGCATTTATAATTTTTGAAAGTGAGACTCTTACTTAACAAATTTGGTATGTTAAGTAGGAGTCAAGAGTATTGTGATTTGAAAATGAGACTCTTACTTAACAAATTTGATATGTTAAGTAGGAGTCAAGTGTATTATGTTTTGAAAATGAGACTCTTACTTAACAAATTTGGTATGTTAAATAGGAGTCAAGTGTGTTTATGATTTGAAAATGAGACTCTTACTTAACAAATTTGGTATGTTAAATAGGAGTCAAGTGTGTTTATGATTTGCTTACTTTCCTTTGGAAAGAGAGGGGAACTTTTTATTTGACAAATATGGTATGCCAAATAGAGTTCAAACATGTGGTTTTGAAAGAGGGAAGTCTATTTAACAAATTTAGGTATGTTAAATAGAGTTCAATTTATTTTTTATGATTTTTGAAAATTGGACTCTCATTTGACAAATTTGGGTATGTCAAATGGTGCCCAAATATGTTTCTTGATTTTCAAGACTTTGGAAAGGGAATTCTATTTGACAAATGTAAGTATGTTAAATAGAATTCAATTTTCTTTCACTTCCCAAAAGAAAGGAACTCTCATTTGACAAATTTGAGAATGTCAAATGGAGTTCAAATATGTCTTAATTTTGTGTGTGATCTCTAGCTTTTTAAAGAGGGGAAGCTCCAATTCTAGCATATATAATATGTTAAGTGGAGTTTCAATTTTATGTTATAATCTTATTTGAAAATAGAATCTTCATTCAACAAATTTGGGTATGTTGAATGAAGATGGTCATTTTCAAAAGTGTGCTTTTGGAAAAGGGATTTTAAAAGTTTTTTATTTTGATTTTGAAAAGAACCTCCATGTAATAATTATAGGAATTGTTAAATGATGTTTAGTTATGAGTTTTGTGCTTTTTGAAAATTTCTTGTGAACTTTGTGCAAAATCTTTTATTATGTGAATTTTTTTAAAAAATGCTTTTAGAAAGTGGTATTAAGAGTTTATTTTCTTAAATATAATATGAACCTTACCTCACCAAGCTAGTGGTAAAGAGATTCTAAATTTTTGTCATCTTCTTTTATTAGTTAATTCATATCTTTCACCTATCGAGGGACCCAATAGGGGTTCCAAGACCTACAAGGAGTGAGGTCCTCAAACTTAAAGAATGTTGACTAGCTTTGCTTAAGAATAAAATAAGCTAAGTGTCAATGGAAAGAGAGATAGTCTCATACTCATATGAAACGCAAGTCCACTATCGATGACTGGAGACAACAATTGTCTACTAGAAATGGAGAGAGGAACAATCCCCAGCGGAGACGCCAAAAAAATCTGTGGTATTTATTTTTGAATATGTGTATGGGGGACACAATGCAGATCTGAGGGTATACTTATTGAGGTGATCGAGTACGATATCAAGGAATGGTGTACTATCTCGAAAGATAGAAATCATCACCCTACAATGGACCTAATTACCTAATAAGGACTCCTAAGGCATGATGGATCTTCGAATATATTAGAGATTTTTCTCCTGAAGACATAATAAATATTAATTTTGATTTTTTTTATACATCTTATTACCATTATCAAAAAGAGTCTTCAATCGAGAAGTTATCTTCACCATTAAGAGTTTTTTGCTTCATCATATGGGCATTAAAGCTAAAAGATTTAAAGAACTCTATACACAGTGCTTGCAAGGACTAAGTGGAACAAAAATATTATGATAGAAATTTGATTTTTCAATACATCAGTGTTTATGATGCACTCATAAGTGGATTCTTAAGAAAGGTTAGTTTTGTTTTCCCAACTTCCATTCATTATTAAGTAGTTTTAAACTTTTTCTATTTTTATTATTGTAAGGCATAAAAAATCAAATCTCTCTCTCTCTCTGCACATATATATATATATATATATATATATATATATATATATATATATATATATATATATATATATATATATATATATCAACACATTCTCAAAGTCGTGTTCTTCAAATTAATGCCTTCATCCAGGTAAACCTTGAGTAATTGTAAATTAACGATAGCAAAGAATTTCATTTCAACCTTGTTAATCTTTAGGATCAATCACTATATGTTTCCTTATAGATATCACTTGAACAATTATGAAATATAATCATTCATTCCTTCAACATTGATCTTATAAGGACCATCACTAATCTGATATATTAATAACCTATTAATGGTGAATTTATCGCTACACCAAATTAATGATAATTAAATTTCCAAGCAATTAATTTTGTTGGACACACTCAAGAAAATGCTAATGGTCTTAAAACACAGCCTTTGCAGAGCATTAAATAAAGTATTATGTGCACCTCATGTTAACCCTTAAGTAAAACATGCATAAGGATCATTGGTTGGCTCCAATGGACAACAAAAGAAGAAAAATATTGAGATCTTCTTACCAAACCCTAAATTAATATTCAAGGTCAATATTGCCTACCAAAATACTAATCTTCTCTACTCACTTATATCTTATTCAATTCCAAAAATCAACATTTTGCAACACTTCTTCCACACCATTGAGCCATCACTACAATAAAGAAAATTAAGAACAAATAAATCATTCAGAAAGTATAGTGCTAATAGAAAATCAATAAAATAAAATATCTATCAAGTTCAAATCACCTCTAAGAACAACAAGGGAATTTGGTTTTCCAGCTCAATAACTTAAGGGCAATTCAGGATCAATTTTGTTTTTTATTTTTATTTTTTATTTTTTTGTTTTATTATTATTATTTTATTTATATTTTATATCAAAATAAAATATATTTGACAATGATAGTGATTTTTAAAAATATTCAAAACATCAAAAAATTATTTTTAGTATTTAAATAAATATTATTATTTATTTTTAAAATAAAAAAATAAAAATAAACTAAATAAATATATTTAAAAAAACATTAAAAAAGAAATAAAAATATAAAATAAAATTTAATCCAAATAAGCTTTTAATAAATGATGATAAAGGATGATGGGCATGCCTATATATAGGCAAATAGTCAGTCCAGTAAAGACCTGATGCAATCAAATTGTTAGATTATTAGAAGTAAAGACCTGATGCAATCAAATTGTTAGATTATTAGAAGGATATTTGATAAAAATAATATAAGCCATCTAACAATAATAATTCCCATCACAAAAAATAAAATTAAAAAAAAAAAACTTATCATAACCAAATCAAACTGTCTAATGGATATGACAAATCATAGACTTATAATAATATCAGCTTCTTTATATATATTTATATATTTAATCTTTAAAATTTCATATTTATATAAGTAATATTTATAGTTTTAATATATATGATTATTAATTTTTTTTAATATTAACAATACTATATCTGTAAATATTAAATGTATTAATTTATAATAATTGTGTTATGTATATAAATTTTATAAAAATTTAAAAAGTATTGCAAAACTTAAATTTTGAAATGAAAAAAAAAAAATTTGCTGCATTCGAATAAATATGGTACGTTCAAGGCGGCGAGGTTCGGGAATGTGTTTTTAAATTTTCGTTGTAAAATCCGTAATAATTAGAATATATTTTAAACAAATAAAATTTTCGTCGGTCAGGATATGAGCAAAAGACACGACTTAACGGGTTTTTAGAACTGAGACTCAGTAATCAGCCATCTTTTCCATTCGTAAAGAAGAGAAAGAAAGTAAAGCGGCAGTGAAGAAGATCGTTAGAGAGCAGAGATGGCTTCTGAGGAACAGGTGAAGGCCTCTCACATACTCATAAAGCACGAAGGTTCGAGGAGGAAAGCGTCGTGGAAGGATCCCGATGGTCGCGTCATCAGTGCTACTACCAGGGATGAAGCCGTCGCTCAACTGACGGATCTTCGGGAGAAGATCGTCTCCGGCCAGGCCCAATTCGAGGAGATTGCTTCACGTTACTCTGACTGCAGCTCGGCCAAGCGCGGCGGTGACCTAGGTCAGCCTCCTCCCTTCCTGATCCGATCTGTTTTATATGGTTGTAGATTTTAGGAGTGTTTAATTGTTTGTGGTATTTGTTGGCTTTCTTCTGATTGGGAACATGAAGTTCGTAGCGTCCCAAATTGCAATTATGATTCAGTTATGGACCAGTCAACAGTAGTTAAATAGGGTTACAAAGGAGCTGCGTAGGATCATTTTCCGAGACTTTTTAGAACCACATTTCATCCTGCTCAATTTTTTATTTTTTATTTTTTATAGGATTTGTTTTATTTGGTTTACTAGTTCTCGTTGGATGATAGTAGTCTTGAATTTATTTATTCTATAGCATAAGATCTGATTTTAATATTTTTTTTGTCTTATCTTTGCAACCCTTTGTATTTGTACATAAACATTGTTCGTGATTTGTATTCAGATTTTTGAAGATCGATATCCAATTAATGAAATTATTTGTGAGGTTAATTGAGGATCTTACCTGTCCAAGTTGTGTACACAGTGCTTCTCCTTTGTCTTCCCTTCTTTCGTCTTTCCACCTCCATTAATGCAATGTCAGAGCAAGCTTCAATCAATTATTTTTTTATCTCTCATTTTATTTTGCAAAATTTTCATTATCTGTGAGTCCTATCTCCAATCTCCATCCCATAACACTACAATCCCACAACCACTAACTTTACCCATTTGAAAATTGCATCTTTTGTAACCCATCATATGTTTAACTCCTTTCTTACCCACGTGATGTACATGAATGTTGATCCATTACCCAACACAGATCACAAACTAGAATACTGCATGAAGGTCACCACCATCATAATCAACAACAACAACAACAACAACAACAAGCCTTAATCCCACTAGGTGGGGTTATTTATGAATCCGCCGTCTCCATTGTGTCCATTATGTGTCAAATTCTCATTTTAATTCAGTATACTAAGATCATTTTTTATACATCTTAACCAAGTCTTTTTTAGGTCTACCTCTACCTTTCTTAACATAAGGAAAATCTAATGCATCTACTCTCCAGTCATGGACGCTTTATGTGGCCAAACCATCTAGGCGACTCTCCCTAATCTTATCTCCAACTTTTTCCCCGAACATACTCATTTTGCATTCTATCTCTAAGGGTAAAGCCACTCATCCACGAGCATCCTCATCTCTTAACTTACTCTTATGTTTCTCTTTTATTGGCTTACGCACCATAAGTCATTCTGGTCTTACCACCATCTTATAAAATTTTCCTTAAGTTTAAGTGGAACTTTTCTATCACATAATAGGCGGATGCATTCCTCCTTCAACCATCCAACTTGAATCTACTAATAATATCTCCATCTATTTCACCATCATTTTGAATAATAGAGCCTAAAATATAAATCACTCTTATTAATGACTTGATCACCTAAAGTCACAACACTACCACTAAAATTTCTACAACTAAAATTACACTCCATATATTAGGTTTTAGATCTCTTAGCGAAAACCTTTAGACTCTAAGTTGACCTCCATAATTCAAGTTCTGTTGGACTCCCTCTCTAGTCTTATCAACAAGAAGAATGTCATCGACAGCATACACCGTATACATCTTCTTGTAAATGCCTGTAAGAACATCCATAACTAAAGTAAAAGATAAGGGCTTAATGTTGATCCTTGATGTAATCCAAGCGAAATAGGAAAATAGTTTGTCAATCCTCCTTGTGTTTGGACACAAGTGATCAAATACATATCCTTAATGACTTGAATATAACCAATATTAACTTCTTTTTTGTTCTAGAACTCTCAAAGAACATCTCTTGAGACTTTATCATAAGCTTTCTCTAAATCAATAAATATCATATGTAGATCCTTTTTATTTTCTCTATGCTTCTCCATCAAACCTCTTAACAAATGTATAGCATCCATAGTAGATCTACGGCATGAAACCAAAGCGATTGTGAGAAACTTACATCACATCGTAATCTATGCTCAATTACTCTCTCCCATAATTTTAATGTATGGCACATTAACTTAATTCCTCTATAATTTGCACAATCTTGTGCATCACCTTTATTCTTAAATATAGGAACCAACAAACTCTTTCTCCACTCATCTGGCATCTTTTTAGTCTTTAAAATAACATTAAAAGATTGTAAGTAAGAAATTCCTTGATCTCTAAACATTTCCACACTTATTGGAATATTATCAGGTCTCTTGCTTTTCACATTTCATTTTCTTTAAAGCTTCACTTCTTCAGTTACTAATCTGACGATAAAATGAAATTCTCTATTTTGTTTAGATTAAGGTTGCTAAAATCAATCGTCTTTCAGATCCTTCATTGAAAAGTTTATTAAAATACCTCATCCACCTATTTTCAATATCTTTTTTTAAGAAAAGCACTTTATTATTTTCATCCTTAATACTCTCACTTGAACTCTTTACTTCTCCTATCTCTTTAGTTGGCTAACTTATACATACATCTTTCACCTTCTTTGGTATCTAATTTATTGTATAAATCACTAAAAGCTAAATTTTTTATCATATATTGCTTTCTTAGAATCTCTCTGAGACATTTTATATCTTTCCCAATTCTCAGGGTTTTACATCTAAACCAAGTTTTATAACAATGCTTCTTATTTCTTATCTTTTCTTGCACTCACCACCAACTATTCTTATTAAGAAGCTTTTCCTTTTGATTCAAGCACATTTTTTAGCAACTTGTTTAATAGCACTTGATACTTTTCCCACATAGCTTAGCCTTATGAACATCCCAAACTTTAATTTCTTGTAGCTTGCTCTTAAAATATTTTTATTTGTGTTCTTTAAGTGTCCCCATCTAATCCCAGGACAATAATTAAGTTTATTTTTTCTTACAACCTTTCATCTTAAAATCTAAAACTAATAGTCGATGTTGGGTACAAAATTTCACTTGGAATGACCTTACAATCTTTACAATCTAAGCGATCTATTTTTCTTATCAAAAATAATCAATCAATGTTTTACTAGATCCATTTTTATAAGTAATAATATGTTCATCTCTTTTCTTAAATAAAGTATTAACTACAAAATCATAAGCTAAGGCAAAATCTAATATAGTCTACTTCTTCTTCATTAAACCAAATCCATAACCACCATGAATACTTTTAAAATCTTCACTCTAACATGTCCATTTAAATCTCCCCAATAAATACTTCTTGAGGAATTATAACTTTGTAAATATCAATTCATTCCAAATAATCTTTATATCATTATCCTTCAAACTTTTATCTATAATCACACTACACCATTTCTAGTTCGACTTTTTACCAAAGTTTAAAACTATCAATCTTCAGCCTTCTCCCCAACCCATTTAGTTTCTTGAACACATAAAATATTTATCTTTCTATGAACCATAATATCTATTAATTCCATTAATTTACGTAAAGTACCTATATTCCAAGATCCTAACCTAATTCTAGTTTCATGGACTAACTTCTTTGCGCATCCGTCCATAATGTGGGAACCTTGCTTATTTAACTCGCCCGAGGCGTAGATCTGACTAGCACATTTTTCACGTATTCAAACCATCTGGTAGCATTAAACTGGGGCCTAGCATTAACACAATGATTTAAAGGATTCATGTCATAATTATTTCGACAAATTTTACGCTGGCTGTCGACTACCTAACGCAACCCTCCACTTTTTGCATCCGGACTTGGGACCGGCAATGGTAGTGTTTCCACCATCATAATCATTCACATTTTTTAATGCAAGGAACATGACGAAGCATGGTTGGCCCCTTAATTATGGGAATCACTATATACTTAATCTTAAGACCAGTCCGCATTCCATAATGGCTTTGGCTGACCCCTTGACTCATTGTTCATGCAACACGTGGTCAGAATATTTCAAAATTCGTTGTAAAGCTCCATGGCCGGTCACTCCAAGAAGGTTCATGAAAATTGCAATTTAATTGGTGCCACTCTCTTAACTTATTTGGCTTGAAAAAACCCTAGTGATTTTTTATGATATATATATTGTTTTTTTTTCCTACATAAATGCCATGTAACCTCTTGAAAGAATAGATTGGAATGAATTGGGTTTACTTTTTTCTTAGTTACAAATTGATGAGGTTTGGTAGTGAAACCCTACAAGGAACTTTTGTTAGTTTCTTAGTTACCTTGTGTTTTATCCTTCCTCTATGTTCTTCATGCTTTCCCTAGCATCAAACCCTACTCCTAGACAATTCCATCTCTTCCAGTACAATGGAAAAATAACTCCAAAGCACCTCCTACTCTTTGGCTAGCCCCTCCATACACTAAAAACAAAAGTCTCAAGATTGGGCTCTTCCATGAAACTCTAAATTAACCTTAAAAAAGATTATTAATACTCTAAACTAGCATGTTAGTCCCTCCTATTTCTATTAAAACACCCTCTGTTTCATCAGCCTATGCTAGTATTTCTTACTTTAGAACTTCCCCTAAGACTTTTTTTTTGGAACACTAAGAAAAATTATCTGCTTTTGAGTGTCATAAAAAAATCTTACATGCAAAATCAAGTTAAGGACACAAATCTTATTTTTTGGAGAATTTGAAAACGTTAAGTTCAATAATTTTGAGGAATTTAGAGATGATAATCTTTATTTGATGATGAATTTATTATGTTATTGATACTTACCATTTGTTTGATATGGGATATTTGTATGTTACAAAATTTAATTTGGACTAGAAATGTAAAAATTTTCATATGTTTGAAACTTGTACTATGATAATGTGTAGATCAATTGATGATGGTAGTGCAATGAATGCTATCTCCACTCATGCACTCACAAGGGCTAATCTAAAGCTTAAATGTCATCTTAAGCTATTCCATGTTAGTTGTCAGTCATATTAGCTACTGGATGTTTAGTTCACATTAAGCTAGGCAGTTATAAAGACTAAATTTGGTGTGATATCTACTCCAGGGACTTGACACATATCCTTTTAGGTAGATCCCAACTTTATTTATGATCATGCTTATGTTATTTATCAGATGTTATTTATTATGATCATCATGCTTATATTTTCAAACACAAAAATAGATTGTTAAATTATTTCCTATGAAGCCCTTGGACAAGAAGCCTCGACTTACAACACATAAATCTCCTTTTGAAAACAAATTTTATACCTAGACAAAAGACAAATATACCACTCCAATTTCTTGTGATTGACTCTTTTATTGATTCATTTTCCTCACCTACTATCTTATGCATTTCTCTTATTGAACCTATCTTGGCCGTTTCTGATTTTGACACTAAGATTTGCACTGAAAACATTAAATTTGAAATTTCAAAAGAATAGTTTTCTGATGAGACTTCCTTCACCTCTTTCAACTATATAATGTATGAATCTAATGTTGAGCATCACAAAAATATATGGAGTGTGAATATTAAGGTGGATGTATGGTGGAATTAGGATGGCTATTTAATAAGGTATGGAGCATCAGAATTTTAGAAATTAGATAGCTATTTCGGGCATGCTAGTATGTGAGCAAGAACACTTTTCTGAAAGGGCTTGTAAGGAGTAGTGCGGCAAGCACTATTACAAATATATGTTGGTGTTTCTAGTTTATAAGATCAATATCCAATGCAATGTAATGTTGATATGGATATTAGATAATAGTTTAGGTAAGTAAAAGATCAATATCTGATGCAGTGTTTGATAGCTACTAATGGTAGAGTTTATTGTTATTTAGTCTTATATGATGGGATGGATTGTGGTGGTATTTTTTAAAATTTAAATTCATTTACATCATTGGATACCATAACTAAGTTGTATGTGGTTGCACTATGTTGTTTATTTTGAGTCTGCTTCATTTTATATAAAGTTTACACATATCAATTTGTGCCTTTAGTAGTATATTTCATGTGTTGTGCTTCACTTACTGCAAAGCACATCATCGATGCAAAATGCTTGTTTTGGTGCACTTTGTAGCATTCTATTTTTCTTTGCAATGTGCATGAAGTCAACACATAGATCTTTTTCTTCCCATACTTTTTAGTATATCAGTTTTTGAATTGTTACTTGATCACTTAGTACCAATTTGCTTCAATGTAAATGTTGAACCAATTTGGATTGGAATATTCAAAACGAATGACATTAAAATGTGTAGCATGATTTCTGTTTGTTTGTAAGAACTAACTTTTTGCAAACTCTTTTATTATGTTTCAAGCTGCAGTGAGTTTCATTTTCAATCATTTTTAATAAATTTTATTACTTATTATTATTATTATTATAAGTACTAGTAATAGTCTAACTTATTATTTCATTAATTTAGCATTATTCTAGTGTTATAAGTAAAAATTAAAACTAAAGATCATTTTCTTGCCCTCAAAATTTTCTTGGTCTTTACTGAAAGTTGTTTAGACAATGAGAACTCAATTTCATTTAGTTTCAACTAAACAAATACTTGAAATCACTTCTAAAAGTGAGATCAAATCAATCACAAATACTGGCATGAGGCTTGGTTCTTCCTTTGAGAGATTTCTATCCTTGTTCTTTACTTGAATTTTTTACTGTTGTTTTATATGTGTGATTGAAATTTTATTAAGTATAATAAACATCAAATTTCTTTTTCATAGTATCAACTTGGTCATTGCTAAAACTTTAATGTTTGTTTTTTATCTTGTTGTGGAATTTCTAAATTTGGTGATTATTAAATTATCATTTATAATGAAAGAAATGTATATTAAATGCAACTAGTTTTTGCTAAAGTTTAAAATTGGTAACTTGAGGATTGTGATTTGTGTGTTTTCATTGTGTATCGCTTTTTATATTGCATAACCCTTGACCCCTAACTGCTCTACATTAAATAATTATTAAGTGTACAGCAATTCAAGCTACAAGCTTGTTAATATGCATGATGAAATAAAGGATCTCACCACTGCATGTTTGTTTTGGTGGCCTAGCTTAAACTGGAACTATGGATCTAATTTTTGGTCCATTTTTTGGAGTGATTATTTTAATGGCCAGTCTAGGTTTAGGTGAGGCACAATTATATGCTTTTCCTGGTCTTCGAGCACTTAATACTTCGGGTGATTTGAAACTACTGTAGAGTAGTGGTTGTTGCCCTTTTTTGGATGTCTTTTGGCTATGAGTTTTGTTTTAGATGGATATAGTTTGTTTGACTATTTTGGTTTGGAATTATTTACCCTTTTGGAGTGTGGAAATTGGGTGGGCTGGGAGGTTTCCTATTTTTGCTTTCTTTCTTTAAGTTTCCATTTCGTGCATTGTGTCATTCGTAGTTATGATGTTTACTTTGGCCGATCGGAGGATTACATGTGTATAAACGGTCATCCACTTGATACCCGTGTTCATGTATTAGCTTATTTGGCTATCATGATATTTAAATTAAAATGGGGAGTTCCTTATTATCTTTTAGAGTTAATTTAAATTTAAATTTATATAATCTTATGCCAAATCTTATCTACTATAGCCTAGGTTATTAATAGCATATAATTAATTGTTTTTAGGCATGTAATCGAGAATTTGGTTTGAATAAAATTTATCTTTTCACTTTTAGCTTGTGAGTGCAAGTTAGATGTGTGATTCCTAGGGGAGGTCATCTTCTTGTATTGGCATGAGGGTTGATTTTTCTCCTATTTTTATATTTTCATTCTTTACTCTATTTAATTTACATTATTTAACTTTCACTAGTAGAACACATGCATATTTTTATCTAGTTTGGAATATTATCAGGCATTTTTTTGTGTACTGTACATTTGAATACTTTTATGCAAATAAATTAATGTTACTCAGAAGTAGGATTTAATATGCTGCAAATGCTCTTGGTGTTTGTGTGAACTACTATTTTCTATTGTGGGCATTATATCTGGCTGCATACCTTGTCTCAGTGATCGCTGACTCTAATTATCTTTTACATGCAAAAACCACATCCATGTTTTTTTTTATCTGTCGTTATCCACTTCATCATTTAGTGCTTCTTCAATCAGAAGATTACAGATCTTGATGATGATAATTTAAGTTGTATCTTTTTTATCATTCTTACATTTTTCATGTTCTTTATTGCAGTATTGATCATAAGTAATTTTTTTTTTTAATTCTGAATATGTATTGTAAATTCAGCTAATCCTTGCACTATTTATATCTTGATTTATTTTCTTACAAGTCAACGAGCAATTCCTCTAGGACTTAAAACGTGCTGGATTATTTACTATATGAACCATTTTTTGGTTTGTCTACTAGTTTTGAACTCTTGGGTTGGAGAGCAAAATGAGAATAGGCATAGATAATGGTAGGGTTGACAGTTTATCTGCAGTGAACATGGCCCCTCTCTATAATTTGATGCATTTGTAGATAGATATTCATGCTCCGGAATTGTAAAAATAGATCACAGGTAATTTTTTTGTTTTTGATTAAATGTTATATATTTTATGATGAGAGGTATGTGTTTTGATTTTATCTCTCACATTAAGGCAGTCTAAATAGCATTAGTAGTCAAGATTAAGATAATTTAAATAGCAATCAAATTGTTTAAGATTAGATTATCTCAATCTTGATGATCGGAAAGTGAAGGGGGAAAAAAAGAAAAGGTCTCAATTATCATCAATTAACCCACTAGATTTATATGATAGCACTACTATTAAGCAACATTGAATCAAACACACTCTATGCATTAATTGGCAAGGCATAAACTATTAAAAACCATTTAATCATGCTAAAGTGAAGAAATTTCATTCACAAAGGTTCTCATTTTCTATTTTCAAGTTGAGAACTCTGAATCTTCAGATTTTTGGTTCATTTAATGCAGCTGCAGCTTTTATAAAGATAATTATAAAATTATTATATGAAAAATAGCTTTTTATAAAGCTGTTGTGGCTGTTGTAATATTTTTAAAAAAATTCAAATAATAGTTTTTTAATCTTGATCATATTTTAAAAATATTGATTCTCAAAAATAACTTTTCGACACATAATTTTCTAAAAAATAGTAAAAAATTGTTAGCTAAACGAAGCTGTAATTATTTTCTGAAAAATAAAATAATGAGAAAGCTGTTTCAAATACACCCATTGTCTTCATTACATTTATTTTCTAATCCAAATCACGTAATGTTCTTCTCATAAAAATCTAACGCAAATGCTAAATGAACTGCTGCAGGTCGTTTTGGAAGGGGCCAGATGCAAAAGCCTTTCGAGGAAGCTGCTTTTACTCTGAGGGTAGGAGAGATAAGCGGCATTGTGGACACAGACAGTGGCGTGCATATCATCAAGAGGACTGCCTAATGCTGACAGCCTAACCTTTTGATTCAGTAAACTATAAATTTACATGATTTTTCCACCTTTTATGACATTAAAATTTGATGAATAATTGCTGCATAAAATAACTAAGGCACTATCATCTCTCTGTTTATCTCTGAGCATTTGTGTAAGCTCAATGGATTATCTGTGTAATAATAGACGACTAACTATCAGCCATTCAACTGGATTTATACTTGCCTGTTTTCAAACGTTGAGAAACTGAAACAGGTGTGACTACTAGGCTATGCTCACTGAAATTTCTTTATGGTATTTGGGTTTAGTGTTTGTTTTGCCCAATTAGGTTCGTAAGGTTGAAGTCACATTTTAGTGGAATATAAATTATGGTTCATTTGCTTATTTATGCTTTGTTTATATTATGGTTTTAAAAAAAACAATTATACTTTTAGATGTCATTCGGGTAAGTGTGATAAATTATCTGATTATTTATATTTTTTTTTTTTAATAAATTTTTGCTCACGATATTCGGATAATCTGCTGGTCACATGTTGGGGCGGTGTAAAAATATATCACCATTGATGTACATTGATGTTTAGAAATGGAGAATCTATGATGAAAAAATTATTTATTTTAACTTGATATGATTAAGTGTGATGACTGTCATATATTTTAATTTTTTTAAAAATAAAAAATTTATAATAGTTATCATAATTTTTTAAATAATAGTTTCTTTTTTATAATGATTTTATTATTATTTTTTTAAACAGTTATAGTAACCTCATTGATTTTAAGTTTGATGATGTATTTATTTTCTTGATATCTATTGACTGGGCGATCTATTTCTCTTGCAAGTAGCTAGAGCTGCTAATCTATTTCCTGCAAGTGCCTGATTTAAATGTTGGAGAAAAAACTGGAAGAATTATGTTAAAGAGCACAAATTTGGTGCATGAAGATTTCGATTCCGGATCCTGACATTTTTCAGGATTTTTATTTGTTAAATTAGCTGGTATTTATCTTATATGCTTTGTTTTATATATATTTTTTGGATGAGATATTCATTTTTATTTTAAGATAAAATAAAGAATAACGCTCTTTCAAGATATGATGGAAATAAGAAAAATTTTCAATTTATTTTTAATAGTGATCATTGAAACTTATAAGAGATTTTCATTATATTGTATTTAATTATCGAAAATTTGTTTTTTGATGTTAAAATATCATGTATATATATATATATATATATATATATATATATATATATAAGTGTAGACCAACGAAGGGGCAATGAAAAGCATCATTTTGAATTGACACTCATTAAAAATTTAGCAACAATATATCACATCTGAGAATTTAAAATTCTTTGATGAGATGTTTTTTTTTTTTTAAAGCTAAAAAATATATATGACTTTTTCAATATATATATATTTAATAACTAGTAGTCTCAGTTTTCTGGAATTCAGTCTCTCTTTTTTTTTTTTTTATAAATGATTTTGTTGGAATTTGAAGAGATAATGATTATAATTTTAAAAAAAAATCTCCCTTTATTGATATATTTGATTTTTTTATATCAAAAGCATGACAAATTCTTCTTATTTATCTTTGAGTAATATTTCATATAAATATATAAATATATTATATATTTAAAATTTTATTAAATTATCTTATAATTTATTAACACACTCGAATAAGCATTATTATTAGCTTTACACAACTAGATTAAGGTGCTTTACACCACTACGTTTTATTAGCTTTACATATTCTGATTTTTTTTTTTTCTTATAAAGCTGAAGTAAAATCTGGCAACTATTATCGAATTAAAATAAATAAATTAAACATAGCTCCACCTACCCACATAGAAAATAGACCCTCCAGCTAATGTTGTTGGATATTTCAACGGTTGTTAGGCTTTCATCTTTTTTATGCATATAATTTAGATTACTTCTACTTAATTTTATGATATGTAAATAATTGACTAAATTCTTTTTAAATATTTAATAATAATTATTAATATATGAATTTTCTCTGTATTTATTAATATATATACATAAAAATATTTTAATTTTTTATCAATGAATATAACTTTACAATTAAAACTTTCAAATAAAAATTCTACTTCGATAATAACTTCTTTCTCACAATAACTTTTTTTAAAACAATATATAAAATGTATTTAAAATAACTTTATGATTATTTTATTTTTTAAAAAATAAACAAAAAATAACACAATTATATTTGACTATCAATTTTTTGATTAATTTTCAAAATATTTTATCATAAAAAATAATTTTTAAAAATCATAACTATTAAAATATAATGACCAACAAAAAATTATTATTTAAATTTAAAAAAATATATATTTATAATGTAACTTTTAAAAAATTATTTTCTCCATAATAAAATTATAATCAACTTTTCAAAAAATTACAACTACTCTAAATAAATCCTAAATTTAATCTCTTTATCTATGATACAACCTAATCAAATTTAAAATTAATATCAATTTCTAGATACAACCTAACCAAATTGACAAAATCTAATATATTTTTAATAATTTCAAGTAAAATGGGCCTGTAAGAGCTTCAAAACTACTTAATAATTGATAGCATGAAACTGAAGCAAAGCATGATATTAATGTTTTGCTTTTTACTGTTTTTCCCATCATCTTAAATTTATCAAAATATTTTTATAAATTAAAAAATGATTTATAAAAATCACAAAATGTGTTAAATTGTCTCAAAGTATATATATTTTTAGAAGCAGATTATGAGATCAAAGACAAAAAATACCAATATTTTAATCCTTAGTAGCTGCTTTTCCTAACTCAAAAAACTACAATTAAAGCTTAACCAATTGAAACTTAAGCTTTACAATGCAGAAACAGCTTCTCACTCTTAGAAAGATCAAAGTAACAAACAATCAATTCCTCACAGTCAAAATATCAAAGCTTTCAAATTAGCAACAAACTAAATCTCTGAAGCCTGCAGCCACAGCAAGAATATTAAGCTTCAAGATTAAAAAAGAAAAACTCAATTCAGCAATCAAAACTCAACCTGAAAGTCCATTAAAAGTTCACAAACAAGCTCTCATGAGATGGATACAGATCATAAAAACCAAAATATATATCACACGACAAAGACTTCAGAAGACAATGGCAATGTACAAGTAATAGTAATAATAATCACAACGCTCACATCTCATAACTGCAGCAGATACTGGCAAGATAGGATAGAATCACAATAACTAGAGAAAAAAATTTATGATAAAAAGAAAAACGTTCAGCTCCTTGTCAAGAACTTGGTATTAGTCAATGCTTTTGTTGAACAGCACACTTTCTGAAGGGGTTGGTTGGTCATCTTAGCCATTTCCTCTCTGATAAAAGGGAAGAAAAGAATTGAGGATAGGATGTTAAATTCGATCTGAATTAGTTGGTTTTGCATTAACAAGCTAACAAGAAAAGGAAGCAATGAGAACAAAAAAATATATCTAAAATCTCAATATAAATGATGTAAATTTACAGCAGTAATGACTGTTAAATATTCTAAAAAAAATTAAAGATTGAAAAAAAAAGCTAATCTTGTGATATATTTGTCATCCATAGCTATAATCATTACTATACACACTTCCACTTGTCATCATTGTCAACGGTTCTCCATCTTCTATTTTTGGAGAAGGCTTTATTTACCCTTCCCAAAACCTCATATTCTCCAATATGTTATACTAATTTTTAATAAGTTGATTATCTATACATTGTCTTAGAACAACCCACAACTGTTTGTAACATTTTATTCAACTCATTATATCTTTTAATATCTCAATTCGAAGAGGATGTTTTATTGGGGTGTTGAATATGGAGACCTCTACAACTTGCGGACAATCACCATTTTACACTTGCTTCCACAATACTCCATATCGATGGCATTATTATGTTGGCAATCTTCTGTAGCTACACTTAAGGAATTTATCACACACATTCTCTTCTTTTACATTTGAATGCTCTGCTTGTGAAGTGGGCAAACATCATCATATGATATGCCCCGTCTATTAAAAGACTATCGTCTTTTTCCTTATTAATCAGTTCATTCTAATATTTGGGCTTTGAGCCTTGGTTTGACTCATTTAGGGTTTCACTACTTCTTTAGCTCTCTTTATTAATCAGTTCATTCTAATATTTGGGCTTCGAGTCTTGCTTTGACTCATTTAGGGCTTCACTACTTCTTTAGCTTTCTTTATGATCATTCTTAAGTCACTCAGAAGTATTTGATATATTTTGAAAGTTTTATCAAGAAATTAAAATTTAATTTTTTTTGCTTCACTAAAAATTGTATTGATAATGCTCAAGCAAACCCCATTTCAAATTTTTATTTTGAGAATGATATCCTTCATCAAATTATATGTCCATATACTTTTCAACAGAATAAATTCCTTGAACACAAATATCGACACCTCCTAAATTTTGCTTGTAGTCATGTTTCATATGAACATCCTTTATTAGTTTTGTGGAGATATGATCCTAGTTGTTTGTTATCTAACTAAGCATATATCCCCACTACACTTCTTGACAACGGCTTGCAAAGAAAAATTTATCTCCAAATCTACCTCTCTTTGCTCCCACATGTGTTTGGTCACCTCTGCTTATTTCATATTTTTCGTAAAATAAACACTCTCCCCAAGTCACTCGTATATTTCTTGGATACCCTAGAGCTCAAAAAGGATATAGATGTTAATATCCCAATATCAAATGCCAATACAGTTCAACTGATGCCATCTTTCATGAGAACACTTCTTTCTTTTGTATCACCATTATTAAAACATCACCATATGTTCCTCTTCCTCGAGATGATTCATTCTCAACCTCTCCTCCTTCATAAGTGTACTCTAAAATACCTTAACCACCACCAATTGCAATATCCCTCATCATCATGTCTATTTCTATTGATGATCCCTCTTATGAGTCTATCGCCATTATTGAAACATCCCTCATACATTTCAACTGATATCTTTCAGGACAAAACTACTTTCTTTTCTATCACCATATGTTCCTCTTCCTCCTGATGGTTCACTCTCAACCTCTCCTCTTTCTTAGGTGTATTCTAAAAGACCTCAACTACCTCCAATTGCAACATCCCTCATCATATTTCTATTGATGATCCCTCTTATGAGTCTATACAACTTATTACAATATAATGAGCCAAACAACAAATTACTTATCACTTCATCCACTTGACGACCTTTGACTACTTATCCCCATCCTATTTCCATTTTACCATACATAATTGTCTTAACACTCAGGACATATATACTACAACTTTATTTACGAAAACAGACTATGGATGCTAAGACATGCCCTTCATAAATGGCAAAATCAGAATTAGTTGCCCCTCCCTATGGAGTCCAACCAACTGTGCCGTTGGGTTTTTGCTCAAGTATTATTTTGGTGGCTTTAATTGACCAGTATACAATTTGGATGGTTGGCTGCCAAAAATTTTACTCTAGTCTATAAGACATTATTTAAAATTTTCTAGCTTATTACTATACTTAAAGCAATCAAAATTCTAATCTTTGTAGTCATTAGTAAAGATTGATTCATGCCATAAATGGATACTAGTAACATCTTCCTATATAGTGATTTAAATGAGGCAGTATATATGGATCAACCTCTTGAGTTTTTTGCTCTAGGGGAGACATGCATTTGCCTATTTAGAAGGCCATTTATGGGGTCAGCTACAGTTGATAGGGTTGGTTCGACAAATTATGTAATTTTGTTGCAAAAATTGGTCTTCAAAGTAGTATCATTGATTACTCTATCCTTGTTAAATATAAAACAGTAGGCTAAATCATGCGAACTAATCATGCCAATGATATGTTACTTGGGGTGATATAAATGTAAATCTACAATAAAACATATCTTACATAATTAATTTGTAACCAAATATCTAAAGAACCCAAATACTTATTTGGGATTAAACTTGTTATAACAAAAAAGGGTCTCTTTATCTAAAAGAAATGTCATTGATCTTATTAAAGAAATTGAAATTTCTAAGGTGCAAACTAGTTGATATCCACGTGGACAAGCAGATCACATATGTGAAGATATAATATATGATAATCAACTTCAGTAAAGAAGAATATTGGTTTATTTAAAAGTTGGATGACCTAATAAAATTTTTTATTGTTAGGGCAATAAATCAACATATTTAAAATTCAAAACAAAACACTAGGATGCAGTTTTCACATTTCTAGATTTTTTTTTAGAACATTATATTATAACTAGCAAATGATGGACATCAACGACAATTACTAAGAATTGCCAAAAAAAAAAAATACATTAGACAAAATAAACATAGCATGATGCCTAAGGATACATCAGATTAGAGAATCACACATTTAGCCGCTTTGTTTGAAGCCTAGTGAAAATGGGAGAGTGATAATAGATTTTTTTTTTCTTATTTTATCCTCATTCGAAAAACAAGATTTGAAACCTTTTATATTCCAAAGTGTTATAACTTAAAATAATCTCATTAGAACAATTAGGTTGTTGATGTCTTCACAAATAGAAGGATGAGGAACTTAAAGAATATGATGATCAATACCCTTGAAATTACTAACAAACGAAGTAAATGCCACTTCTATAGAGCTAAAAAGGGTAAAGGCATAATAAGGACAAAATCTAAAGAGAGGTCAATTGGCTTCGAATTCCGAGAACAAACTTGATCTAACGAAGGAGCCACAACTATACTAGGAGATAGGAAGTCGTAAGCTTTTGAATATACCTTTATGCATGAATGTTAAGATAAGCTTTAAAACATCGGAGTTGTGCCCTTAAAAATTTGCAAAAGGAGTAATATGTGGGGATATCTTTGAATTCTACTTTTCACCAATATCTACAGGATAATGAGCCAATATGTACCTTCATTTTTAAGTAAAAAAATAATCCATTTCTATCAAAACTCCAACCATACATGACCTTGGAAAATGAGTTGTAGCAACTTCTTCATGCAATAGAAAAGATTTATTAAAATAATGTAACCATAGCCAAGGAAAAGACATTCATACATGAGTGATAGCTAGTTTCTTGAAATTGTTAAAATATAGAGATTACTTAAGCATACGTATTACATAGCCACTAATATAATAGGACTACTAAGAGAAAATTTGATGCAATATGCTTGGTTTAATGACTTTAATTAAGTAATCATCAACCAAGTGTAAATTTGAGAGAATTCTGTGATTAACAACTATAATAGAAAAAATACCTATAATAGAAAAAAATATGATATAAAAAGCTCAGAGATTTTATCCTTAGAAAAAACAAGCACCAAGTTTTCCTTAGAATTGAGTCTTGATAAAAATTAAAAAAAAAAAAGATAAATGGATGGAAGAAGAGGGATGTGATCTCAATTCCAACAATCTGCCCTCCATATTTGCAAAGAAGTGAAAATTGTTAGTAGGAGTGCATTATCCAATTATATGGAAGTAGAAAGAGGAGCCTCTGAGTTGATAGGACTACCAAAACAGGTGATAGCATTAGTAGGCATAATTTGGGGTATTGATGCAATCATAGGAACCATCACAATAGACAACAACAAAGAAGGATGTTGACTTGCATAGCTAAAAGTCTTCACATTTTAAGATGCATAAAATCAAACCGAGTACCTACATTAAGCATTCACTAATACCGACTATGATAGACCTATTAATGATACAAAGTCAACTTTTAAATACTATGTTCTTATGAGAGGTAATCTGATTACTTAAAAAAAGAGTAGGAAGCAAATTATTGAATCAAGATTTAGTGTTAAAAGTAGCTATATAGAGATAAGACTTGTACTAAATGTGAAATAATGTAAGATACTACTAGAAGAATTTGTTTTTCTAATAAATAAGCCTATGGTTATGTACTGTGGCAATCATGCAACAATATGCATTGCCATTTTATTCATGAAAAGAGCAATATATATTATTATTGTGTACAAGATGTTATGATTTTGAAGAAAATTGTTACCCCTCTTGTTTCAAGTTCATAACAAGTGGCAACTTTCTTCATAGAAGGTTTGGGACCTCACTTATTTTCTTGTTGATGTAACAAGCAGAAGCAAATTAATATATATGCTCCACCTTGATGGGAATATAGTGTATTAGGAAATAATTTTAAGATATTATTAAATGAGGAAAGTATATATTTTGGGATTGACTCTCTTTTTCTATTGTATTTATTTTATAAGCTTATTTGCAGGCACCATTGCTTAATGAATAAAACATCAAATTTCTATTCTCTTTCTTTAACAGTAAGTTAATTAAGTCTTGATTTATTATGCCAACATTATCATGCAAAACCTATGCACATGAGCAGGAAGGAAAACATTCAATTCTAAGGGCATGAGTGGTCCAAAGTTATTTAGATAACTAGACAATAGTGTTATTTGGATAATAATGATCTATTAACTGTTGTTGATTCAACTATTCAAGTATATCTCACTTAAATAATTTTATTTTATTTAAAACGATCAATAGTGATTAAAAACTTTTTTTTAAGCAAACATGAAATATCATCACTCAAATTGATAATATATGGTAGGGCACTATTAGTACCACATTGCTATAAATCCCATAAGGTAAGATACAGAAAACGAATTATAATTAGCCATAATCAAACTCCTAACTAGATGAATCATATTTAACAAGTTCCTTAATAGAAGATGAAGTAAATCTTGGATAATTTGTGTGAATTTTTTTTTATCCCTTCCATGTTTTTGTGAGAATTGAAAAAAAAAAAAAAATCTCATTCCAAAGTGGTTCATCATCGTTGGATCTAATATATTCTTTAAAAGGTAAATTTAGCTCCATACTCACTGGAACAACATAAACTAAGGAATGATTCAAATTGTTATCTCTATAATTAGAGATAATATTTGATGAAGGAACAACTATAAGCATCTATTGAGAAGACTTTCTTAGTATGTGAAGAAAGTGGAGGGTCCAAGAGAAATGAATGCATGAGTGCCTCAAAGATCCATTAGAATATTTGAGATATTCTCCTGAGGGAAGATGTGGCCTCCTTATTTAAAAAATTACTATGAATAACCTACACAATCTTTCGAGGAAATCAATTCATCTAAAATTAAATCAACATTCTTACAAAAAGATATATAGTAGCCAAGGAGAAGACAATGATTATAATAAAATAAAAACCTCTCCAACAATAGTATTCTACAATTAACCATTATGCTAAGCACTATTCCAAAATTTCACTTTAAAGATAACACATATATCAACTACCGCCATATGATGGGAAATAGATGCCGTGGCAACATCCAAACATAATGGATTACTAAAATCGAACCCAAAGAAAATAGCATTGATTTACCAAAGAGATACACTATGAAAAGAAGAAATGGTATCATTAGTTGTGTCAAATTCTAATGACCAATTTATCAATCTTAGACAATCCCTCAATACTAAAGGCGAATGTTTCAAAACTTGGATTTCATTTTGATTTTGGTAATTTGTTGCTTAATAATTTTGTTAATCAGTTTCAATGACTTTTTCTTTTGTTGATTTTTTTATAAAATTGGTTTATTTAAATTATAGAATGTGTTAAAAGAGATATAAGCTGCTCATTAAAATACACCAGTAATTTATACATAGCATGTAATACAAGAAATTAAAATGAATGGCAATTCTAAACATCTCTCTTCATATATATAGATACACACACATAGGAAGCAAAAAGCTAAGTTGCTATCAGGATCCACAAGCAAATTTTAAAGTTTAAAACATAGCTAAAGGACAAAATTGATTACTTTAAGGCACTACCCTCCAAGCAAATAATATACACCCTAAAGCTTAGAAGTTAAAACTAGATAAAAGATAAAATTTCAAAACCTATTACCCCACCAATCCAATCGCAGCATTCCTTTACAAATTACCTAATTCTCCAGCTTCTAGCCAACCCCAAAGTCCTCTTTCTCCTCCTAGGGCAATGGCGTGGCCCA
This sequence comes from Cymbidium sinense, assembly GCA_021442155.1. Taxonomy (NCBI): domain Eukaryota; kingdom Viridiplantae; phylum Streptophyta; class Magnoliopsida; order Asparagales; family Orchidaceae; genus Cymbidium; species Cymbidium sinense. The sequence goes on along the minus strand of CM038214.1, from coordinate 295,266,290 downwards.
CGTGGAAGCAAGGAACTAAACTAAGGCAATGGTGATGAGTACTGACAATACACAGAGTTAAACGATGACAAAGTCATTAGTACCTCATTAGATGAGAAAATTTGGAAAACAAGATCAGTTAGTCAGAAGAAATTGGCTGAAGATTCAGCCGAAATAAGCTGAAACCGAGCTGAAACTTAAAACCTTACCTTAAGCCTAACGTTATATACAAGCAGAGTTGAACGCATCTATATGTTATCAAAACTTGACTCAAATGTCACTTATGTATTTTTTTATTCAAAGAAATCACAAAAACAAAAAAAATGACATATAGTAATACCATATCATAACACGGTAGAATTCAATGAATGGATAATTAATTCAATACAGCCAAACATTCTAGCAGTCAGAACTGTTTTACGGCAACTTTAAAAAAGAAAAAAAAAACTCTGCAGTAGATTTAGGCCTTTTAACCAAGCAACAGTAAAAGAACACGTGACTTAGCTTATGATTTTAAAAGTATTCATAATATGGTTTATTAAGAAGAAGGTAGGATTATATTAGATTTTTTAAATTTTACGATTTTATATATATACTTTATTTAAGAAGAGATGAACATATTATTACTTATAAAATGGATCTAAAAAACGTGATTGATTATTTTCTCGATAAGAAAATAAATCATTTAGATCAGAAAGATTGAAGGCCATTCTAAGTGAAAGTTTAAGTCACCAACATCGTTAGTTTTAGATTTTAAGATGAAAGATTATAAGAAAAAATAAATCAAATTATTATCACAGGATTAGATGACACTTAAAGAACACAAATAAAAATATTTTTAAGAAGAAGTACAAGAGCTTAGAATGAGATGTAAGTTAAGTTATAAAAAAACCAAGAAAGTGAAATTGAGTTTAAAAACGGAGAATGGAAAAACTTCTTAATAAAAATAGTTGGTGATAGAATGCGAAAAAAGATAAAAAATAAAAACATTGTTATAAAAGTTAGTTTAGATGAAAAACTTGGAGAATTAGGAAAGATATAAAGTAGAGATTCTAAGAAACAATATATGATCTGAAAAATTTAAATTTTAGTGATTTATATAATATATTAGATATCAAAAGAAGGTGAAAGAGATATATATAATTTAACCAAAGAGATAGGATAAGTATAGACTTAGTTCAAGTGAGGTGTATTAAGGATGAAAATAATAAAGTGTTTTTCTTAAAAAAGGATATTGAAGATAGGTGGATGGGATATTTTAATAAACTTTTCAATGAAGGATCTGAAAGTACGATTGATTTTAACAACCTTAATACCCTAAACAAAAATAGAGAATTTTATTTTTATTGTCATATTAGTAAATCTGAGAAGCTTTAAAGAAATGAAAAAAAAAAACAAGAGGGTCGATGATATTCCAACAAGTGTGAAAATGTTTAAGAGATCAAGAAATTTCTTGGCTTACAAATCTTTTAATGTTATTTTAAAGACTAAAAGATGTCGATGAGTGAAGAAAGAGTTTGTTGGTTCCTATATTTAAGAATAAAGGTGATGCACAAGAGTGTGCAAATTATAGAGGAATTAAGTGAATGTGTCATACATTAAAATTATAGGAGAGAGTACTTGAGCATAGGTTACGATGTGATATAAAAATTTTTCACAATCAGTTTGGTTTTATGCCAAGTAGATCTACTATGGATGTTATACATTTGTTAAAAGGTTTGATGGAGAAGTATAGAGAAAGTAAGGAGGATCTACATATGATATTTATTGATTTAGAAAGCATGATAAAGTTTCAAGAGATATTCTTTGGAGAGTTCTAGAACAAAAGGAGTTAATATTAGTTATATTCAAGTTATTAAGGATATGTATACTGAGACATTGTGTCCAAACACAAGGAGGATTGACAAAATATTTTCCTATTTTTTGGATTACATCAAGGATCAAGCCCTTATCTTTTGCTTTAATATGGATGTGTTCTTCATAGGCATTTAGGAAGATGTACCTTGGTGTATGCTTTTTGATGATATTCTTCTTGTTGATAAGACAGAGAGAGGGAGTCCAAGAGAAACTTGAATTATCGAGGTCAACATTAAAGTCTAAAGGTTTAAGTAGATCTAAAGCGAATATAGAGTATAATTTTAATTGTAGTTACAGAATGGTATGACATTAGGTGAACAAGTCATTAATAAGAGTGAGTGATTCAGATATTTAGGCTTTATTGTTCAAAATAATGGTGAAATAGATGGAGATATTATTAATATAATTCAAGTTGGATGGTTTAAGTGGAGGAATGCATCTGGCCTGTTGTGTGATAGAAAAGTTCCACTTAAACTTAAAGAAAAATTTTATAAGATGGTGGTAAGACTTGCAATGACTTATGCGAATGTTGGCCAATAAAAGAGAAGCATAAGACTAAGTTAAGTGCTACGAGAGATGAGGATGCTCGGATGGAGTGGCTTTACTCTTAGAGATAAAATGCAAAATGAGTATGTTCGGAAAAAAAGTAGCTCCTGATAGATAAGACAGAGAGAGTCTAAGATTTTAACATAAAGAGTCTACCGTCCAATGACGGTTAGAGAGTAGATGCATTAGACCTTATGTTAAGAAAGGTAGAGTAGACCTAAAAAAGACTTGGTTAAAATGTATAAAAATGACCTTAGTATCTTGAATTAAATGAGAATTTGACACATAGACAATAAAATGAGAGGCGGATTCATGTAGACCCACCTTAGTGGGATAAAGTTTGTTGTTGTTGTAGTAGTAAAAGAACATGTGCTGCCAATGCTAGATAAGTTGTCTTAGGTTTGATGTGTGGAATTGATTTTCCTCATCAAATTATGTGAGCAGAATCCTGATGGCATTTCTATTTGGCAAATTTGATAGCAATATTTGCTCCACTGTAGCCAGGTAAAATCAAAGCTTACAACATACATCATTAACATAAAATCCCACATCTAGCACTAACCAACAGTAAAATTCACAGTTTCATAGCTATCTCTTCATATGATTTGTCTTTAGGCATTTAAATATCAGTAAACTTCTAAATATATTGCCTCAGGACATGATATATAAAAAGTAAGAATAAAAAAGTATATCAAGGCAGAGATTTTACCAGCAGAATTATGATTCTGTTGCACTTGTGAAGTTGACCTCTGCATTCGAGGGGATGAACTCTGCTTTCCATCCCCATTTGGTAAAGAATGTCTCTTCTTTATGTAATTATCTTTGTCATGCGTATCTGGACTTGTTTTCTGAGAGATACTAGTATTGACCTTAGCCCTTGCAGACTCAGTGGGCTGCATGTAACCTGGTAAATTGCTACTACTGGTTTGAAGCTCGTGATCAACATGATCAGCTTTAACCATGGAAAATGAGTTCCTCCTCTTTGCAGTTTTTGTATCCTTCTTCAAATGATCTCCACTGGTTTGTGCACTTGAATCATTCTTGGAATTCGTGGGCGAACTGTTAATGAGTAATTGGGACCTTTTCTTCCTTACAGGGATGTTGTTTTCTGCCTTAATAGCCTTTGCATCAGTAGATATTTGACTTGATGGTGTCCCATGAGACTCTGGAACAGTAAGATGGCTTACGGGAGATCCTTCTTGTGATGATCTAACAACCTGTGGACCTTTTGCGGAACCCATCACATGTGCATTTGATGTAATTGATTCTTCAGATTGTTCTTTCACTTGTACTTGTTCGGCAGTATTAATTGATCTAGCAGCATTTTCAATGCCCTTGGCCATTATTTGCGACTGAACAACATTTGAATCGCATGAAAGGTCATCTGTTTCAGCAGTCATATCTCCATTGCTGAAATTAGTACTGCTTCCAACAACGCCTTTTGAGATGCTGATTCCTGGAACAGTTTCAGAAAGCCCAGCCTCTGATTTGTCAGGTGAGAAAGTTGCTGAAATCTCATTGCCACGTTCTAAAGTAGCAACTTGATCTATTGGAGTATGACAGGTAAAATTTTCTGCCAGGGGAACTTCCTTGAATTTGGTACCTACCTGAAAATTAACTGATTTTCTGTCATTAACTTGCTCTAAATTGGGGCCCAACTGAGAATGAACTGATTTGGAATCACTGTTGTTATCCTTAGTAGAGGCATGACTTAGAGATCTATTTGAGCTAGAAGCAGCACTCAGCTCTTCAAACTTAGCCTGCACAGCAGCAAAAACTGGATTTCTTGATTTCCTGGATTCAATCACAACATGACCTATTTCCATCTCCGGGGCTTCATGAAGATCCTTTTTGGCACTATTCTCGTTATTCTCTTCAGAATAATTTGGTTTATTAGGGTCACCATCAAGCTCAAGCTCCGAAACTGCATCTGATGACTGAAAGATTAGGCTGTGAACAGAATCAGAGCTTTCGTTTGTGCCGGTAGTGTGTTGATCCTTCTCAACAGACATTGTCTCCTCAATATGTGAATCCAGTTGGTCATTTTGAACTGGAGAATTTGAACCCTGATTCTGCATGGATAAATGAGCATCAAGTTCTATCTTTTCAGAACTGTTGCTTATTGAATCTAACTCAATCTCAGCTGGCACAGCTGAATCACTAGGAACCAACTTTGAATCAGATTGTATGTGTTCAACTGCAACCTGAAACTTATTGTTAACTTCATAAGCATCTAGAGCAGTGTTAATATCCTCTCTCAGATCATCCTGTTTCAAAATTACATTTTGTTGATCTGTCGATGTTAAAGACATCCATCTCTCCAACCATATCCACCCTGAATCCAGCTTCAAAGGATTGCAGCTGATGTGAATGGGTTTGGTCTTAAGTGTAGATTTCGAAAGCTGGTCAAAAATATTAAAACACACGTTTAAGAGATAGAGACAAAACTATTGTTTAAAGGTATATTTGAAAAAGAATAGAAGGGTATTAACCATCACACCTGTCTAGCAAATGCATTGGAAGCTAAGTTTCTGATCACAGGTGGAGTTTTCCTCAATTTAATTTCTGAGCTCTTCATCTGGAATAAGAGAAAGAATGGCGAAAAAAATCACATGTAATGAACAAATTCTTTGTAATAAAGTGCCACAAGTTACTACATTACATAAGTTATTCCTATAAACAAACATGGAAGAAATACATAAGGCGAGGTAAAGAAGGCATTGAAACTAAAATCATCTCTCAAAGGTCTAATGTTGAGAAAATTTGTAACCCTACTGCAAAGAATGTGAGAACAAGGTACTAAGAAAAAAAAAACCGTGCTCAAAGGTATTCATAATCTTTCCATAAGCAACAAAACCATGTCAAGAACAAAATAGATCTCTTATTGAGCTCATCATGCTAGCAATTTTTTTAAAAAGAAATTACAAGGTAGATATTTTGCCTAAACATTACATAGAAAGGACCTACCTTCACTGCTTCCTCATCAAGCTTCTCTTTTGCAGTGAACTTCGTGGATCGGATAGCAAGATGAGCTCTTATAATCCGTTGAATTTTGACAATAGCCAGTATGCAATGCAAGGTTCCAACAGCCTGCTTCCTAACCAAATAACGGCGTATGCAAGCTTGAAGCTTTACAACATTCTTAATTTTTTCAAGTTCTCTTTTAGCCTGCAAATGCATAAAATAAGTTCAAGGAAAAAAAATAAAAGAGCACTAGTAAACCTGCAAATTCCAACTGATAAACAATTACCAAGTATCCCCGAATTGAAGCCTGGAAAGCTACCACAACGTCTTCATGGATGCTGTAATCAACTTTAGCAGTAGATTTATCAGTAACTTGCTCAGATTCTGGAGAAAATACAGATTCTGTGGATGGGACTACAGCTGATGGCAATGTTGAAGCTTCAGTTGTCTGCTCTGCAACTGTAGCTTTCAGTGAAACTGAGGCTTTTTCTGAATTTACAGTATCAACAGCGGCTGTTTGGTTTTGTTTATTGTTTGTAATGGCAATAGATTCTGATATCACATTATTGTTTGGTACATGAAGCATAGCAGATCTCTTCTGAAAACTCCATCTATGCTTACCTGGTGATATTTTACTCTGCAATAGTTCAAAATATAACTTTGACTATAAGAAGGGTATCAAAAAATGACAAATGCAAGAGCTAAACAGGAATCCATTGATAAACTCTTAAAAATGTTTGTATGCAAATACAAACATCAATAAAATTCCAATGATAATGGTGTTTACATAAAAAAAATGCACAAATATTTGACAACCAGTTGAGCAGAATTTCTAATTAAGAAAGAATTAAATGATATAGCATACAGCTTGATAACATGATCATGGTCATAGATGGAATATATAAACCTATTGAAATCGAGAGAAGAATGCATATTGTGTATATGAATGTTTGCATTAAAATATCAGGAAAAAACATAAGGATTTATAGTTTTGCAAGCATATTAGATATTAAAACAGGCTGAGTATGCAGAACTAATGTTGAATTCATGTATTCATGCAGCAGACCTGTACTTAGATTCTATTGTATTCCTAATGGTGTATGAAATTCCAAAAACTGAAACATGCATGAAGTCATTAGTAACTGATTTTGCTTAAAAACAATTATTTTAGAAGTAAAATGGGCACTCTCTATCCTTTAATTAAAAAAAGATCTGAATTGTGAACATAAGAGATATGAAGCCTTGCCTTGTAAGGATTGCTACCACTACTTAATTCACCAATAGCTCATTCATGCCCATGCAAACGCAAAAAAAAAAAAAAAAAAAAAAGCCTAAACACTGCATCTAATCGCAAAAGAGTGCATCAATGATAAAGGAAGATTGCAATAATTGTTGTCAACTGATGAAAATATTATCTTTTATTTAAAATCCACCATATCAAGCACTTGCTTGAGTGGTATTGCCTTTGTTCTCCAAGAAGAATGTTAGACACAAATCCTTGAGAAGAAAACAAAAAACATCATGAAAAGTGTAACTTTGGTGCACTATTAACCCCTCAAACAATGGTAGATAGTAGGTTAATTGCCAGGTTTAAGGTAGGTATTAGGTAACCTAATAATCTGGAAACATGTTACCAAATCCATCCAAAAAAATCCATAAATCCAAAATCACGTTCTATAGTTCATGGAGAACCTTAAAAGATCTCCCTTGTACTCCGAATGACTTCCTAACCATTATTTGCACGAGCATAGTGTGAGGAACAGTGCTCGTTTCTCAACTTTAGAAACCCCAGCCCTCCTCTAAAAACTTTGAAAAATGATAATGGCGAACCAGATCAAACCAGCCATTTCCATATCACCGGAGAAACACTCCAATTAATAACAAAACCCAAAAAAGCTACGTCCCAGGCTTCAAGAAACAGATTTGATAATGATAACAGTACGGAACAAAATCCAGGTGCAACCCTAAGCTTGATCAGAAAAAAAAAAGGATGGGAGATAAAGCTGAACCTCTTCATCAACACAGACTCTTCGCAAAATGTTAATTCACTTACTCAAATTGCTAAACAGGACTAAAATCTACAACAAAATCTCGGCAAATTAAACCACAATTCAGCACGGCACCCACCACTAAGATCAGCTGAACAAGAACCAAAAAAAAAAAAAAACAGAGACAAAAAATCACATTTTCAAGCAATGCCGTTGCTGCAGATCTTAGAACAGCGCGATGGAGAAGAAGTAGAATACATACCTCCGGCGGCGGCAAGCCATCGTCGTTTTTGGCCGAATCGCCAGCGCAAGACATGATCTTGAAGCAGGAGTTTAGCGATCTCCCCATCTGAAACTTCTTTACTGCCAAAACAGGGGGGGAAGCCAAAATATGGCGAAATGTGAGAAGCGAAAGCTTCGTCCCTCTAACACTCACAGCTTTGGCAGTGCTCTCGATCACATTCTCGCCTCAGCGGGAGTATATATAGTAATTATTTGTTTATTTCTTAATTTTCCATTACTGGTCACCTGCTTTCTGAATTCGACGTGACGGACATGGAGCGTCTACTTAAATGCGATTCGTTGATTCTCTTGACGTCCGCCGATGCGTGATTTGAGGAATACTGTGCCGCTCGCATTGAAAGACAGTAAAATTTTACGATTGAGAGTGTGATTTCATGTTACTGGATCGAATTTATGAAAAAAAAAACTTGTTTTAAATAGCTGAATCAGTCCTGACCGTTAGGAACCCATTAGGCTCAAAGTTGTGAAATTGTTTCAGAGATAGAATAGGAAAATAAATCAATTACAATAATTGAAGAAAGAGAAAAAAAATTTGTTTGGTAGAGCAAGTTTTCCCAGCTAATTAATGGGTATAAGATAAGAAAGAGTCATTTTCATGCCAGATTATAGGGTGTAGACTAGTGGAGAATCTTATTCAGAGTGTTCTCCATTGTATTTGGATTCTTGAGGTTCAAGCTGCAGAAGGTTAAGTTTGGTAGGAGTTAGTAGGCAGATTAGTAAGCCTTTGAACATGATTATGGGGCTGTTTGAAAGAAAGATTTTTGGGTGTAAAAAAAGTAATGTAGGGGTTTAAATTTTTTTTTGTATTTACCATAGTATAAAGTAAAATTTTTAAGATAATATAATATATTTAGAATGCATTATAAAGATTATTTTTGATGTATTTAGAATTACCGATTTGATTTCCAAATACAATAGATAATGTTATAAAATCGCCACCGCCGCTATCATCGCCACGCCCACACCCAAACTGAAAAAATACTTTACATTATATTTATTTTACTAAACTTAAAAAAATAAACTCATGTATTTATAATGTTTTCAACCAAATAACTCTAAAATAATTCTAAATATATCATATTCTTTTTATATTACATTCCTTTTACATTATATTCCTTTTTCAGGCAACTAAACAGCCTCTATATACCTCCTATTTATAAGTGGATTTTAAAGATGGATTTTTTTATCATATTAGCACTCTAACTATATATTTGATCGTTATATGCTAAGATATTTGATCATAAATAGGATGTAAAAAAAAGCCCACCTGTAATAATTAAAATAATCTACTAATTTGATCAGCATCCAAAACTCTACCTATTCATATCAAGTATGAAAAATCATAATAATATCAAAATGTCTCAAAAATAAATATAATGAATGATCAAGTTTGTACATACCAATTAGATAATTTTTTTTTTTAAAATACTATTTGAGTTAAACTATATATTATTAACTTTGTTTTTTTTTTCTAGCTGAAAAGTTAGGATTTCTTTTAATGTTATTGGTGTTGATTTGAATTATTTAATCATTTAGTTGAATCGTTACTCTCCTATTTTCGGAAATCAATAATTTTTTTGTTAAAGAAAATGCATTGGCTCCTAGTAATAATGAATTCCTCAATTAATCCACTCATTTCACAAAAGATATTCTAACTCATTGTTTACCAAAAACATTATATTTATTATTAATTGGGCATAATAACATGTCTAAATCTGTCTAATTTATCCTTACCACCACAAAAATTTGAAATCCATTTATATTATCATATCTAATATAACATAATTTACTAATTCACCTTTTGAAAAAAAAAGATTTTTTTTCCTTTATTCTTGACACAATGCCAAAATTTTGGAGCTATCACTTCTTTTTATTTTGTATATTTCTAATTATTTTAATAATTTTTTTAATATAAATATTTTATTCATCATTATCATTAGTTATTATTCTCCATATCAAATAAAGAACATTTAGCTTATAAGGATTAACTTAGAAGCAATGGTGGAAACAGGAGAGGGACTAGTCACTCTTAGGTTTTTATTAAACTAATTAATAGCATACAATACATTAAAAAGTCGTCCCCTAAAAGGTATAAAGTTTTTTTTTAATAATTTAATTTTCATACATATAATAATTTTAAAAATTTAATCACAAAGTTATAATTATCTCGATAAATTTAAATATATAATTTTTTACTAGTAAAAGAAATTTTAAGAAAATAAACTTATATAAATATGTATTAAACCTAAATTAAAAAAATACAAGGCCTAGCCCAATAACATAAAAATAATTGAATATATATATCTTAAGTTTTAAAATATGACTCTTTTCCCATACTAGAGAAGATGACATTATAAAATTTGGAATACATGTTTATCTTTTGTTATAAAAAAATTAAGCTATAACAACATAGATATAAAGTTACAATAATCACATGATTGTGGTCAAATTATAATATATGGCTATTAATGATTGATGTTAATTATTGATAGTTATTGGTGATGGCTACTAGTGATAGCTAACTTTAAGCTCTTAAGTTTAGCTCTTCGCTCTCCCCCTCTATGATGAGAATGAAATCTGATTTATAAAATTTGGAATGAACATTTTAATAAACTTTAGTTAAAATCTCAAAACACTTTATCAAATGATTCATATTAATTCCCTCGATCATAAACTAATCTTTCATCATTTAAGTGGCCTAATGATATAAGATTCGAGTGATTTTGAGCTTGTTTTATTTCTCTCATTAAACTACTCAGTTTGACTACAAGCATGCAAAATTTGAAGATTATTTGACCATTCAAATAATACTTTAAAACTTTTAATAACATTTTAATGACTTGATTTGAGCTCATTTGAACTCGAATCAAATAGTTTTTATGTTGATAGAATTGTTAATTGAAAAGTCCAGTTTGACTATAAATTTGTTAAAATTAGAATTCAAATGATTCTTATTTTCATTCTAGTAAATTTTAACATATGTAATACTAAAATTCAATTGTGATGGTATTTGTAAAGAAGTTAAACCCCCTTAAATTTGAGATAAATACTTCTTCACTTTTTTTTCTCTTTAAATATTTGTTTCATATCAATCATATCGACTACTATATTCTTGAAAATAGCTACTGTTGATGTAATGAAAATGTGGCATCATATATATATCATGCTAACTAGGGCTGTCAAAAAAGCTCGTTGTTCACGAACAGCTCGTGTTCAGCTCATTCGTAAAGTATACGAGCCGAACACGAACAAATATTTTAGACTTGATATATAAATGAGCCGAACACGAATAATCCTTTGTTCGTTCATGTTCGGCTCTATGGGCTCCAAAATTTTGCCACCGACCTCTCACAATTGAAGAGTAGTATGATTTATGTGTCGGTGTAATTTTCAGAAGGCAGATTGAATAGTAGATAAGACACTACCCAAAGATTTCGTCCTCATTTGGTGAGGACTTTAGATTCAGTTCCAAGTTTTCTATAAGCGCAAGCCCCTATAGTTAATTATCTCTCTCAATACTGAGAGAGAACTTTCGATTAAGGCTAGTCATTAGATCGCTTAATGCGTAGTATATAGTAGTAGCATGTGAAGTTTAAAATTTTAGAATTTGGGATTTATAATTTATGAAATTCATCATCATTAGCTTAAAGCAAGTGATTGGGAGAATGATGGTGTGCCCGATCTAGATCTCATGGTTCCGTCATCCCGGGCTGTCGTGGTCCTTAGTCTACTTATTCAGCAACACATGGGTTACGTCGTCCAAGAAATCCTCGTAAACCTGAGGTGGTGTTTGTATAAGGAGACAGGCTTAAGTCTACCTTAGCTAACAAAGGGTTTTTTGCCCTATCATGTATACCATATGATTCTCAACTCAAAAGGCAGAGTCATTGGAGAGCATATGGGCTACAATTGTGATCGTAATATAATGGAGCCTACTAGCCAAACCACCCGATCAGAGGACTCTAAATAATCGATCATATGTGAAGCCTTCTTAAGTCACATTGGTGGACATCCACATCCTTACTAGCATAAAATTGATTGAGAGTGAACATAGTAAAACACTTGATTTGACATTATCTCCTTTGTGAGCTAAATTTTTTCTTAATTTGTCACATCCGATAAATAATTGCGGAAGATGGATAGATTGAGTTTTACTTTAAATTTTTTAATGATTGAATTTCATTTAACTATTTTCAGATTGATACTTAATTTGAGTTAATTTGATTTGAAGTTAGAATCATATTTTGATAAAAGTATCCCCTCTAGTTAAAATCTTCATTCAACACAGCCATCGTTGGGGCAGTTAATGATTGAATAGAATATATTTGAGAACTTTAGATACTATCAACTCTATTTAACTTATAACAGAGAATCAGATCTACTGTCACATGACAAAATTAGCTTCTTAAATATTTTGATAAGTTGAAATTTTTATAATAACTGAATTTTTTAGATTTTGTTAACTCGGACCTGGTCCTAAGACCAAACCGGGAATTAACCCACGCATTATCTCAGACACTTAAATTTAAATATTCAGCATAGTGCAGAGCCTATGCAGATGTATTTAAGAATATTTTAATTAACGACATTTGTTCGCTTGTACAATGGTGACATATTTGTTTAAAATTTTCAAATGGAGCCTTTTGCCTGCTTGTACTTGAATATTGGGTTCGGTGGCGTAAAAAGCATTATAAAATGATCTAATATCTTATTAAATCTTTTGGATTAATATTGAATTACTTTCTTTCATCCCAAGTCGATTAGTCTTTGAATATTCATTAGATTCTCGCTTATGACAATTCTCAAATTTCTCACCAACTATACTCAATTTCTCCTTGATCTAATTCGAGTACTTAATAAGGCGACAAATATACTTCAAACATTTTCCAAGGATTCATCGCTTATGTTTATTAGCAATCATTCGATCTCAAAGAAAATCTCTGATGAATTCTTTAATTTTCTTCAATTTATTTGAGTATATTTGAAGAGTATATCTTAATTCCAAGAGGCTTTCTTATGCTTTCATTTAATGTTCAATTGAGATTCTCACCTCATTTGATATCAGGCCGAATTTTCAATTATTCAATTACTTTTATGATTACTTATTTTTGAATTTAACACTTTGAGTATTCAATAAAAGGCTCTATTCACATAAACAAACATCAACTCCAATATCCCTAACTCCTCATTAGGTTTCATATTTAGTGAATGACTAAACTTCAAGTTTTGTTATAATTCCTTTATGAATTTAACATTTAACTCCCCTCCATCTCAGTTAAAACTTGTTTAGTTCTCCCTCCCTTTTCTTTTTGGAATTTGAGAGAACACAGGCTCACTTTATTAAAGAGTTACTTAATTTTATTTTTTATAAGATAGGTCCCTCATTACTCTCTCAAATCTCTATAAATAAGGCTAAGAAGGGGCCTTTCATTTCATTCCACTTATTTGAGAAGTTGTGTTGCCTTAGAGTCTAAGAGGGGAGAGAATTTAATTCCATTTCGAGTAAGTATTTTATTTCTATCAAACTTTCTTTAAGTATTCCCCATTTATTTTCTCTTTTTTATTTAAGGCTTACCGTTGTATTTATTATGCATTTGTTATTTAGTTTTAAGCTTAGATGATTTCCATTTTAATTTGCTTAAGTCTAAAATTTCAGTCAAAATTTCAGTAGCATTTTGACTAGGGTAGCGACATCTAACAATTTTGGAGGTCTTCCCGTCATGCTTTGATGAGCGTGATGGTTGGTGTTTTGCATCACATCGGTCAATTTTCATCTCTCCACGCCCTGATGAGCATGACGAGGCCTTTAAACCTGCAAAAAAACACATAGCATACAATCCATACACATAATATTTTCTCTTTTACACATTCCAACTCAAATCTATTGCATATTCACCAAAGCTGAGGAAAACGAGGGGAGAGATGCCGGAAACCAAGAGAAGAACCCGCCTGATGACGACATTCATCTCCGGCTGTGGCAAAAAGAATTGGAAGGGTAATTCAACGACTATGTGCTTGATTAGAGGAGGAAGCGAGAAGGTATACCGAGAGAAACCCGCATGATGACGAAATTGCCTCTCGGCTACCCTCACTTGTAGAAAGAAAAGAGGCCAGCTAAGGATGGATTTGGCAAAGGGGAATAAGGGAAGGAGGGAGTTTGACTAAGTGAAATTGAGGGAAAATGGAGAAGGATTTCGGATTGGGAAAAAAATAGAAGAAGAGAAAAAGGGATTTTCGATTTTGTGAGAGTGAGGGAAAGAGAGAAATTTCACATTGGAAGGGTGAGCGAAAGAGAGAAATTTTGGATTGGAAAGGCGAGGGAAAGAGAGAAATTTCAGATTGGAAGAAACGAGGGAAATGGAGAAAGAAGGGTTTTCGGTTTAGTAGAAAATGAGGGAAAGAGAAAGGGAAGGGAAGAGGAAGGGAAGGGAAGAGGAAGGAGAGGGAGAACCTTACCCTTGCTTGTGTGAGGTTTAAACGAGATAAGAAAAATGGGCTTGGCTTGGACTAGAGGAAAATGGAAGAATAAGAAGACCCCCCTTCTCTTTTTCGGTTGAGGGAAAATAGCCATGAAAGAGGGGGGAATGGTTGGAGGAGGAGATCGAGCAGGAGTGGTTGAGCCGTTCGAATGGAAGAGCGGGAGGGAGGAAGCTTTGATCAGGATCGTGCATGAAGAGAAGACCGAGCCGAACCAAAGAGGGCTTGCGTGAGTGTGTGAAGAAGTCGGTTTTAGGGATCTAGGTTAATTAGGATTAAATTAGGGCTTTTAATAATATTTTTTTATTGCTTAATCGACTTTAATATGAACTTTATATCTCAAGACTTATATATGATTTAAGGTTATTCAACGAACAGCTCATTTCAGAATCGAGGTCGTTGGTCACACAAATCGTCAATTTCAAACCAAAATGCTATCATTTCCGATCGATTTTTGCGACTTATCTAATTGAGTAAATGCTTTACTGATAGATTTTAATATTTTTAAACCGACAAAGATAATCAATCTCACCAACGGCGCTTTTATTTGAGTTCCCTCGATTATGCATGTAATTGACAACGCATCCGACTTGCTTGGTCAGGTTGTGCAATATTTATATTCTAATCAATTTTGAATGCAATGACGAAGTCCATTTTCAACGCCATCATTTTAATTTTAATATATCTTAGTTTTGATTTTCATACAGTGGACATTCACACTCGTCCAATTGAATAGTCTTACTTAATATTTCAACATTTTAAAACTAACTGTAATCAATTTTATGAATTGAGATTTGCATCATCGCAACTTCCACTGATATACATGTGCCGCATATCGCAACTCGCCGCTTGATATTATGACATTGACATTCTAACGAATGGCAAAGTCCGCTCATCGGAGGTTATTTGTAGATTTTGGCGATGTTTGGTACATCTGCTCTATAGCTCAAGCATCCAAGTCGATCATTCATCTCTTGAATCAATCACACAATTGCTCGATTTGGCTCGAAATAAATAAATATTATAAAAAATTATATAAATATTATATAAATATTATATAATATGTATGTTATATCATTAAATTATTTATTATTTAATTTATATTTATTTGAATAAGTAATATAATTAATGATATTTAAATTAAATAAATTTAGATATATTATAGAAAATAAGATTTATTTAATGATTTAGGTGAAATCAAAATCATTAAAATTCTCTATTTTTTAAATCAACGCATTTCTATAATGAGATTTCATATATCCTAAACCCTACCTATTTAACGTGAGGGGTTTCACTATTCATGGCTCACATGTCTTCGACTCTTCATTTCTTCGACTCATCGACTGTTGCCCTATTCCTGCGATTGTGAGTCCCCAAATCCCAATCTCCTTCCCTCTGGCCTCATGAGATCCATCCCAGAGCCAACAAGTTGGATTGCAATTTCGCTTTCTATTTGATTACTTTCTCCATTACTTTTTTCTTGAGTTGCCTCTCAAGACTTGCTTACCTCTTATTTCTGGTTCTCTTTTGGTCAAAATAGATTCATTAAATAAATATTTGTTATATAATTTCTTTGTTTAATTTGTGAAGTGATTAAGAAGATATGGATAATATTATGGGTTCTAGATGACTCAAAAATGCTATTGAAATTTCTCAATTTCTGATGTTCTATTTCTGGTTGGAATGTGCATTCAAATGCTAAAGTGTCTCTTCTCTGTTTGATTTTTTTATGTCGTGCATATTTTGGTGTTTAAGATTTACTATCTATATGTAGCTATTTTGTTACTTGGTATTTGAAAGCTTTATTTCAAGGAGGATGAAAATTTGGTGTTTATGGTTGATTAGATACATATATTTGTTATATTTGAGCCTTTAAGGCTTGCGGCCGTCGGCCATTACGGGTTTTATTGATTGGTTTGCAGAATAAAAAATTGAGAGTAAAAATTATGATGTTGATTAGTTGGTGTCTTTATTATTCATTTTCATCTTGTGCTATGGTATTCATCTTGATGTCTTTATCTATGTTGCAAACATCACCCAACTGATTTCTATTCTCTTATTTTATAACCTATATGATCAATTTAGTGAAGAGGGGGACTGCACTGCCTTTAAATGAAGATCAATTGATTCATTTGATTCATTTTTGATATGCATGTTGGGTTCTATAACTAAGTGTAGTATTGATAAATAAATAGCAGATAAAACAAAAACTGCAGTAAAAAAATAATTGAAACAGACTCACCTAAACAAGATATATAAACAATTATATTGTCAAGCTAAGTTGCATCTCATATTATAAAAAGGTTTAACATCACAACTTTTTAAAAATCATAACTCTTAATGTAATCATAATAAAAATATCAAGTCAAATGAATCTAATGAATGAAGAATCTAGAGAATAAGAAGTTATCTCAAAATAACTGCAAGTAGTCATCTCAAAATAACTGTAAGTAGTTATTAGGCTATATCATGGAGAATTTGATTTCTTTCCAATGATGCAATAACCTGTCAATTTATAAAGTGATTGAAATTTAAAGGTATGGTGTGTATATATTCCATGTAGAGATTCTCCCTCACTGCTAAAAAAATAAGATAAAATAGTTAGTAGATTGATCTCAAAATAATAGCAAAAATAGCCAAAAAGTATTAAGCAATAAAACAAGCTCACTAACATTGATGATTGCTTTAATTATTAAATGGGCTTAATTTGAAATTTTTCATCAGCTAATCATTGATGCCTTCATAGCTTGATAACTGCTTAAATTCTTCAAACACCCATAAATTCAACTTATCCAACATAAAACTAAGTGTAGTATTGATAAAGTAAAGACTAAAATATAATAAAACAATAAATAAAATGAAATTTGTATTAAAACTCTCATGTCTTCTTGGCATTCAATTCAATTTCTCAAGTCTTCTCTATTTTATATTAACAAGGTGTCAACTATGAATACCTTTGTTGGTAGCAATCTATGTTATTTTCTAAATCTCTCCACATCTAATTTTATTTTGCTTTGCTGGAATGAAGAAGAAAAGCTTCATGCTTTATGTTTAAGTTGACTTTTTATGCTTAAAATGTCAAATTTTCTAATGCTCTATTTCTATATGGATTGTGTTAATAAATTATCTTAATGTTCTTATTTCAACCATATGGATTGTATCTTTAGTTTTGACACATATTTTCTTTTTCAATATATGTTTACTACCATGTCAAACTTTGATTTATCTCAAACTACATCATCTGGTAATGAGATTGTTATAGAGAATGGAAATAATAATGAGAATCCTAATCTTTCTTCACAACCTAGTTGTTCAAAAGCACTTACATTTGATATTAATATTGGAGGAATCTCTCCTAAGAAGACTAGGAAAAAGAAGTCTACAGTTTGGGAGTACTTTATTAAAATTGTTTCAACTTTGAAAGACGTCAATACATCTTCTTTACAATGCATATGTTGTGGTACAAAATTTCATAAATCCAAGAATGGCACCATTTCACAACTTTTCAGACATGTTAGGGAGTGTGATAAGATCAAAGCTAAAAATAAACAAGTTATGGAGTTGTCAGATAAAAAGTAAAATTTGCTAAATTTTATGCCTTCTCATGCTAGTTCAAAAATTGAGATTTCTATTTGTACTGATCTGAAGAATTATGATCATCTTCAGGTTAGAGAAATAATAGCAAAAAAGATAATTATGCATGAGTACCTTTTTATGATGATTGAGCATACATGGTTCAATATTTTGTTGGAGGTCTTAAATCATAACTATAAAAGAGTTTCTAGAACTATGAAAAAAGTAAAAAAAGAAGTACATATTATCTACATATTATCATTTATCAAACATTGTTTGTGCTTTCAATTCATTAATTAGTCTTGAAAATTACACAAGTGAATTATCGCTTTCTTTGAGCTTCACATGTACTTTATTTGTGATGCTATATGTGAATGCTTATTGGAGTGAAATCTGTCGGATAAAGTTTATACAATTATATTAGATAATACTAGTAGAAATGATGTTGCCGCTATTGCTCTCAAATCTAATTTTCAGTCAAGAGGTAAATTACATTTTATAGAATATTTTTTCATGTCAGATGTTGTGCTCACATCTTGAATATAATGATTCAAGATGGTTTAAAGGAGATTCAGGATATCATTTATCAAATCAAGAAGTCAATAAAATATCTTAAAAAATCTCCAGCTAGATTACATAAGTTTGTTGAGGTGGCGAAGCAATTAGAGATTTTCACTTCAAAGGATTTATTTATTGTTGCATTATGCTTGAATCTGTCTTTATTTTTTGTAGTATATTCTACTATTATGCAGCCCGAGATAGTAATTACAAGTGGTTGCCATCTGATTTTGATTAGCAAAGGTATGAGGTTATTCGAAAATTTCTTGTTATTTTTCATAATGTCGCAAAAATGAATTTTGGTTTGACTTATTCTACTATAAATATTTTTCTACCTACGGTTATGCATGCATGTTAAGAAGTTGTTGATGGAGGAATTCAATTCATCAACTGAATATATTAAGGAAATAGAAAATGCTATGAAAATTAAATTTGACAAGTATTGGGGAGAATGCAATTTGCTTATATTTGTAACGGCTGTGTTAGATCCACGCTTAAAGATGAAGTTAATAAATTTTATAATTTCAAAGATATACTCACATTCTGAGATAGAATTCAAAAATAAAAAATTTGAAGCAATTATTTTAGAAATTTGTAATCAATAAGTTTTTGATATTGCTAGTTGTAGTTTAGCTACAACAACTGTCAGTGAGTCCTCACAACTACAAAGGGAATCATCATTTTCATCATCTTTTGATTGTATGTTAGGTTTTGCTGATTTTGATGTTGCATATGGTTTCGTTCAGCCTTCAAAATCAAATTTGTAAATATATTTGGAAGAAGGTTTATATCAGTGTAGTACAAAATAATTTGATGCTCTTGATTGGTAGAGGATGAATACTCTAAAGTATCCATACTTATCCAAAGTGGCTAGAAATGAATTGACAATTCTCATAATAACAATTGCATCTGAATCTGCTTTTAGTGCTGACGGTAGAGTTTTCGATGATTATAGAAGCTCTTTATCTGCAAAAACTATTAATGCACTTGTTTATACAGCTAGTTAGATTAGAGGTTCTCAAAGCAATATTAAGAATCCATTAGTAAGAATCAATTTCATCTTTATTTGTTTGTTTATACTAATAATCTTTGTCTTTGTTTTTTTCATATATCAGTCTAATGAATAACCATTTATTACAACAAGAGATCATGGAAGGAGAAATTTTGCATGTATATCTTCCTGAATACTTAAACTACGAGGAGAATGGAGGAGTAAAATATATGCAATTGAGTCTATTTGAATTTTGGATTACTAATGCTTTATTTTATTGGCTGCTACTATGTAACGCCTTTCATTTAGACTTTTATAGCCTTGGTGGTTGGGCTTTCCTTGCTACTTTATATTGGAATTCATACTTGTTTTATTGCATTCTAAGATCTTACATGATTGATGCAGCTTTCATTTTATTTCTTGTTTTATTATATTTTGGTTATTAGTTTATCAATACTACACTAGGTTTTATGCTTGATTGCTTAGATTTATAATTTTTAAAGGGGTGTGATGTTAAACCATTTTTTAATATGAGATGCAATTTAACTTGATAAAATAGTTGCTTAGTCCATCAATACTACACTTGGTCTTTACTTCAACAATACTACACTTGATTTTGTGTTGAATAAGTTGGATTTATGGATTTTATAAGAATTTAAGCAGTCATCAAGCTATGACGGCCTCATCAATTAGCTGATATAAAATTTGAAACTGAGCTCATTTAATAACTAAAGCAGCCATCAATGTTAGTGAGCTTGTTTTACTGCTTAATATTTTTTTGGCTGCCTTTGTTGTTATTTTGAGAAATCAAATTCTCTATGATACAACCTAATAATTACTTGTAACTATTTTGAGATATGACTATTTATTGTTCTCTCCATAATCTTCATTCACGAGAACCATTTGACACTATTTATATAGCAACTGGGCTACACCATTATGACTACATTAAGATATATCTTCATTTTTTGAATGATGCAGCTTTCATTTTATTTGCTATTTTATTTTATTTTGTTCATATGGAGAAAAATTCTTATAGTGGAGTCGCCTTCAAATTTGTGGGGAGATGGGAAAGAGGCAACACCTATATAAAAATTTGTCTTTGCAAGACACCACTCAGATCCATAGATATACTTATTCAGGTGATCGAATACGTCATCAAGAAAATAGTGTACAATCTCGAGATATAGAAATCACTACCCATTAATGGAACTAATCACCTCAATAAGGACTCCTAAGGACGATTGGTCTGCATATGTACCAGAGATTCTTCCCCTACTTTACATGGAAAAGTTAAGCAGAGTTTATTTTAAATTGGGTTCGTTAAGTTCCCTACATGGGCAAGCCCCCATAGTTAATTACATCCTAAGGGACAGGATCCCTTGGGAAAATCTCTATTAAGGTAAATGATTATTGTCTTTGAATATTTCAATAGGAAGGACTATCAATCGATTAGTTTATGGTTTTGAAGATCAAAATAGGATTGATCAAAAGAGGGAGTTATTATCAAAGTCAAAAATATGCCAAGAAACCCATAAAAGCCAAATTATCCTAAATTTACATTTTAGAAATTGATTTAGTTTGTTTGAGTTACATTTTTCATTAGAATTTTAGAACATAAGATTTCTTAACACAAGTTTAAAGAAATGTCTATGAGGTGAGGAATTAAGCTTATGGCCCACAAAGGGGAAAAGCAAACTCAGAACCTGAATCTAGGGAGCTTCGGTGAGGGTCGGAAGCATAATTTAAATCTAAGGCAAAAATTAGTAATTAGTTTGCCTCCACAAGAGAGGACAAACCAATCAACTGCTTGGACTTAAAACTACCTAGTGGTGGCCGCCAACTAACTCCTATGATTTTAAATACATGTAGGCAAATCTTTATGCTTATGCAAGATAGCTAAGCTATTTTTATTTAGAAAAAGATTAAGTCCTTAAACTCACTCCCTAAAGAGACTAGATCATGTAAAGGGCATGCTTCAAATGACTTAAATCTAATGTAATTCAAATTTTATTTTATTTTCATTTTTGGACAATTATTTTTACTCGGGCTAATAGGATTTTTATAACTAATGCATGAGAAATCGGATTATTGGCCAAAATTGATGAGAAGAGAGGCGGTGAGTTTCCACCACTGCTCTTACAGGTCAAGCTGGGTTCTCTGGAAAAGGTGGAAGCCCTCCAATTAAGAGTGAAATAAGATGCATTTGTGCATGATATTATAAAGAAATGCTCATCCAGATAAGGAGTTGTTAATTCTTTTATCTTGATTTTAAACCTAAGCTTTAAGTGATGTTATGAGTTTTTAATTTTTATATTGAATTATAAGTTGGATAAAAGATTTATTTTTCCTAAAGAGCCTAACTCACATCCAGGTCATACATAAAGCAAAGAAGAAACTAGAAAAATCATGCCACTTAATGCAAAAGCTAAACAAATCATCAATCAATTTATAAAAATAATCGCAAAAAGAATAAGTGGTCGTTGTGGTCGTGCACCACCGCACAAACCTGAAAATATCAAATGTAGGTAGCCGAGATCTACCCTACCTAGATTACAAATAAATTAAATTATAATTTAAGCAAAGGAACTCATTATTATGGGGGTCTTCAAGCTTTATTCTTCTTTTGGTTCCTCCTTTGGATGGTTGGAAGGTGGATGCTCCAATGCTTCACATGGTGCATAAGATAGGATCTTATGATTAATGCTCATCCTAATCCCCATAACAAATCATTCCAAAATCCTAATTATATAAATTTTTAATGAAAAGGAAAAGTAGAAACCTAACTAACACTTGCAAAATAAAGATTAACTTAATCACACCACACAAATCCCAAGCATGTATATTGAACTTATCACCCCACACATGAGTGACTAAGTCCATCTAGCCTATAGATTATGTTTATGGGTATAAAGTATCTGCAAGCAAAAGTATTTATATTTTTATTTATGATAGAGCCCCTTAAGCATAATCCCCTATAGAAAAGTATAGTTAGACTAAGAACGTCCTACCATTCATTCTATGTGCATACATCCTAACATCTAGTTTAAAATATATATCATAAAATAAAACATAACATCAAATCATGGACCCTAAACTAAGGCTAAAAGTGATGACTCAGGCTAATATGTGTGCTTTGAAGGCTTGTGTGGTATGCTTAGTTAGAACATTAGGTTCAAATTTTCTAAGTGTGAAGAACATGTTCAACTTAGAGGAGGGTTTCATTTAAGTTGTTTAAGTATTTTAGGTTAGTATTATTTCATGTTTTAATTTGGTTTAAGTAAAACCTACAATTAATTACTAAGTTATGAAGAAAGGGAAAGAGAAGAGAACTTCTCTTTCCTTTCCTAATCTTAAGTAATTTCTAAAGTAGATTTACATTTTAATTTTATCTAAGTGAATGTGTTGATTAAATATTTTAATTAATCCTAAGTTTAGATAAACTCTAACAAACCTATCCAAAAAGAAAAGCATTTTAAGATAAAATAAAAAGAATCAAAATTCACATAACATACATTACTTCATTTCTTTCCTAACATATATAACATGCATATGGATGGACCCTAAGCATGTCTATATATACAAATGAGAGTAGTTAACACATTTTATGATGCATGATAAGTAATCCATTTAATAAAATTTAGAAGTTGAATAGGCATGATTTTTCTTAAGTAAAAAAGGTTTTACTTATCCAAAATTTCACATACATACATAAAAGTAAGAAAGGCATAAGTGAGTACAACGCCATTGTTAACCATTGGTGTAAGGTTCAAGACCTAATTAGGGCTACTAAAGCCTCGCAACCTCAGGTTGTCCAGACTAATATACCACTTTCCTTAAGTATAAACATGTATATAAAAGAAATGAAATAGAAAAGGAAAATGCAAAAATTGTTTAATGAATTCATTTTATTTTATGCAATTTATGCATGCAAGTGTATGTAACCCTTCTTAGATGGTCACATAAGGATGAATACGATATGAAATTAGATGAGCATTAGGTCCTTTTCAAATGAATCTTATAACTCACCAAAATTCCTATTCAAAACTATACCAACATAGAAAAGAAAGGAAACCTATACTAAGCATACATTTATAATATTTCACATGCAAGCTTATAATTAAAGTATAAGTAGCATACTTTCATATTTGACATTTCATTTATAAGTTTTAAAATAATTTGGATTTAGTAATGATAATAGTCATTCATATTTCTACTTTAGTCAACACATACAAATTTGACATAGAGTAAATAATTTTATTTTAAAATTTAGGAAATGAAATTATGAATGCATGAAATCACATGGAATACAACTTAACATGTTGGGAAAGATCCAAAATAATGAAAGCATGTAAACAAACTCACTTTACTTAAATCCTAAAGACATTCTTATAGAATAAGAAAATTTAGAATAAATCAAAGTGATTTTTGTTTAGTTTGAAGTTTGATTTAATTTTAAAAAGGTGAGATGAGTTTGCTATTTCTAACCCATTCTCACATGTGTTTGATATTTTTGTTTAATTTTTAAACAATTAAATCTATTTTTATGTGTTGATTAGGTTAATGTATGAATTAAGTAGCTTAATTAACCCTTACCTACACCACCTTAGAAGAATTAATTAGATAATTATGAGCCAAAGAGATGACATAAAATCCACAAGAAATTTAAATTTACAATGTACCTAATAATGAAAAGTCATAATGCAATTTGGCTCACAATTAAAAGTTAATTAAGCAAAGGCGCTTAGCTTAAGTAATTTCAAAATACCCTTTCACACATGTGAATTGGATTTTGATTTTCTTAATTGAACTTAGGCTATTAAACACCTAAGCATCTACTCAAGGTAGACTAATTAAGTTTTGGAACTTTTAGAATTTTTGAAATTTGATTAAAGGGATAATTAATGAATTAAACCCTTAATTAAGAGGAGATTAAGGAGAGAAGAGGGGGTTTAGGGAATATCTTAGGGGAAATACCATAAAATTATTCTATAAACCTCCTACTTACTGGATCTAACTTAAACCAACCCTAATCATAAGGTAAGCACACCTTAATTACTCTTAATTGCATGAAATGGGTAATTAGGGAATGAAATAGCAATTTCTCCAATTGAGCCCTCAATAAATCTCAAGAAAATTAGGGGAGGCAGAGGTCATCCCCTAAAATGAACCCCAGAAATTTGAGATTAATTGATGACTTAATTAAAGAATAATTAGCTAATTAAGATTCTTAGAGAAACCCAAATTCAGAGAAAAGAGTAATTTAAAATTCATTGAAATCATTTTTAAAATATTATAGATGAAATTATATTTCCATAGTAGTTTTCCTTTTATTTTTTTTATTTTTCTAGAGAGAAAAGAAACCTAAATTCATAGAAAAGAGAAATTTAAAATTCATTGAAAACATTTTAAAAATATTATAGATGAAATTATCTTTTCATAGTAGTTTTTCTTTTATTTTTCTGATTTTTCTAGAGAGAATTATGAATTTTAGAAGTTCTCTGAATTAACTAGAAATTAATTAATGCATTTAACTAATCTCTGATTAATCCTTAGCTGAACGTGGTCGCGGACGCTTTACGACGCCGTAAGGGGACATCTTAAGTTGTCACCTCATAAAGGCGGCGGCGGTGCACACGCTTATATTCTCTATCATCTGATCAAAGATCGAACGACTGAGGATTCCTCACGGTTTATAAAGGATAATTAGATTTCTAAACATGCTAAATAATCTCAACCGTCCATCTAAAATGATGCACGAGATAAGTTTCTTCCCTTGATCAACAGAGACCGTCCATTATCAAGGGGAAGATCCAAGCTTGATCTAGCATGGAATTACATCAAAATCAACCCACACCATCTAGAGATATAGAACGGCAAATCCAACGGTCAAAATTCAATGAGGTGAAAACTTCTTTCACAAAGCTCTACACCACATTCCATAAGGTGATCATCTCGAGATCATTCATTCATTTGGTGGAGACGGCTTAAAATCAGGCCTTGGGGGTTGAGTGGATTGATGGATGGACCAACACCACTTCACTTGGGCTTCAGCTTTGATCCAATTGAGCTCTTCCTTGCCTTTAGAAATTTAGAGAGAGCTTGGGCAAGTTCGACTTGAACCTCTGATGGAGTGTGCAAGAATTATTGGAAGGAGATCAAGTATGGAGGAAGTTGGCTAATGGATTGAGCTCCCCTATTTTGCACTGTGCAAAACTGAGAAATAGGAAATCCTCTCTAAGAAGCTTGGGAATGCTCTGAGATGGTCTGATTCGACAGAGGGTGAATGAAAATTTCATTGAATTAGGGAGTATCTCCTACGCAAACCAAACCATGAGTTATCATTTTGATCCACCACCATGGGAGGGGTTGTTTAGGTAGATCTTTGTACATTTTTGAGGCCTGAGTGTATTGGTAACCTCCCATGGTTTTCCTTTGGTCTACGGCCAAATGGGACCCAAACCCATTGGGTTGGTGCACCACTCTTCACTAAGTCCCCTGAAAAGAAAAGCCTCAAGTGATTGTGAAGAGGGTATGACCAAATTACCCATGGGTTAAGCCAAAATTTATTTTATGGCTTAGGGGTAAAATGGTCATTTTGCTATTTATTTTTTTTCTTTGGATATGTTGGGTATGTGGAGAAACTAGGTTTGGCCAAGTTTCATTATATTTGGAATCTATTTGATAGGGTTTGGCTCATGTTGACTCATTTAGGTCAAAATGAGGTCTACTTGGGTCAAGTTGATCAATTAGTCAAATTAGGTCAAACCAAGGGTTGGGTCAAGTTCATATGACCATTTGAAATATTTTGGTAGCTTCGATTTGATTCAATTTGGTATATATTTGGTTTTGACTCATATGACTTCACTTACATCAAATGGATCAAGTTGACCTATCCATTTGACCTATTTGAGGAAAGTTAGGTTGGTTGGGAATGGAGTGAATTGGTATCTTGTTTCCAATCAATTTGGGTTAAGTTCTCTTTAGTCTCAACATGACCTTAAGTCAATTGCTAAGCCCAAGCTAGTTATGATTTCAAGTTCCACAAGTGATTTGGAATATTTTTTCAATCAATTTGACTTATATCAAGTTTTGACACATTTTGGCCCTTTAGGTCAAAATGGGTCAACAAGAGAAGTTAGGCTCAAATGTTGGCTTGGTCAAGTTCAAACATAGTTGAACTGGGATCAATGGTTTCAATCAATTACTATGGTGGAATTTGGCTATGTAAAGTTTCATTTTAGGTTAAGTGTTGACTTGGTAAACCCTTAGGTTTGACTTGGTTTGACCCAATTTGATTGATTGATCATCCCATGATGATTGTTGATCATGATGAGAGGGATATATGAGTTTGGTTCAATCCAATTTGGTTATGATCAAAAGTTGGTTTATAAGAATACTTTAAGTTACTTTGGGTCAAGTGAGCCTAAGTGGGTTAAATGGCTTGGTCAAAGCTTGATTTGAAGTTGATTGATCTTATATATGGACTTATGATTGAAATATTAATCCATTTACAAGTGATTTGAAGTCAAATGAGTTTAGATCCATTTGAAGATTCCATATTCAAAGGAAGAATATGAAGGGTCTTGGGTTTGATTTTTGATTTGAGTTTTGATTGAATGATTGAAGTTTGGATTTATATATGAGCTCATGATTGTAGGGTTGATTGAATCATGAGAGAAAATCAAGGATTTGGCTTGATTTGAAAATGATTTGGCTAAGTTCAAGATTTTGGCTTGAAAGGC
Organism: Cymbidium sinense; assembly: GCA_021442155.1. Taxonomy (NCBI): domain Eukaryota; kingdom Viridiplantae; phylum Streptophyta; class Magnoliopsida; order Asparagales; family Orchidaceae; genus Cymbidium; species Cymbidium sinense. The sequence goes on along the minus strand of CM038214.1, from coordinate 295,239,309 downwards.
TTAGATTGGATTTTGAGTTGATTTGAGTTTAATTTTTGGAATTGGTTTTGATTGTTTGAATTTATATTTCATTTATATATGTGAATATAAATGAGAATATGAATGGATCATGAGAAAATTTCAAGAATTTGAAGTGATTTAATCATGATTTAAAGTTAAATCCATTAAAAGTTAAAGGATTTTTAAATTAAAATTTAATTTTTGAATTGGATTGGATTGATTTATACTTATACTTCATTTATATATGAGAATATAAATGAGAATATAAATGGATTATGAGAAAATCCCATGAGTTTGAAATGGTTTTGATTTAAGTTAAAGTTAAAAAAATTTAAAGGATTTAAGGGAATTTCAAGGATTTTAAATTTGGAATTTAATTTTTGGATTTGATTGAATTGATTTATATTTATATTTATTTTATATATTAGTTTATAAATGAGAATATAAATAAGTTTTGAGAAAATCCCAAGGGTTTGAATTGATTTGATCAAGATTTAGAGTTGATTTTGGCTAAGTCCTTTAATAGAAAATTAAAGGGACTTAAAAAAATTTTCATGAATTGATTTTGAATTTTAAATTTGATTTGAATTTATATTTCATTTATGTATGAGAATATAAATGGATTATGAGAAAATCTCAAAAATTTGAATAAGTTTTTATCATAATTTTGATTAAGTCCTTAAGGGAAAATTAAGGACTTAAAAAAATTTGGACTTGAATTTTGATTTTGATCATGGGTTTCAATCATATATTTCAATCATGGATTTCAATCATGGAATTGATTTGAGTTTGGAGAAAATCAATTAAGATTGATTTGGAGTTTGACTTGAAGGAAGGAAAGTGAGGAATGGTTTAAGTTAAAGGGTAGGAAAGAACACCGCATAACCACCCTATTCATGGTAACTCTTCTAAGTCTCTGGAGCTAGATCCACCTAATCACTAAATCACTAAGAATCTTAAAGTTTAAGTTTAAGAGAAGTCCTATGCCTAAGATGGAGGGGTTGAGAGCTCATTCTAAAAATGAGGTCAACTGGTCCTTAATTTATCAATACTACACTTGGTTTTATGCTAGATTGCTTAGATTTATGATTTTTAAAAGGTTATGATGTTAAACCATTTTTAATATGAGATGCAACTTAACTTGATAAATGACTACTTAGTTTATCAATACTACACTTGGTCTTTACTTCAATAATACTACACTTGATTTTGTGTTGAATATTTTAGATTTATGAGATTTTAAATTTAAGCTGCCCCATCATTAGTCAACGATATAAAATTTCAAACTAAACTCATTTAGTAATTAAAGCAGCCGTCGATGTTATTGAGCTTGTTTTATTGCTTAATACTTTTTTGGTTGTCTTTGCGTTATTTTGAGAAATCAAATTCTCTATGATACAGCTTAATAATTACTTACAGTTATTTTGTGATGTTAAACCTATTTTAATATGATATGCAACTTAGCTTAATAAACTGGTTGGTTTAGATGGGTCTGTTTCAATTATTTTTGGACTATAACTTTTATTTTATTTGTTATTTTACTATATTTTAATATTTTCTTCAGCAATACTACATTTGGTTTAGTACTGAATAAGTTGGATTTATGAGTTTTTTAAGAATTTAAGCAGACATCAAGTTATGATGGCACCATTGATTACCCGATATAAAATTTTAAATTAAACCCATTTAATAATTAAAGCAGCCATCAATGTTAGTGTTAGTGAGCTTATTTTACTACTTAATACTTTTTTACTGTCTTTGATGTTATTTTGAGATCAATCTACTTGTTATTTTCTTCTATTTTTTTAGTCCTAAGGAAGAATCTCCACATGGAATATATACACACCATGCCTTCAAGTTTCAGACACTTTATAAATTGGTAGGTTATTACTTCATTAGAAAGAAATCAAATTCTCCATGATACAACCTAATAACTATTTGCAGTTATTTTGAGATATGACTACTTGTCGTTCTCTCCAAACTCTTCAAACATGAGGGCCATTAAACATTATTTATTTAGCAACTGGGCTATACTTTTATGACAACATAAGATATATCAAATTCAACATTAAGGTATATTTCATTTTTGATTGATGCAACTTTCATTTTATTTACTGTTTTATTGTATTTTGGTCATTTGTTTATCAATACTACATTTGATTTTATACTGAATTGCTTAGATTTATGGGTTTTAAAGGGTTGTGATGTTAAATCTTTTTTAATCTGAGATACAACTTAGCTTGATAAAATAGTTGCTTATATATCTTGTTTAGTTGTGTCAATTTCAATTATTTTTTGACTGCATCTTTCATTTTATTTGCTAGTTTATTGTATTTTTGCCTTAAGTTTATAAATATTATACTGGGTTTTATGCTGGATTTAGTAGATTGCTTAGATTTATGATTTTTAAAGGGTTGTGATGTTAAACCTTTTTTAATATGAGATGCAACTTAGCTTGATAAAATTGCTGCTTATATATATCTTGTTTAGATAGGCTGTTTCAATTATTTTTGGAATGCAATTTTTATTTTATTTGCTATTTTAGTGTATTTTGGTATTTACTTGAGCACTTCTACACTTGATTTAGTGATGAATAGGTTGGATTTATGGGTTTTTTAAGAATTTAAGCAGCTATCAAGCTATGACAACATCATTGATTATCTGATATAAAATTTCAAACTGAGCCCATTTAATAATTGTATAACATAAAATTTTTTTAGTTTTATTTATATAATGCAACAAGAAGCATTCAAGTATAAAGAGTAGATCTTATATGACAAACTTGATAATTTATGGAGAGTGAATAATCAAGTCAAGTCTACCAAGATTATTTTGAGCAGGGGCGGACCTATGCTATTCTCAGGGTGGGCAATTGCCCACCCTAAATTATTTTATATAATTATAAATATAGTTGATATTTTTACTCATTATTTGCTAAAAAAATAAACAAATAATTTTATCCTAGCGCATAGCGTGCATACCCACGTTCCGACTTCCCCTCTCAATCTCTCACCCCATTCTCAATCACTTATCTCTCTCTCTCTCTCTCTCTTATTGGAGCTATTTAATATTTTTGTTGGCTTTATTTTTTTTAATTATGTCTACTTATTTTAAGAAAAACGATGAAAATTTAGAGTTACAATACAAGGCTCCTATGAATTTTTTCAAGTAGAGAATAATGTGCTTACATTTTTTAAAAAAATTGACAAATTCTTCTCTTTAATTTGAAATAGGACAATGTCAGAGATTTATTAAATCTTACATTTTATAAATATTAGTAAAAATTAAAAAAAAATTCTTCAAGTCAATATTTAATAAAAATAATATAATATTTCAAAAGAAAAGAAAATTACAGTTAAAATATTTTAATAAAAAATTGATAAATTTATAAACTTACTTTAATATAAGTGTAATACATAAATACTTAATTAATTTTTATTTCATATTTTATTTTAAAATAAATTAAAGATTTTTAAAATCCATCGTAATTAATTTTTCACACGTCTCCTCTGTCATTTTCTCCTTTAAAATGATCACCTCATTATTTATTTAATTAAATCATCATCCGAAATTTATTAGAAATAGAAAGGTCCCAAAGCAGGAACTTTCTAATTGAATTTATAATTATATCACTTAAAATTTCATAATATCCTATAAAACAATCAATTTATTATTTAAGATGAATCTAGGGTCATATATGCAATTTAAGGCTTGCTTCATTCCTCATAAATTTAGTATTATTTTCTTTATTTGTGTTTTTTATTTGTTATTATTGCTTAAGATAGCTTTACCTCTTACTTTATTAACTTCTCTAACAATCAGAGGCCGACCTGCCTTGACGTGTGAGGGGCCTCAAATTCTTTTTTCGATTAAAAAAAATATTTTTTTAAAATATTTTGGGCACCTTCAATTTGCATTTTATACAATCAATCTCTCTCCAAATAAATCAATTTAACTCATTACTCTTAAATAACTATTTAATTAATTAAAATAAAAATTCATAAGTTTAATAATCTTGTTCACATATAATTTTTTTCTTATAAATTTAGTGATATTACTTTACTAATTATATATATATATATATATATATATATATATATATATATCAAATATTAATTTTAAGTATTATTTATTTATTTAATTATTTAAAATATTACCCACTCTGAAATAACGAGTTAGTTCCGCTCCTAATTTTGAGTATTGAAATATGTTAAAATTTCATTTTGTTTTGTATAAATATATAATTGGATTGTACTCATTTATTAATTTATTTATAGTTTTCTAATTTTTGTGTACTAAATCATATTCAAATATATTAAATCATATTTATAGTAATATAATTTTTTTAGTTAATAAGTTATGTTACTAAATCATATTCAAATGTAATTTTGCATCATGTAATTTTGTTTGTAATAAAATTTATTTTTTAAGAGATCATTTTTATTGTTAGTCCACACTCCACAATTTATAAATAATTACAAAGTAGCATATTTGCAATAAATTTTTTTTATTAAATTTAATATTTTTTAAATATGCATAAATAAATAAAAAATTCTTAGTGAGCCAATTCGAGCAGAACACAAGCTGTTAACAAACACAAATAAATTCTCGAGCCGAATACGAACAACTGTTAACGAGCTGTTAACGAATACAAGCCAATATTGAATAAAAAATATTCTTAACAAGCCTAATACGAATAAGTACAAAGCTCGCTCAAGCTCGGCTCGTTTACACCCATTGCCAACTTTGTAAAATTCTCTATACTAATCATGACTGGTCATAAAATTTGTAAGGATTTCTTTTTATTGCTTTTGATTGTAACATGTTAGGCCAATGGGATAAATCCAAAACATTCATTTTTCTGGGTTTTTCAGGATAATGACATATTAACAAATAAAGACTCTTACTTTTAGTAACTTGCATTGCTTTTATTTTAATTATTTATGAAGGTTTGGCTACAATTTTTTTTTAAATGTTTCTTCACTGTCATCTATTTTGTATTAAAACTTATGATTATTGATACATCCCTAAAATTAATCTGACGTCAAGATTTAATCTCGAATGCCGATCTAATCACATGATTTCAAACTTACAATCACCGCCTCGGATGGAATATGAGAAAGATACCGATCCAGCTCAATCGACTCGTTTATCGAGAAAAATGGATGATCCGCCAAATGGTCACCAAATCGACATTATATGATCGAAGGCCCAAGACGAATCCAACGAATCACCCAATTCGATCATTAAGGCACCGATCATCAAAATATACCGTCGATCGAGGGATCGTGACTGGGGAGTGGTTGGAGTTTTCCACTTTAAGGCCGCCACTCCAAAATCTATAAAATTCTCACCTTGAGGACCTAATTGATGAGGGAGCAGAACCACCGACCTCGACGCCGACGACCATCTATCACCAGCACCACCAAGAGTGTTCAAGATCGGAGCTCCTGAGAGATCGCCTCTGAGGACGAGAAGACCGCTTGCCGCCTCCTTTCTCCAAGATCAAGAGGTGTTCTGGAAGACACTCCTCTCGAGTTGACCGATACATTGATTTTTTCTACACCTGAATACCTTCTTCTCCGAACTAAGAATGACCAGTATCTTTGAATAAATAAAGTTCTAGATCAGCCTTAACGGTTTCCAATGATAACCCCGTGTTCATATCCCCCAGTGTGGATAATTTTGAACCAAGATCTCGTGAGATTCTACCTAATAAAAATTCAACTCTAACAATTATATTTGAATTCATTTTTATTTTCTTTCTTATATTTTATGTGGTCTAAACCAACAAATTTATAGATTTTATTTGCAAGGTTTAATTTTCAAATGTGTGAGAACACAATATATGTGCGTTGGCTCCTAATGTTGATTTATTTTGCAAGTATTTCCCTGAATATGATCTTGGCCCATGAAAAGCAAGCAATTTAATTTCACTTTTGGGCTTTGCCAATAAATTAATTAAATTAATTAATCACCTATTTAGGAACATCAACTTAGATAAACAAATACAATAAAATGGAAGATAAAACTAAGTGTAATAGGGTGAGTCTACGACTCATTGACAAGACAAAAAATTTAAAAATTTAAAAATTAAAAACAAATCCTTTCAATTTTGCCTCTATTGTCTCTATAATGCTAAAGGAATTTATTACTAGTTCACTTAATTTGATAAGAAAGTGCTTTTTTATTTCATTTCACAACCAAGTATATGGGATAATTAGATATTGTCCAATCATACAACCCTCAATGAATGATAATTCTCAATATATCCATGTGGCAACTTAAAATCCAATCCATCACCAAAAAGAAAGAGACAGTAGACCTTCTCAAAGGAACAAGTAACCCTTCATTTTCTACTTTCCTTCAATTCTTGGCATCTATTCTAACAAACTGTAGGTTAATTTGACATCTCCATGAGATCTTCTTCTCACTGCTAACTCACTTGATGCAAACACCATATCTTCATATAAATCTTCTCTTCTCTGTCAAATTTTATCAAATTAGTAATCCTATATATATATATATATATGGCTTCAATCCCGAGCAACAGACTCACAGTGAAACTTACTCATCCAAAAAATAATAATGATTTTATTTGTATCAAATAACGCAATAAACAACAACCGAAAATTACAAAAATGAAAACTGAAGTTCATTTTCAAGTCTTCGTCGTGATGATCTCTCGTCCATAAAACCTTCAGTACGTCAGGATTCAGAAAGCCATGTCTTGCTTCTGATTCACTTCATTGTAGTCTATCTGTAAAGAGCTGACATATAAGAAGGATATAATTACTTTATATAAAGCAGAAGGTGGTCCGCAGGAGAAATGTGAGACACTGAGACCCACCTTGAGCTATTATTTCCTGGAAATGCTTTTCCTCTGGGGGTTGGTATGGATTATGAAGGATTCTGATCTCTGCAGATATTTCAGAGTAAAACTGAAGAATAAATAAGGAGAAGAAGGTTGAGAAACCATCTCTTGAAGATAATATGATGGAAAAGCTCTCCTTCGAACTCCTGAACTTTTTATGATATGGACTGAAACTTGTGAAGGAAGCACATGGAAATACTTTTGCACATGCAGTCAGAAGTGCGTTGCCTCCTACAGTGGAGCAAGATGAGTAAATCCTTGAAAGAACAGTTTAGCTTTCAGCTTTACTAACTTAAAAATCTTTTGATTTTCTTAATAATGATGAAGTTAGAAATACAAATTGGTTAGTCTTCTCTCATAAAGGTCTGATTATTAGCGTATTAAGTCAATCTACATCTATTTTTGATTCTCACTCTAACAACTAATATTAAACTCAATGATTTGAACGAGATGAAGTGATTCATGTGATTTATAATTAAGTGTTCAGGTCTTAGAAAGAGATGAAGCTTGATGTTTTTGACAATAAAGCCCAAATTAATTCCCAAAATTCCACAAATAACATCATTTCTGCGATTAAGCTGTGTAACAAATTAATTTGATTTTTGTTTAGAAATAAAATATAAATTGTTTCATGAAGTTACGAAAACAAACTTGAGGGCTGTTTTAATACGTGCGAAATCTGGCCTATAACGGTTTCAATTATTGGACTAATCAAATCGGTAAGACATTAATTATAATAATTAGAATTAATTATTTCATTTCATAATAAACAGCGTTAATATTTCATGGGTTTTTAATTCTGATAATTTGGCATAAAATTAATTTGAATACTGGTCATTTTAGTGGTAATTAGTTATTGATTAATATTTAAATTAAAGTCATTATGTTTTTTTATATTTTTTTAAATACAATCTATAAGAAAATTTTAATTAAGATTTTATTTTGATCATTGAACTTATATTTCGATTACGTCATGGTGATTAAATAAAATCTTGATTAATATAATTATTTAAAATCAAAATAATTAAAACATAATTGACCAAATAAATTTCTATTTATTAATGATTATAGTGATATTTTAAATTAACTAAAATTTAATAAATATTTATTATGAAATACTCTACTTTTTAATGTCAAATATATTTCTTATTTTTCTTTTTATAAAGAAACAAGTGAATCATTCATATATATTTTTGTTCACTTTTAATCAAAAAAAAAAAAAAATTGAATTAGAAATAAAATAAAATGAAAAAGATCTCAATGATTTATTTTAAATGCTTTGTGGTGATTAAAGATGTGAAGCACGTTAAATATGTTTGGAATATCTATAGGTCATCCAAATATTTAAACTCATTGAATCTATATATAATAGAGAGAGAGAAAGACTAAGAATTCATTTGAGATAACTGTATAAAAAAATAATTATGAAGATGTTATAGAAGAATTTATTATTTAAAAAATTATAGTAGGGCTTATAATTTTTTTTTAAAAAAAAATTCAAATTCAACTTTCTAATGGTGGCCATAGAAAGTCAGATTATGTTAAAAAATGAAATTTTTTTGTCACAAATTTTTTAAAATATAGATAGAATATAATATCTCAAATAATATTATGATATAGTGTGATATTGTATCGTATCACCACCATCACTGTTATGCCAAATGCTTCCCGTATTTGAGTACTTGATGTATGAATGTGATTCTCTCAAAATATTCTCACAAAAAAATTCTACATGTACTTGAGCCCCTACAAATTTCACGCGGGCTAAGAGCGTTAACGGCCCGGCCCAAAGTTTTAAAAACTGTCATCCTGAAGTTTTTGAAGACTAGCTGCGCTTAAGGCCTGTTTTGGTTAACGGGTAATTTGGTTGGCTGCTAAATACATATAAAATAAAATAAAAAAGATGTAATTTAAATATTTTTAAATTATATGATTAAAAATATTATAAATATACCAAGTTTATTTTTATTTTATAAAGCAATATAAATTAAAATAGGGGCGACGACGACTAATAGTGTAATTCGAGGGAACAGTTGGCGAATATATTTTATTTTAAAAATAAAATAATGTGCCATCATAGTTTTGATTTCAGTAATACATAAAAAAATCAAATTATTATATAAATAAAATTATGATATTCTGGTTATTTAGAATTACAGGCTTATAATTAATATTTTGATTTTTAATTTAACTGATTTTTTTCCTCTAAAATCAATCTTAAAATCATAATCTAAATAATCTCTATTCCAAAATAAAAAATTCAAACCATCAATTAATAAATCAAATAAAATCAATTAAATATATCTACTTTTATTTTTTAATTTAAATCAATACACTCCAAATCAAAATTGTACATCGATGAGATAAAATACTATTTTTCCTCATAAAAAAATGCCATACAAAGATTAAAAAGGTTACTTTCAATCATTCGACTATAATTTGGGTGAACTCATTCGACCTTACCGGTGGTGACCCAGCATTATTTGAGCTTCGTAATTCTCGCTATTTCATCTGCATAGACGACTTTATTATTATTATTATTATTATTATTATTATTATTATTATTATTATTATTATTATTATTTTTATGATCTTAATTAAAAATTAAGAGTCATTTGAAAAAGCCGGCAAAAAAAAAGATAAAAATAGAATCCATATAAAATTAATATTTACTTTTTTATCAGAGATAACAAAACAATTATATAGAATAATTTATGTTACATGCTAAAAAATCAGTTGGGGTAGAGTGAAAGTTTACGTCTTAACCTCATATAAAATCCAAAGACACAAAGATGAAACGAATGCAAAACCCAAATTTTAAAAAAACCTCGAAAAGAGGAAAAAAAACCATAACCCAAGAAAAAAATCTTCCACTATAGCTTACAAATTTTTTCCCGATACAAGGGATTACAAAATTGTATGAGAATAGTAGCGCAATATGATTTATAATGGAAGGAGAGATAATGGAATGGAGGATGATCGATCATGATGACCAAAATACGGCATATCGACGAAAAGTGGTGCCACATGATTGTTCTTGGAGGATCTTCAAGCTTTAGAGCTCTCCTCTCTTACGGGTCCCCTATACGATGAGGAATGAGGTGGCTATTTATGGGACGGAGGAGTACGTTGAAAATCCAAACCACTCCTCTCCATCGGACGGCTCAAAATAGTTTCTTTGATCATTTGATGTATTTTAAGTATTTGAATTCTCAAATGAAGTCGAATTAGATCCGTTAGACGCCGATTCGACTATAAACACTTCATGTTTGAGAGCTATTTAGGGATTTAACGATATCCCAAAGTTTCCAAGGATATTTTAAGTCTTGATCTCGACTTGGAACTTGCTTTTAGCATCCGATTCGTACTAGTAGTATTTTAAGTGTCGCCATCGCCCCTATTTTTGGATGATATTATTTCAATCATTCAAAAATATATACGTCAAATACTTGAAAATAGTACATGCTTCAATAAAATTTGTGGGTCTATTAACCATATATTTTGAGAGAACAGATCTTCATGGGAGCACAAGGTTATGATCACGGAAGCAAGTGCAGAGCCACGGATGTGTGAGGATATGCGCGGGCGTATGATTTCGAGGTTACGGACCCATCTAGAACTAAGCTACCACGGACGGTCAGGCCCGGCGGGAGGTGCAGGCGTGTGTCGCGTCGGGTGGGTCGTGGTCGAGGCCAGCCGCAGGAGAAAACGCTTTGGCGGTTTTAATTTTGACATTTTGACGATTTTGCCTATCGAGGGTCTATAAAAACCCCTGGCTGGAGGAGGAAGGCACACTTCTCCACCGCTTCTCTTATTCTTGGGTGAGGGTCGTTGGGCGATCAAGGCCCATAGTTCATCTGGAGCTCGGTTTTCCCTCGAAAGAGGCTTCCTTATTCCGTCAGTTGGAGGTGATCAAGAAGAGTAGTTCATCTGACGAGGCTCGGTTTTCCCTCAAGAGGCATTGGACCACTTGTCGGGGGGTGTTTGGAGGCGATCAAGACACATGGTTCATCTGGCCGAGGATTTTCCCTGAAAGAGGCGTTGGCCTCTGTCGGACCGGGTTTGGAGGCAATCAAGACCCGTAATTCATACGATGAGGCTCTGATTTTCTCTCGAAAGAGGCATTGACTGCCCTTGTCATACCGGGTTTGGAGGCGATCAAGACTCGTAGTTCATGCGGCGAGGCTCCGATTTTTCCTCGAAAGAGGCGTTGACTGCCCTTGTCGGACCGATCGGGTTTGGAGGCAATCAAGGCTCGTAGTTCCTACTTTTTCTTGTAAAAAATTGGATTTCTTGAAACTTCAATGGATGGTTCAGCTATTGATAACCGCCAAGGTGGCAGAGAAGCGTTAGCTAGGAACCATCGTTCGAACGACTCAGAAAGTTTGACAGGTAATTTCTAAGCATCATTAGAGGGGAGTATCTTCTCTCTCTTTCTCTTTTTTTTTTTCTCATATGTATGTGTATCTTTTTCGTCAGATCGTAGGAAAAAACTTTTATCTCGAGCTATCCATGAGAGAGTTAAGGATAAGGATGTATTGGGGTAAGTAAAACACAAAATTTTGATTTTTGTCATTTCTTCCTCTTTATTTATCATGTATTTTCACGAGTAATGGCTAAGAAAACCCATAACTGTAGCAGACGATATATCATCCACTTATCATCATATAGTTTAATGGTGTTCCTGAAAATTTCACTTCCACAATGAGTTGGTGGCCATTATTGCTAAAAGTCATCGAGCGTTCACCTCAATACTTTCTTGTTTACGAGATGATTCTTCGTGTGGGACTGCTATTCCCTTTGGCTCCTGAGTTGATTGAGATCTTCAAAATATGTGGTGTAGCTTTGTCATAATTTTCATTTTGAGCTTTAGTGGTCATCATTGATTTGACTATCTTTTTTAGAGAGCGTGGTGTTACTTTGAACATCAAATACTTGTGTCGAATGTGTAGATTCACATGTCATACTAGGGATGTATTTTTTATTGGACTATAAAGAATTAGATAGAATTTTTAGCACGGGATCCCTCTAAAAATTGGTCTACTGGATTCTTTTTTGTGAAAAATGAGTGAAGCCTTCCTGAGAGATGGGAAAGATTGAATGACCTTCCAGATCCATTGCTGATTGAAGAGAATGAGATCTTGGCAACTTTTAATATTCGATGTAGAAAGCTTACGGCATGAGTTACGTCACATTAGCAAATATATAGTTGAAGATAGAATGTTCAAGGTTGGCCTTTCCATCCGGGAGGAGATCTCATTCTTTTCCACTAAAGAGGTCAAGTAAAGGTGATGAAAGGTCTCCTCATATTCATAGGGTTCTTTCAAGAAGCGTCATGAAATCGGTGGTGGCAATGTTTCTTCCCTAAAAAAAAAAGACATATCTTTGAAGTGACTCGTAATATCTGAAGAAGATGTTCGCCTGATTGGCCTTTGAGAGCTTAGATGTTTCAACTCATGATGGGGGAGTTCATTTTTTGAAATTGCGCATTCCTGAAGAGGTGTTAAATCACATATGCATTCGAAGCGGATGAATTGAGTGTCTTCCTTCTTTCTTCTTTTCTTCTTTTCCTCCTTCTTTTCTTTTGTGTAGTATTTGTGATAGTTTTTTTTCTTTATAGGTAACTCAAACATTAGGGCTGATGGCTCATTTGAGTGTCTCTTTAGACGAGTAGAATACTAAATTTGTGAAGGTAAAATATCTGCAAGGCGAGTATGAGAGAAAGATGTGGCGACTTTGGAGGATCAACTAATCGGGTGCAGAACTGAGCTAACAAACATGTCGACTTCTCTTTCTCTATGGTGTTAGGAGGTGGAGTGCACTCGTGATGAGCTGATTGAGGTGAGGACAGAGACTCACTAGAAAGAGAAAAAACTCTAGGCACTTGTAACGGAGAAGAGAGCTCTCAAACTAGAGAAGAAATCATTACAAGATCGTCTTTCTGAGAAGGAGCATATAATGTCAGAAGCGGAAGCAAATGAAATCTCCTTGAAGGCAGTGGAAGACTTTAAGAACTCCTTGGCTTATCACGGTACAATCGAAGACCATGTCCAGGAAGCTCGTAATCATATTCTTGATGTTGAAGTCAAGGATTTGGAGCACCAATGTTTAGAGGAGGGCTTCATTAGAGGGTTCCTAAAAGGAATCCGCTTAGTGCATCGCAAGACCAGAGCTAGTATTAAGGATCTATCTCCCAGCCAAGTATCTGAAGACTCTTCGTCTTATTCAGGAGATGAAGGAGTTGAGAGTGAGTCCAAGGGAGCATCTCCTGGTGGTGAGGAGGATATTGATATCACCAACTGATATGATGTAGCGTTACTTGAGGATGAATTTTTTTTATCTATGTATTGTTATTAGTGTGTATCAGAATCTTGATTCTTTCTTATATCATCATGTTAATCCGGTGAATTTTTTTTAGATGATACCGCCTATTTTATTTTTTACCTATCCGTAATCGTCGTAATATTATTCAAGACGCCAACTTGTATGGATGAGGTCAATTAAACCCAATCGGTGACTTTGACCAACTGAGGTTGTTTGTCAAAGTGTTACTGGCGATGTTAACCTCAGTATGGAAGAGGTCGCGGGATGTCCACCAAGGGCCTTTTGACCTATCCTAGATATCAGCCAAAGTGCTACTTGATGACGTTAACCTGTATCGAAGATGTCACGGGATGTCCACCAAGGGCCTTTTGACCTATCCTAGGTATTAGCCAAAGTGTTACTTGACTTCTTACCTGTATGGAAGAGGTCCAATCAAGTCCAATTAGGATTGATTATGCCCCAATTGAGATATAACATGAGTTATATATTTCTCAAGTGGGAGGATTAAATGAAGAAGAAATAAGCTTATAAAAAAAAATTATAAATTCATTACTCTGATAAGTTCGGTGATACACTCATAAGATGATTTTAACACGGATATGAGTTTCAAGAAGAAATGATGATAATAACAAAAAGTAGGGGTGTACATTCGGTCGGATTGGACGGATCGGTTTTTTAATTTGCTAATCCGTTCGGTTTGAAATTCATAATTCGAAAATCCAATCCGTATAAGATTTAATATAATCCAACCAATCCAATCCAAAAAAAGTTCGATTTTCGGTTCGGTTTTTAAAACCCGAAAATAATTAAAATAAAACAAATATTATTTAATTAAAATGATATATTTAATATTTCGTAATTCGCTTTTATCTTTTATGAATATGATATATATTTTTGAAATAGAAATACTCATATTTTTTCAAAAAAGTTTATTTTTTGAATTATGATTTGAAAGACTGTCACTTTGTATTTAATAAAAAATAAATATTAAATTTATTACTTAAAACTTAAAAGGCACTAATTAATTTAACTCACATAACACTAATGTAATAAAATATATTTCTTAAAAATCGCTTCTTCAAATATCTTTTCTTTCACACTATTTTAATAAAATAACACAATTTTCAATAAACCAATAAAATTTATATGCTAAAAAAAAGAAAATTTTCAATTGCAATATTAGTATATTACAAACATTCATTGCAGAAGTCTATCAGAGAAAAGATGGGAATACAATAGCATATTAGAAGAAATAAGTAAAGGGATGCTCCCCACGACAAATAATTCCAATAAAAGACAATCAGAGATAACACCTCAGAAACAGCTTGCTTAGCAACAAACTCAATAGTCCAGTTCTACCAACAGTTACAGTCATGACAGTAATAGCCAACAAGCTGGCCATAAGTCCTTCCATTTAGAGTAAACAGTACATAGGTTAAAATCAGGTAAAGCAAAAGCATAATCACAATGATCTGCATAATTCTAACAGAACCAAGAGGGATAAAATAAGAAGAGAGATCACCACCATATATTAATAAAAAAAATAATCGTAAAAGTATGTCCATTAAGTATGTCCAAACTTGCAAAGAAATAATAAAATTGAACAGAAATTACGCTCTCGACAGTTGGGTATATGAGATTTGCCAAAATAATCGAAAAAACTCCAAAAGCACTCAGAACATGATAAACAAACCTAGTAGTGTCGGACATAAGTCTCAATGAACCACATCACCAACAACCAAGAAAGAAAATAAGTAAGTTGGCCATAAACCACCCATTCAAAATAAATAATGCATAAGTTAATTCCCGTGATAGAATTGAAGTGGTCCGCCAAGACTAGAACGGGATGGGAAAAATAGTAGGTGAAGTGAAGTCTGAGCAGCACAAAGACAAACAAGAAAACCGAAGGCAAAAAACAGCCAACAACCACAAAGACAACTTGCTGGACAAAGGACCCAAAAATGGGTTCAAAAGATAATCATTTCAACTCCCTAAACAATTCCAACTCCAACTGCAACTATCCAAGTCTCCAAACTTCCAAAGCAAGCCACAAACAAGACACTAAACAAGTAAATAATAAAAAGAATCCATGAGTATCGAGACAAAACTGCATTTGAATTTGAGAAGAAGAGAGAACCAGTAGCTGCTGAGCTTGCCAAAACGACGAGAGAGGAGATTCGAAGGGAGAAGTCGAGAAGAGAAAATAGATGAACGAACGCAAAAAATCCACGCTTGATAGCTCTATAACGAATACTCAACGTAGTTACAGCTTAAGAACAAAGGTCAAGACGGGCGTCAAGAGAATTAGAGAGCGGCTGAGAGATAAGACCACACGACCGCGATCGGGAAGGGGAATGCAATGCCTATGCCGAATAGGATTGGAGATTGCCATTTCATTGAATTGAATGGGATTGCCCTTTCCTCCCAGTTGGGGACTATCGGGATGACGAGCCGACGAGCACGAGCCACCAGCCACTATCCGAAGTTCCGTCAAGGTTCGCTTGGTTATTAATCCGATTTTCGTTTTTAATATTACAAAATTTTAAATCCAATCCATAATCCAAAAATTGAAATTAGCTAAAATTAAATCCATAATCCAAAATAAAAAATAAAAACCGATCCAATTAAAAAAAATTCTGTTCGATTTAAATGGATTTTCGGTTTAATCTGAATTATGCACACCCCTAACAAAAAGTCTTTATCCCACTAAGTGGGGTCGGCTACATGATGAGGAAATGACAAACGAGACAAAATAAAAATTGCAATAATTATGCAGTAGAAATTACTGATAATATTTTCGGAGATTCTTAGTATTCCAAGTTCAAGGTAAAGTTTTTCTCTCTAGATCCTTGAGTTTGAATGTTCTTGGCTTTACCATAGCTATAATCACATATGGGTCATCCCAAAGAGGTGAGAGTTTATTACGTTGAGGGTCTTTGCCTGTAGCTTCGAGACTTCGCAGGACCAAGTCACCGACAGATATGTGATGAGATTTTACTCTTCTGTTGAAGTGACGAGCTACTCTTTAGTGATAGGAAGCAGTCTGAAGTAGGGTCATGTCATGAGTTTTGGGGAGTAGGTCCAGGTGCTGTCGGAGATTTTCTTCATTACTGTCATTATTGAATAATTGAACTCTTAGACTTGAAACCTCGATATCTACTGGTATAATAGCTTTTGTGCCGAAACACAAGTTATATGGTGTCTCACCGGTGTTATGTAGCGAAGCCCAAAGAATATTAGAAAGCTCATCAATCCATTGCCCCACCTTCTCAACGTATTTTAGTTCTTTGAGTATAGTTGGTTTCCAAGATGTCCGTTAGTTTGATGTGCTACCCATATGCATAAATTAATGTGAAGATCTTTGCAAAATGATGTAAAGACTTTTCCAGTAAATTGGGTTCCGTTATCAGTGATGATCTTCGCAGGAAGACCGAATCGACATACTATATTTTTTCAAACAAATTGTTTAGCATTTGCCTCTGTGATTTTAGCGAGTGGTTCGGCTTCCACCCATTTAGTGAAGTAATTGATGGCTAAAATGATAAATTTTTGTTGCTCTGATGCTATCGAAAAGGGCTCCATGATATCAATCCCCTACTGAGCAAAAGGTCACGAGCTTTAAATGGATGAAAGCTCTGTATGCAGCATGTGAGGGAGGTTAGAGTGCAACTAATAACTTGCACATTTTTTGTGAACTCCAAGGCATCTTATTTCATCGTAGACCAATAGAACCATTACCTAATAATTTTAAGGGCTAGCGCCCTTCCTCCTAGGTGTTCTCCACATATCCCCAGTAACCTCTCTTATGTGTAATCGGCCTCAAGGTGAGAGGCATTTGAGGTCACCCAGAAAGCTCGCTTGTATAGTTCACCTCGATAATATTAAAGTTTGAAGCTTGTCTTCTGAGACGAGCTGTAAGTTGGGTCTGAAGGGGTTCTTCTTGTAGAAAATACATGATGGGGTCCATCTACGAATGTTCTTTTATCTCATTAATTGCTTGAATTACCCATGACCCTTGGATACTAGGAAAATGTATTTCTTCAACATGTCTTCTCTTAAATAGATCCCTAGTAGCAGATGTAGCAAGCTTAGCAAGAGCGTCAGCTCGAGTATTCTTTTTTCGCAGTATGTAAATGATTTGATGTGTCTTGAAATGGGCAAGAAGAGACTTTACCAAGTGGAGGTATTGTGCCAGCTGAGGATTATGAGTATTAAAGTTTCTCTCAACTTGGGAGGCGACAAGCTGAGAGTCAATGTAAATCACTAAATCTTGAGCTTCACAGTCAATGGAGAGTCTTAACCCTGCGATGAGGGCCTCATATTCAGCCATATTTTTAGTTGCAGGAAATTTTAGGCGAAATACATACTCTAAAATATTCTGCTAGGGGTAAATAAGTAAGATTCACCAACACCAGTACTTCCTGAAGCTCCATCAACATAGAGGGTCCATTGAGGAGACGAAAGGCATATATCAGATAGCTCCTGAGTCAAGTGGCATTCCACTATAAAGTCTGTGAGTACTTAAGACTTTATAGCAGGCTGCGGTAGAAAATTTATATCAAACTCTCTCAATTCTACAGACCATTTGATTAACCTCTCATATGCTTCTGGTTTTTATAGGATGACCCTTAATGGTAAATGAGTGTAAACACCGATAGTGTGAGCTTGAAAGTATGGATGCAATTTTTGCGCTGAGAAAATTAAAGCCAGAGCCACCTTATCTGCAAGTGGATAATAACTTTCTATGTCAAGGAGAATTTTGCTGACATAGTAAATTGGTCGTTGTGTCCCATTTTCTTCTCGACTAAACTCGAGCTTATCGTGGAAGAGATCTGAGATACAAGTATAACATCTCTCTTTGAATAGGCTTGGATAGTAGGGGTCGAGATGCTAAATACTCCCTTTGTTGCTCAAAAGCAGATTGACATTCATTAGTCCACTGAAAATTATTATTTTTAGCTCCCTTTAATATTTTAAAGAATGACAAGTATTTATCCCCTGAATGGGCTAGAAGCGATAACGCAGCAATTCATCCATTCAAATGTTGAACTTTCTTGATATTCTTCGAAGGAGTCATATCTTTGAGAGCTTTGATTTTCTCAGGGTTGGCCTCTATCCCACAGTGGGTTATCATAAATCCAAGAAATTTTTCTGACGTAATCCCAAAAGTACACTTGGTCGGGTTAAGTCGCATGTTATAACATCAAAGAAGATTAAAGCATATTTATAAGTCAAAAATATATTGTGATTCTTCCAAGCTTTTTACTAACATATTATCCTCATATTCCTCTATTGTGTGGCCTAATAGGTCTTTAAAAATCTTATTCATAAGGCGTTGATAGGTAGCACCAGTATTTTTTAACCCAAACGACATAACTTGGTAATAGTATAAACTTTTATATGTTTGAAATGTTATAGCTTCTTCATCCGTTGGGTCTATTTTTATTTGATTGTAACCAGAGTAAGCATCCAAAAAACTGAGCATTTGATGTCCAGACGTAGCATCAACCAATTGATCAATTCGAGGAAGAAGAAAACTATCTTTTGGGCAAGCTTTGTTGATGTCAGTGTAATCAATATACATTCTCCATGTTCCGTTAATTTTCTTAGCCATGACAATATTTGCTAGCCATGTAGGGTAATGTACCTCTCGTATGAATCATACTTCTAGAAGCTTGTTAACTTCTTGCTCAATAGCTTAGAGGCGATCAGGTGCAAAACTTCGCTTCTTATGGATGATCGGTTTGAATGTCGAATCAATCTTGAGGGAGTGCATGATCACATTGGGGTCGACCCCCGGCATGTTCATCGGACTCCAAGCGAAGATGTCTTGATTTCTGCACAAGAAGTCTATATATTTTTCCCTTTGTTGGTCTGAGAGCAGAGATCCAACTTGCACTGTTCGTAATGGTTGGTCATTTGATAATGCAATAGAGAGTAAGTCTTCGATAGGGGAAGCTTTTCGGGGTACTCCTTCATCTCGAAAATTAAAATATTTGATGTTGAAGGTCACAAAAAGGCGTGATTGAGCTTGTCTGAGGTAGCATGATTGTGCTATCTGTTGATTTTCAGAGACCACCCCAACTCCAACAGGGTTGGAAATTTCATCTTGAGATGAGATACTGAAATGACTGCACCGAAAATTGATTGGAGGGGCCTTCCAAAGATAGCGTTATATGCTAAATCTGACTTGACCACCATGAATTGGATTAAATGAGTCACTTATCAAGGAAATTCACTAAGGACAACAGGAAGGGTGATTGTCCCCTCTACTCGCACAAGGCGATTATCAAACCAGATAATGGTCGGGTTGGAGCTTTTCCCTAACCAGGCCCATGCTAAGAAATGTGGAGTAAAACAAGACATCAACAGAACTCTCATTGTCAATCAAAATTCACTTAACATTATAGTATGAGTCACCGATCCCTGCGCTGATGACAAGTGGATCTTGATGAGGAACATGGACTCCTTCTAAGTCCGAGTCATTAAAAGTGATGGAATGATCAATACAAGACTTCTTTAACTCTGGCTCTTCAGATGTGGTAATGAGAACTTGATTAGATAGTATTGGTCCTCCTGCAATTGTTTCAATTTTTCTAATTATTTGATGATTATTTTATTATTTTTGTGATGATTGTCCTAGTTGCCCCCTAATTGGAGGTATATTTTTTTTTATTCGATTGATTCTTCATAAATCAACATAGATATCCTTGTTGAATGAGCCTCTCGATTTCTTCTTTGAGTTGTTTGCATGTCTCAGTAGTATGTCTATGACTTCGATAGAAGTGACAATATTGCTCTTGATTTCCTGAATTTGGTTTCAATGGATGCGACCACTTGATGTTTTCTTCATCTCGAATAGCCATCAGGAGGTTGACACGAAATATGTTTAGCCGCGTGTATTCCTTTTTTGGTCGTGGTTCACGTCGTTGATATGGGGCTGTGGAGGGAGATCACGGTTGTCTTGTTGCTTCTTTTGATTGGACAGTTGGTCCGCATTTCCTGGGGCGCTCTTATATTTTCCTGTAGATTGTACAAACTGTTTGCGATGTGCATTAATAGCCTCATCGGCAGAGATTTGTGCTTCCACACGATGAACTAAGTCGGCATATGAACGGACCGTGTCTCGTGGAGTAAAAGGCCTGGACAGTCCTCCCTACAAAACTCCTCTTAATAGTTCAGGGTCTACTCCAGGTATTTGGGGAGCTTCTAAGGAAAACCTCTAGAAGTATTCCTTAATTGATTCACCTCATTCTGACGAATGCCGGAGAGATGGGAGGAATCTTTAATGATCTTCCTGTTTGCAATAAACTTTTTCACAAAAATCTTGGCGAGTTCTTCAAAGGTACGGATGGATCCCTTTAGAAGGGAGTAGAACCAAGTGCGAGCTTGCCCCTTGAGGGTAACCGGAAAGACTTGACAAAGCAGGTGTCGAGCTGCTGGATATGCATGATAGTCGTAATGATCTGTTCATGTGAGTCGCTTGCCCCATCATAGGAATCAATGCTCTAAGCTTGAAATCCACGAATATGATGTTGAAGAATAGCTTCATAAAGGTGAGGATTCCTCATGCCTGAGGGGAAGATGATTTATGTCTTGAAGATGAAATTCGCCTTGCATTATCATAATTTTGCATGTATAACATGACGGGGTCAAAGTGACGAGAATGTCAAGCTACCAACAATAAGATGGATTACATTGAGCACGTGATGAAAGTAATTAGTGTCAAGGAGATCGACATCACGGTCTCTACACGGAGGAACTTCAGTGTCAAGGAGATTAGCATTTTAATCTTCCATGGCTAACGATCGATCTTGGGGGAGATGTGTTTGTCGTGGTAGTGGCTCTTGTGTTCCTCACAAAAGTCAGATCATCTCATTTTGAGACTCTTCCATTCGGCGGACACGATCTTCTAAAGAGATTCCTATCGCGCCTTCACCGACAGGGTCATGCCTATCGGGGGGAGTGAGGCAGAAGCTTGGTGTCCTTGGTTCAAGGATTGGTTTCGAGAGTGACGGGAGTTGGAGCAGGAGGCTCCAGTTACGAGTTGCGCTCATAACGAGGGTGTTCACAAAAATTGTGATTGAAGGGTTCTTTTTCCACAGACGGCGTCAAATTGTTGCGTGCTAGAAAACCGGTTGTGCTAAAATGAAAGTTTACGCCTTAACCTTGTTATAAAATCCAGCACACACACAGGTATTTAAAGAGTGAACAAGAAAACTCCAGAAATTTTTACATGAAAAACCTCGAAAAGAGGAAAAAAATCATGCTCAAAGAAAATCTTCCACTATATATCTGTTTCAGAGTACAAAATTTTCCCGATAACGGGATTACAAAATTGTATATGAGAATGGAACAACAACTATGTAGTCACGTTCATGTGATAACAGTTGCTAGTGGTAGCAGATGATGGTGAACAGCGAGGGACATCGACTGACGATGAAGGTCGTCATGATGGAGACCAACAGAGATTGATGATGGCGAGGATCGGCGATGGCCGACGGCGGTGGTTGACGCCGAGTGGTGGCATGACATTGTCTTGGAGGATCTTCAAGCTTTAGAGCTCTCCGGGTCCCCTCATATGAGAATGAGGAGTTATAGATTGGAGAGGACGCCTCAGAATACATAAAAAATCCGAACCACTCATCTCTATCGGATTGTTCAAAATGATTTCTTTGATCATTTGATGTATTTTAAGTATTTGAATGCTCAAATGAAGTCAAAATTATGAGATCTTGGGTTCGTTGAGATGCTCGATTTGACTATAAATACTCCATGTTTGAGAACTATTTAGAGATTTAATTGATATCCCAAAGTTTCCAATGATATTTTAAGTGCTTGATCTAGACCAGTTTCAACTTCGGATCAGCTTGCTTTTAGCATCATGATTCGTACTTCGATTAGTAGTATTTTAAGTGTCATATCAATTTACATCATCTGCATTTGTGTCACCCCTATAATGACTCTTATCCATTGTAATGTAGTACTAATAAGATAGATAATATTAAATGGAGAAAAGCTCTTATCATCCAATCAAAATTAACATATTTTAAATAATAAATATAAAAAACATAACATAAATACTTTTGATATTGACTTAAAACTATATAATATATTAAATAATATTAATGATCAAAAAAATTATATCTCATCATAATTTTTTTAAAATTAAAAAGCATAGTCAATTAAAAATATAATTATTCTTACAGTTAATATTTATCATATAAATACTTATATTGAATGTATGTTGACTTTAAATACTGTTGTTGAAATAAAGAACCATTTCTCTGCCTTTATAGTAAAGAAACTCCCGTTTAAAAGCCCATCGTCCTCTTCTCCATCCTACTCCCTATCAGCCATAGAATACAACAGAAGATTTCCTTCCTTAACTCATATGAGTTTCGCTCTCCTCCTCGTCCCCGTCGCCCTTCTCGTCCTCATCCGCCTGCTCGACTTCGTCGACACCTCCTTCTTCAGCTTCATCTTCGACGTCGCAGCCTTATTCAACTGCTTCTCCTACTTCGACTGCCGGCGCCACTTCTGGAGATTTTACGAGGCGCTTTGGCCCAAGGAAGAAGGCGGCGGCGGCTCCTCGCCGTGGGGGGTGGCGGTGGCCGTCGTCTTGCTGATTGTTCTCGCGTCGTTCCACTCTACTTTCCTCGACATGTGGGGACCTTGAGCTGATTTTAATTATTGCCATTACTGGATTGATATAATAAAGTATTGTTTGGTTAGGGTTTTGATATGGCATAATTTGGCGGCGAAGAGGGGATTAAAGGAAGACGAGAGGGTGTTTGCTGTTGTTTAATTTGTAGAAATTAAATATAAAAAATTTGTCCGGTTTTGTAATTAGTGAATTTTAAACGCTGGCTTCAGGTTTTTCATTTTTGTTTGGATTGATCTGTTAATAATAATAATAATAAATTAATAATAATAATAATTTAATAATAACTATTATTATTGATTTTTTTCTGAGTTCGGATATTCTGATATAATATCATTCTATTTTAATTAATTTTTTTTCACTCATAATGTATTTTTTTCTGAGCTCCAAATGATTTTTTATTTTTTTTTTTATTTTTTTTGTTGCATGTGATGCTTCGTTAAAAGTATGCAGCATATGAAAACATTTTTAATCGGTATGTTAAAATATTAATTATAGTAATTATATTCTTCTACAAATTTATTTAAAATATTTTAAATAATTACAATACTTTGTGGCAAATAACTATTAATTCGCATTTTTCTTAAAATTAGGATTAAATTCTAGAATCAAATAAATTATAATCAAACCTCTTCGAACAAAAATTATAAAATAAAAATATTAAACAATTCATCTTGATGAGACAATTACGATTAGCATCCAGTTTTTTGTTATTTCAAAATTAATACTTAATTAACTTCACAAACCATCTTAAAGCGCACTCGATAATTTTAACTTATATATATATATATATATATATATATATATATATACTGAATGATTACATCATGATAAATGAACATGCAAGAAGTTTTTAGCATAATTTTTTAATGCATTTATCTTAAAATAAATTTAATAAATTTTTTAAATAAATTTTAATTAAAATATTTTGATATTATATATTTCCCTGACTAGTATTGGTAAATCTTAAATTTTGTTCTCATCCCTCTCAAAAGTAATAAGAATAGTAATAAAAATAATTTATTAGAAAGAAGAACTTCAGTCAAATGAGGATGGGGCCTAAATTCTACAATCAAGAACAACCCACGTTTCTTCAACAATATCGTAAAGAAAGAATTCAATTTAAACATGCAACCACAAAAGTTAAAATAAACTAAAATATATTTCTTACTTTTTCGGATTTTTATGTTGTAATATATCATCATTCATTTTCTCAACTATTTATTGATAATTTAATTTGAAATATAATATATTTAAAAGTAATAATTTCTTTTAAAATATATTAAAATTATTTTGAGTATTTTTAAAAATAAAAAGTAAAAATACTTCGAAAATATCTCTGATAATTATGTTTTAAAAATTAAAAAATAAAAATAAAATTTATTTCAAATAAATCATAAGATAAAGAAGAAAGAAAACCATTCAACAGTAAGAAAAATTGGCGATCTTATGCTTTGACCACAAAAGGAGAATATAAGATAGAAAACTTTTCAACACCAAGAAAAACAGGTACCTTCACATCTTCTAGAGATTTTTGTGTGTGTGTGTATATTCGGGTTAACGAGTGTCAATTCGGGTTAACGAGTGTCAATTCGGGTTAACGAGTTGGGGTAACGGGTTGGGTTACGATATGGTTGAAGAAACGTGGGTTATTCTTGATTGTAGAATTTAGGCCCCATCCTCATTTGACTGAAGTTCTTCTTTCTTATAAATTATTTTTATTACTATTCTTATTACTTTTGAGAGGAATGAGAACAAAATTTAAGAGTCAATTCGGGTTAATGAGTGTCAATTCGGGTTAACTCTTTTATATATATGAGTGTTCGTTACGAGTTGGGTCGTCGACTTGAATTTGACCCAATAGGGCTCAACGACCCGTTTATTAAACGGGTCAAAAACTTTAACCTGAATCCGACCCGAATTCAACCCGATTGACCCGACACAACCCGAATGATATATTTTTTAGATCAAAATCGAGTCAAATTCGGATTTGTGTGTAAAAAATTGAGTCAATTTCGGGTTTAGAGGTTAATTTCGAGTCAAATTCAAGTTGGCGGGTCAAAATATAGTCAATTTCGGGTTGGTGGGTCAACCCAAAAATCAAAAATTATTTCATCGGCGAAAATTATTCAGTCAACCCAATTTTCTCGGGTTTTTGTTGGTTTTGTCGGAAATGGCACAAATTGGAATCCTCCTCCAAAAATTTTATAACTTATTTTGATTAATTAGGTTTTAAATTAAGCTATATTTGAGTCAATTTCAAACACAAATTAATATAAAACAGTTGAACATGAACATAATCATAATTCGCTGAGTTGACTTGTTTATACCTATCAGGACCACCAGCTCCTTAGTTATTTTCTATCAGGAATATTTTCAAATCTTGATAAATGATATTAGTTAATTAGTTGTTAAACAAATTAGTTAAGTCTCTGATTTTTTATACCGACGTTATGAGTTTTACTTTAATAATAATAATATCTTAATTTTAAATTATTTTATTTTCAATACTTATAAATTTCATTAAAATTCAACAAAAAAATTTTCAAGATAAAATATTTTATCATAAAAAAATGTCTTAAAAATGCTAAATAAAACTTGAATTAATCAAACACAGTTTTTAAAAATTCTTAAAAGTAAATTTTTATTAAAATAAAAAAAATATTCCCTCATTAAACAGCTTACGAATGGATGATAAAGTGCCAACCAACCCAATCACATACACACAAGTGAGGTCCAACTACCCTTAGCAATTTTAATCAAGATGAACTTAAAAAATTAACATGTCACATTTCTATTATATTTAAATAACAAAAAATTACATAATTTCAATCCACAAATAAATTAAAAAATAATAAATAATTTTATTATAAAATATATGACGACAAATAAACGTTATAATGTACTTTTTGTCATATATATGATTAATGATTGATGAACTGCATTATAAGATCTCAATAATGGATATTGAAAAAAAAAAAAAACAACAAACACTATGGATTCAAAACCTGTATTAACTTTGAATGTAGTTTCTTCCAATTATGAAAAAAAAAAGTAGAATTAATGATCACAGAAATACAGTTCATAGCCATTTCTGCCTTACTTTAACTCTATGAATAAAAAAAATTCCAGAATCCATCTCACAATCTCCTCCCAATCTTTCCAAATCTCCTCACAACGCCAAAAATGATCGCCTTGGTGATCAGCCCTCGATCGACCGTGCAAGCGAGGGTAAGAGCTCCGCCGACGAGGACGAGCTTCGGTATGCTGCTCCCCCATGGCTTCTTCCCAGCTCCCACGATGTCGCCAGATTGATCACTGTGATCTCCCAGCGACTTCAGGTGGCCGGAAGTTACCTTGGTGTTGATCTGCGCCATCATGGAGCAGTGGGAGAGCGGCTCGCCGGATTTCCTCGCCGCTTGGTATGCGCGGAGTCCAGGTTCGATCTTCTTGACACAGCCCCATGCGCCAATTGGCGATTTCCCAGGGATGTCTTCTCGCACCTCGGCAGCTCTCATCATTATTCATCTTACTCTTACGTGCGCAAAATGTGAAGAACGCGAAGATGGCGATTTCTCACCTGCGCGAATGCACCAGCTGGAGTAATATAGGTCCACGCGCCTGGGTTTCTTTCGGCGAGGAATGGAGGAGTATGGCACTCCCTGAATTATCATTCAGAAAATTATTTTCGAACAGGTGAACAACCAAACAAGCTACTGCAAGTAGTTTAATTTAAAAGCATTCTTCATTGTGATATTCATTTCCAGTACTACAGACCAAATCATACTAGAGTTTTTTTTTAAAAAAAAAATTTCTCCAAAGTTGCTCTGTAAAACAACATTCAATCAGGTTTCTTGAACAGAAAGTTGGCAAGATGATCAAATAGTGAGAAGCTGAACGGTGAGTGAAATAGTGGAAGACTAAGTACAGTAAGTGACGTTAGGATAAGGGAATAAAGCAATGGCTAGAACAGATTTTCTTTAAAGACGACGACAACAACAACAACCTTTTATCCCAGCAAATGGAGTTGGCTACATGAATTTTTCATCTCCATTGTGTCCTATTAAGTGTCAAATTCTCATTAAATTCTAATAAAAAGAGATAATTTTTTATAGTTCCTAATCAAATCTTTTTAATTCTACATCTATTTTTCGTAACATAGGTTGAATCTAATATATGTACTCTCCTAAAGAAATCATCGGATAGCCGACGTTTTATGTGACCAAATCATCTAAGACGACTCTCTAATCTTGTCTACCACTGGAGCTACTCTAACTTTTTCACATATATATTCGTTTCGCATTTTATCTCCGAGTGTAAAGCTACTCATCCACCTGAGCATCCTCATCTCTACAACACTTAATTTAATGCTTCTCTTTTACTTACAAACATTCTGTGCCATTAACAATTTAGTAGTAGATAAATTAAAATTGAAAGATTAGGAAGAACAGAGGGAGTCTTAAGGAAATATGGAAGGCCTTTACTCAAGATTTACAAAGAATAATTTAAAACTTTATATGGCATCAATTTGAAAGAATGAAAAAAATTATAATTCATGAAGATGTCAAATCATGGGAATTAGGCTAATGATGATAATTATACCAACATCTTTGCTTCAAATTATGATTATTTGCATTCCATTACCTACTGATGATTCATATCAGAATTCTAATGGAAAGCATCTAAATAAGTTAAGGTAATAATAGGATGATGAAACAAAAAAAGGTACTAGAGAATGATTTGATATAAGGTTGAATAGAATAACTAAGATATCAGAAACAAGGAATGACACTTGGAAATAAGTTAAACAAACTGTGAGTACAAGAGCTTAAAATTACAGAATTGCAAATCTTGAGAATGAAGAAGATTAATGAGAGAAGATTGAAAGAGAGAGAGAGAGAGAGAGCTAGAAATCTGATAATAGAAAAGTGAACATGAATAATGACAAAAAATGAAAAGAGGCATTATATATTTATATATCTAGCACCTAAATTTTAATATTTAGATAAACAATACCTAAATCTTTAATATTATAGCAAAAACATCACCATCACTAATTTTTTAAATTGAAATGCACCTTTTCATGCATTAGGGAAGTGTATATTTATAAATATCAAACATTAGGTGTTAGATATGTAAATGCAAATCTTCCAAAATGAAATTATTCATAGGTTACATATGCAACAAATTCAAGTAGTTTGCCATACTTGCTTAAAACAATCTTTTTAGAAAGAACTTTGAATTTGGAATACAATCGAATTTGAAAACCATGACTTTACATTAAAGTGATGATCATCAATTCTTAATTCTTAAAAAATATTCATCATACATCACAATAATTTACGATCGAAATAGTTATTTCTTTTGATTAACACTCTTTGTTCCGGAGTATGCCTTGAGTAGTGCCTATCAGCTCGAGTAATGCGAAAGTAAGCATCTATTATTTTGATAGCATTGGTTCCCTACAATTAGTTGTAGAAAAATTTAAAAAATAACCTACAAATGCTTTGGTTTTTTTTATAATTGACAATATCTATGAAGCTTCTGCAACCTTTGCATTTATACCAAAAAACAGCTCATATGACTCAGAGCTGAAGGGATCATGCAGGAAATTCCATGTGATACATACATGTTTTAATTTACCATTAAAAGTTATTGAGAAACTTCCACCAAAGATAACAACAATTGTAATAAATGACAAATTAGAATTTTCACAATCAAAGATGCCTAAATTAATAACCATATAAAGAGAGAGAGATATTTTAATTTAAGCCTAAACACTTTACTAGTAGACCATATCTCTTAACTAAAAAACCAGAAATATTTAATTTTTATCATTTATATCTCGTCTCCCAATAATCTTTATTGCAGCACACAAATCATTGCAAGCCCTCAACTTTCAAAATCGTTTATAAATTTCTATCACAAACAGTTGTTTCATTTTATTAGAAGCACATAGCTTAACTTTCTGAAATAATCAGCTTCTAACACTTGGCTCATAATGTAGAGTTTTCCTTCCAACTCCTAGTAGCCATAGTTGAGAGCAAGCTCTGAAAGTTAAAATATCCTAATAGTAGACTAATCTAGCTTATCAAACCTAAATTTAAAAATATCCTAATAATATACCAGTCTAGTGTATCGAACCTGGCATCGCACACAAACTAAGCAAGCTGTCTTGAATCATTATGAGAGACAAAGTGATATGGTCTAATTTCTGGAATTGAGTCTGGTCCGGCTAGGTTTGAGTTTGGTTCAGTGAGTCGACTCACTGAGTGCTTGGAGCCCGGCTGAGTTACTGATAAGAAGGAAGGATAACTCGGATGCGTTCTGAGACGTTGGATGTAGCGTGTTTGTAATTGGCCGTTGGATCTAATCACTCGGATCGAGTGTCTCTTGAGCTGAGTCTTGAGCCGTCGGATGGCTTGGTTTCTCGTCGGCCCTTGGATGTGTTACTTGATCACGTGGTTCTTGTGTCTTAATGGAATTAGTGGATTGCAGGTGTCGGCCTGTGATGATCGTGATGAAGCTGAGGATAGATGGCCGTCGGATCGGGCGAAGGCGTGTCGGTTTGATCGATCTGCCGTCGATGAAGCTTTGGAAAGCTACTGCTTTGAATGGGAAAGGAGTGCGGTGCAGCGACATTTATTCAGTCCTTTGAGTTCACGAGAGAGCTCAGAGGAAGAGAAATCAGAGGGAGATGGCTTCACCGGTTAATGGGAGTATTCTTCAGCGTGGAAATGCTCAGAAGAAGAAGAAGGCTGGAGACGGGAAGGAGATTGAAATAATTCTTCGATCTTCTTTCTTTTTCATCTCTATTTATACTTCATTGCTCGATATCTGTATGTCTCTTGTACTTTCTTACATTCTGTTTGATAGACTTACTCGTTGAATATCATCCGGATATTAGTGGTGCTTGTAGTTTGTTTATATTGTTATTTTGTTATGGTCTTGTATTTTATCGGCCGGTTCTTGGACTTATTTTATTTTATTAGATCTAATATCTCCTTGCTTGGTCTTGCTTTTGATTTGTCAGATATTATTGTATTTAGTACAGTTTCTTTGGGATCTTATTTTGTTATAGTTGGGATTATTTATCCTATTGCTCTCTGTTGTTTGTACAAACTGTTATATTTTGTTTTATATTCTTTATTCTTTCTGGTCTGCTGTAGTTTATTCTCTGTTGATGTTATAATTTGGGAGAACTTGTGAAATCCTTTAGCCAACCTGGCCTTCTTCTCTCCCTTTTGTTTCTGTTGTTGGTTTGGGGATATGAACTCATATCACAAAGACTATTTTTCAACCCATGACATGCCTTCCCAATGAAGATGACTGAGCATAACCCCCAAGGAATGTGAAGCTCATAGAATTCTTCCCCCATAATTTCTTAAATGTTACATTATCTCTTTCGCTGTGAATACTAAATATTTCTCCATCATTACATTGTTCTGATGCACCTATATGGCATCTCCAAAAAATAAAACAACCATGAGAAATAATTCTTATTCTCTTTGAGGACAGCAGCAAATGTATTTGTAATATTCATTCATGAATCATAAAAAATCCACCAAGTTGCTCATCACTAAAGTGCAATCTTCTTGCTTTAGGGTCAAAAAAATGGTCCATGCTTCACAATGCGCTAAGCGCTTTGATAAAAATAGATATAACCTTAGCAACATAAGCAAAATGAGATTGGGACGTAACACTATTTTTTTAAGAAGATTTGTTTTTGTTGCTATTAATGCGCCTACAACACTTTAAGATACTGAAGCAAAACAGAGCACATACAACCAAAAAGGTTTTAAACAAAGCACTACAATGACAGCATGCACATGAAAATAGAAACAGTGGCTAAATAGTAACAACTAGCAGTGCTATGTAAAATTGATTTGTAGAAATGAGATTTTTCTTGAAGCTTTATGTCTGCATTCATCCATAGAGAAACTGAAAAAACAAATTTAGTTATTAAATAAATAGCTATGCATACTGTGTCATTTAACAGGAACATCAAAAAGAATTATGACATAAAAAATTGTATTTCTTTAATGAAATCACTCGAGCAATAATATAGTGATTAAATCTATTCACAACTAAGGATGATAAACTACAAAGTTCAAAGAGAAGGCAAATGAATAACTATGTTGTGCATGAAGCAGCTTGCGTCACGACTGCACCACATAATATCTATTCTAAATATATCAACAGAAAAAATAAGAAGAGTATAATGATTGTTTCTTAGCATACCTTAGTGACGCAGTAATAAGCTCCATCCACTTCCCATATCCTTCGACCAATAGTGTATTCCCTGTCACTGCAGAAGAAAGGGAACTGCAATACATACATAGAGAGCATTAAGGAGACGCCAAGTAGCTGATATTGTTAGCTCCTCAGGTCGCTGTCAGAACTCAAAGAAGCTCTCACCTTTCGAATCCAATGAAGTACCATTGTCCCAGTAACAGGGCATTCCTCCAAGGACTCATGATACAGAAGCATGTCATCCCACTTATTCTTCATCCGGAATTCATCGTCCCAGAAGAAGTCCCTCACGGTTTCAGGCTTCGCATCATCAAATATAGTTCTGCTGCGATATTGTGGAGGACCTCTCTGTAGCATAAAAATATAAAGATTGCTAATTGAACATGATAGAATGAGATAAAAGCCGCTCCAAAATGAAAAAAAAAAAAAACACAGAAATGAAGCACGCCTCAGTGTCTCTGCGCCAAGCTTGGTAGCTCAGGCTCGGCAAGCTCTTATCCATCATATGAATCCAAGCGGGTCCTCCATCTGTTGTTTCAACCAGAGCAAAAAGATTCTGCAAATCCTCCAATGTCACCGCCAATTTCTCATTCTCTTGTGACGGAGAGCTTCACAATTTTAGTTAAAACCAAGATAATAAGTGTTAAAAAATAAATAATTAATTAAAAAAAACAGAAACAAATCATAGTTCTTCAAGAAGCCAACTTACCCCAAATCAACAGCCATCTCCTTCTCAGAGCCCTTTTCGGGTATCAAATGAGTGACATAGTTCGGCAGTTGAGCCCTAAGCCAATCCAACCTCGGAAACGTCAACTGTAAACTGGAGAATGCATCATTGCTAGGGTTCACCTGAATGTCATCATCAGAGTTCTCCTTCCCTCCACCAACCAAACCAGCTGCCCACCTCGGTCTCCATGCCCATCCAACAACAAGACCCACTAAGACGGCAACCCAGACCGGCGTTGCAAAGATAGCCAACTCTGATAGTACGCCACCAATCGTTGGCTTCCTCATGATCTCGATTAGGGCATGTACAATCAGCGCCATAAATCAAAAACCCTCTACTACGTCGTCAATTGGTGCGGCGTTGAAGCACAACGACGATTCGACAGGATTTCCGGTAAGTCCCCCTTCAGAAAACAACTACATAAAAGTTTGTGGAGGATATAGGTCGATTAGGAGTAAAGGAGGTTCTTTTAGATATATATAATTCAGATAAGTTGGGAGGCGCGGGAAAGAGGAAGAGAGGGAAAGAAAGACGACAAAGTGATGAGGCGATAATTCAGATAAGGTATCAAGAGAGAGGTGGAGAGTCCCCTAATACGGATATCTGTGGGGGTCTCTCTTCTCCATTAGATATCGCCTCGGAATCAGAGAAGCATGAAAGCGAGGATTGGCGAGAAACATAGGGAAGTGGTCGAATATGGCGACCTTCCGTCGTCGTCGTGCGGCTTTGTTTGTTTTTTTAGGAGCTGTTTGGTTGCAGGTAAATTGAGTGTATTGCATTCACTTTATCTGCATTCTAATAATTTTTCTATTTAGTTGCAAGTAAATCAATTACAGTGTATTTATTTAAGGTATTTCAAATACATCAGAATGAAATTTGTTATGTATTTTGGTTCATTAAAATATCTGCCGATGTAAAAGTGTTCGGCCGCCGCCGCCCTGGGGCGCCACCCATTGCGTCTGCCACGCCGGTCCGTTCGCAGCCTCTCGCATTCAGCAGCTCGGTAGCCTGGCGCCCGGCCCCTCAGCCGTGCCGGCCGCTTGCGCCCTGTGCCCGTCCGCAGCCTGCTCTTGCCACCACCATGATCGGTCACATGACCGATCGGACAATCATTTACCGTGACGTCCTATAATTTCTTTACATTATATTTTATCTAAACAAAATCTGAAAGTCGTGTATTTGAAAGTTCCGACTAAATAACTATAATCTTTTACATGAATTACTTTATATTGTATTCTTTTAAATATCTAACAAAATATAATCTATTATTAAGTTTTTAACAAATAACAATTACCATGCTCATCTTTCTCTTAAAAAAAATAATTTTTATTAGTTACAAGTTCAAAAGGAATGATTTTGTTTCGGAAACGGAAGTAATTTCGGCTTCAACTTTCAAGCTCTTTTCGCAGTATCAGATGCGCTTAAAAGCTTAATTAATAAGTGGCAGCGGGAATGGAGCTATTAATACAACTTTGGGAGCTACAAGGTGGCGACGTGTGATGCTTATCCATTACCAAACGCATGGATATTCGAGAAAATAATAATAATAATATATGAATAAAAGAAAAAGAAAAATTTTAGGTACCTGTTAATTTAAAATAATAATAAACTCTTTATTATATTCGCAAAACAAGTACTGGTCTCTTAGCTCGGTTGGTGGGCGTCGGAGAATCTCCCCGAAGTTGAATGTCTCCTATCGTAATGATGGAAAAATCAGTGGGGACGCGTGTGGGTGATGAATGTGGATTTAAACATGAGATTACAATATCCTCACTTATAATATGGGTGAGATATTGAGTGGATACTCATTCCAAAAAAAAAGTACTGAGATTCTTTGAAAAATATTTGGTCAAAATTTCAATCAAGTATATTCTTTGATATTTATTTCTATGATTAATTAATTATGAGTTTTTTTGAAAAATTATAATCACAAAAATTATAATAAATCTTAATTATTCTTTATTATTTTTTATAAAATCTCTGATAAATATAAATTTGTTTATTTTCTTTAATTATTTTGAGCATATATAATATATTTGTTAGTGCTTGTAAAATTTTTTATTGAAATTCAAAAGATATTTCTCGAAGACTAAAGACAATAAAAAATATTTATTAAATTTTGTTGTGCTCTTCAAGTTAGCATCATTATATTCATACTTTAAGAACTAAATTTTTTTTAACTTATATGCATCATAATAATCATAATTAACTAAATATTTATTTGGAGATAATGAATTGAAGTACTTTCAATGGAGATCTAATGCTTAATTGAGTCTTGCTCACACCATATGAAGTTTAAATGATATTATATCAAATATTTTTTTCGATTGTTATTCAAACTTAGTCTGAAAATTTATCAAATTGTGTAAATTAGAGTAAAATTTGAACACATGTTCAAATTTTGTTTGAACATCGATCTATTTATTTGAATAAGATTCAAATATGTATTTGAATCATGTTTGAGTAATTTTTAAATCATTATAAGGCATGAATTAAACAAAATTTAGACAAGATTCTTACAAAATTCAAACTAAGTCCAAATATGTTTGAACATATGTTACGATTGAACTTGTAGATATACTTTGAGCGATTATTTTATAGGGAAATTTACATACATACCACAAAATTCTTATGCATTTACATATTTCATTGAATATTTAAGACTTTCCTTGGAAAAGATGCATTTCACTTGGAAAGTAACCAGATTGGTATTTTTGATGTAATAATAAAAATTTAAGTGATATTTAAGTAAAAATTAAAGTTTGTGTGAAATAAATGTATGCAAAATTAATGCATATATAAATCCCTATTTTATAATGGTGAATTAAGTATCAATATTTTTAGTCTATAGGAGATAAATGGAAAAAAAAAGATAATCAGATTAATTAGTCATTTAATGAGAAATGGTGCAATGATTGATGGTTCAAAGAAGTATTTTTTTTAGAAATTTTATAGATCTCATATACAAAATTATAGTGATTGAAAGAATTAATTTAACTTAGTGCTAGAAATGATGTACTATTTTAGTGTCCTAATGGTAATAGAATATGATCTTGATATTTTTTAAAATTTTTTAATTTTTTTGTAAATAAGATATCCACATCTATCATCATCAATCTCTCTTTTATACGTTTATTACGACCAAAAATATTTCAATTGTAAATTATAGTGTAAACGAGGATGATAGAAGGTATGTTATTTCAATTTGATTATTAATCAAAATTGAGCTCAAGCGTTATTCTTTGAGTTCAAGCAAGCTCATTTAATATGAAATAAATAAAGTAATTGTTATAAAAATAATAAAAAATAAAATTAGAAAAAAAATAATTACTTGATATAAGAAAATTAGATATAATTTTAAAATATTAAAGAAATTTATACATAAACTATTGAATTCTAATACAAATTAAATAGATTTTTATTAATATTTTTTAAAATGAGCATGTTTATAAACCCTATATATATATCTTATGCTCGTATTTTAACTTCACATGCTCAGTTGGGGATGGAAATAAACCGGGCTCTAATTGGGCTAATCAAGTTGGTTCAAAACTGAAAGTCATATTAGCATAAATAGCCAATATGGTTTGATTCATATTTTTGGTGTGAATCATGTGTTCATAAAGATCATAATATATGTGACTTGATGATATATAAAATAAAATAAAATAAAATTATAGTAAAAATAATAAAAAATGACATAACTAATTAGAGCATAATGATTTATGGATCCATGAATGAATATGAATTAAAAATTAAAATTATTTAGAAATTAGTTTTATTTTTAAATTTTGGAAAAACATGATCCAATAGAAGATTTGGAAACTATTACTAATAGATAATAGATAATAAGAGATTGTTGACATGAAAATACAAATTTTTCATAACTCTTT
Organism: Cymbidium sinense; assembly: GCA_021442155.1. Lineage (NCBI taxonomy): Eukaryota > Viridiplantae > Streptophyta > Magnoliopsida > Asparagales > Orchidaceae > Cymbidium > Cymbidium sinense. The sequence continues at coordinate 295,203,574 of CM038214.1, read as the reverse complement.
AATAGTTTGATTAAGATGATTGGTGCGAAAATACTAAAAAGGCGATGATAAAATTTGAAAGATAAAAAAAATTGCAGTGACATATGATGATGATAAAGACAATTATTATAAGATTATGATATCATTATGAGTAATTTAATGAAAATGATTATGAGATTTAAGAGCATAATGAATTTTATGAAGAAAATTTAAATCCTCTATTTTGTTTGACAAGTTAATCAAAATATATTATGTTGATCCTCTATGGAATCCATAGGTGCTTATGATTAAGAAAACGAAAGATTAGTTTCTCAAATGAGATTCTTTTGAAATTTGAAGGGAACATATTATGAATTAATTGTATGAAAGCTAATAATGATGTAAATATTCATAATTGTGACGAAGATAAAAGGTGAAGCAACTAAGCATTGACCTTAGAACGAAGTTTAGAATCCTAATTTTGAAGTAGATATGATCTTCAACACTATGGAATTCAAAAAGTTGCACAAAATTAATTAATTATGAGAGGATTAAAAATAATTTTTATTGAAAAAGATTAAAAAAAAGGAGTGAAGACATATATAAGAAACATTTTCATATTTTTTTTTAGATATTTCTTATTAGATCAGTACAAGAGCACACTTGTTCATAGATTTATCATAAAAAGACCTTAAACTCTTCAATTATAATGAAAAATTTTGTCAATAAAATCAATGATAATTCATAATTGAAGTTCAAGATTTCATTAAGAATTGATGAAATAAAGTTATACGTCCCTAAATTGCAAAAAAAAAAAAAAAATGTAAAAGGCTCTTAAATTGATTTATTTAAAAGAAAATTTAAGAAAGGAAAAAATATGGGACATGACTTAGCTGAAATGATTCAATCGGTTAATTTCATAAGTTATCGATGATGTTCTTCTTTATGATTATAAAGGCATTGATACAATATAATTAGTATGAACCATGAAAGATGACTTTAAAGAGGGAAGTAAGAAAAACATTAAAGTGTTGGAACTGATCTTCAAGTGATTATTAATTTTTTTTACAAGTTCTCTTTAAAGGAGAGAAGATTAATGACAATAAGATAAACTAAATCATAGTACCAATATTGGATGTTGGTGTTCATATAGATAATCGAGGCAGATTTTATTCCTGATCGCTTCTGTTAACATTTATCAATGATTTACATGTACTAGTTTGATGATCACAAGTACTAAGGTTGATGTTAATGGCATATACTGACTTTATTGGCAATGATGGACGTCAGAATATCAATAGAGAAAGTTGACTTTGTTAGCGATGACAGGCATCGATGTTGATGTCAAACAACAAGCTGTGGCTTTATGGATGATGATGAGTGCTAAAATAAATTGGTAACGACATGTGCTAGTGTTATTAATGTAACTATTAACATTAATAAAACAGATATATATTGAATCAAACATGTTTGTCTATTCTTTAATTATAGTTAAAATAAAACAAACATAGAATCATCTCAAACTTTTTAAATATTTTATCATCTCTTTTAAATCTTATTTTTATTTATTTATTTTTGTCTTTCAATACAGCAATCATAGAGTTGCAAATTTTATTTTGTTTTCCCATCACTTTAAATTTGATATTTTAACATTCAATTTCTTCCCTTAAAGCCTGCTTACTATCTTGTTATGATTGATGAACATTCGGGCTTCCTACTTCGATTTGTTATTATATAGCATTTATAATTCTACAGTCGTCAAATCGATTATTCATGATAAAAAAAATAGTAAGAATAAAAATAAATAATAATAATAATAATAATTACACATTCGCCTAAGTTAACACTGAACTAATTTTTTTCTTTCAATTCTTCACATTTTTATGTATTTACAAATCTAACATCTAAATTTTAATTTGTATATATATAACAGTTCTATCATAAATATCATAAATATAATTTTAGTTTCAAATTTAGAGCTCATCTTTTTTCAAATAAATTTCATGATACATTAAATTTTATACACTTTTTTGCAAGATATATATATAAATATATATATATATATATATATATATATATATATATATATATATATATATATATATATATATATATATATATATATATATATATATATATATATATATATATATATATATATTCGATGTTAACCAGTTGTGAGTAAAAGTTACTTTACTTGACAACAAGAGTATTTAAAGAAATAATAAAACTCATAATTTTTACGTGGAAAATCTCAAAAAAAACCACGCTGGGTAAAAATCTTCCATATATCTGTTTTGAAACAAGATCTTCCGTCGGATTACAGAATTATGTGAAGTAGTTCTTAATGTAACGATGGCAACAATGTTAATGGCGATGCGATGATGTTGGAAGCCGGTTGATGATGTTGGCGATATTGACGATGATGTGGACGAAGTTGGCGGCATGACGATGATGTTGGCCGTGATAATTCGATGGCGGGATGATGGTGCGGATGCGTGGCCGTGGCGGCGGTTGGCAAACGTCAGTGGCGGACGATTGTTCTTGGAGGATCTTTTAGAGCTCTCTCCTCTCTTGCCCCTTCTTCTCCTTCACTTGACCTCCTCATGAGGAATAAAGCTATTTATAGATTGGAGGAGTCTCAGAAATACATGCAAAACTCCGCTCCACTTCATGCTCAAAATGATCCCTTGATCATATGATATATTTTGTGCATTTGAATGCTCAAATGAAGTAATTGTAAGATCTTTGGCTTGTTGGAACTCATTGAGGCTTTGATTATAAACACTTCATATTTGAGAGCTATTTAGGGATTTAACCGATATCCCAAAGTTTTCGGATATTTTAAGAGCTTGATCTCGAGGTTTCAACTTGGATCAACTTGCTTTTAACATCAAGATTAATTCTTCAAATAATAGTATTTTAAGTGTCATATAGATTCTATTTTTGGATGACATTATCTCAATCATCCAAAAATATATGTCAACACTTAAAATAGATAAATTTGAAATTAACTACATTTTAAGAAAACAGATCTTCATGGAAAGATTATGACTACTAAGTCGAGGGCAAATCGTGTAGGTATGAGTCGAGATTTTGAGATTCTGACCCATCCGTGTGAACAGAGCTTCCTTGAGCTCCAGGCGTGCCATACGGGCGCAGCGTCGCGTCGATCACACATGGCGCCATGAACTCAGCCCGCATGAACGATTCAGACCTCAGCGGTCCGAAACGGGCGATGAGCTGCGATGCGGATGAAGCCGGATATGCGGGTCATCGGAGCGGTGTCAGCGCCGGGATGCGCGCGGCTGGCGGTCAGCACGCTGACTGGTTACGCCGCGTCTGGCGGAGCGGTTGTGTTTGCCGTCGGCGATTCGCCACGCATGAACGTGGCAGGCGAGCCGGTGCGGCCAGCGGACGATCTTGGCCTTGTCGGTTGGCGCCATGCGGTATGAATTAGCCACATCTGGGCGAAGCGAGCGGTTGGCCATGAGCGGTGACGATGGGCCGATTCGCGGCTGATAGGCGCTGTGCTGCTGCGTCGAGGAAGCTGAGGCGATCTGGCGCGCTTTCATGGCTGAATGAAGGTCTCCAGACGATGAAGGTTTTGGTTTTGGTTTCCGATTTTGGTAATTTTTTTACCCTTTGCTAGAATCTATAAAACCCAGGGCGAGAAGGCACACTTCTTCAACACTCTAGTGCTTCTTCTTCTTGAGTGAGTTAGTTGGGCGATCAGGTCAGATTGAGCTCGATTTTCCCTCGAAAGAGAGTTGGCAGCCCGTCGGACCGGCGGGTTTGGGCGATCAAGACCCATAGTTCATACGGTGAGCTCGGTTTTCCCTCGAAGAAGCGTTGATGACCGTCGGGTTTGGAAGGCGATCAAGTCTCGTAGTTCATCTGGCGACTCGGTTTTCTCGAAAGTTGTCCTTGTCGGACCGGCCGGTTTAGGCGATCAAGACCCGTAGTTTATATGGCGAGGCTCGATTTTCCCTCGAAGAGGCGTTAGCCGACCGGACCGAACGGGTTTGGCGATTAAGACCGTAGTTCCTACTTTCTTGTAGGAAATTGGATTTCTTGAAACTTGATGGATGGTTCGTGATTGATAGCAAGGTGGCGAGGCGTTAAGAACCATCGCTGAATGACTCGAAAGTTTGGCGGTGTTCGAGCATCATTAGAGTATCTTCTCTCTTTCTCTTCTTTTTTTCATATGTATGTGTATCTTTTTTTTCGGTCATGCGAAAAATTTTATCCCAAGCTATCCATGGCGAGAGTCAAAAGATACGTCAGTATTGGGGTAAGCAAGTACTTTACAAAATTTTAGATTTTTGTCTTTCTCTTTATTTATCATGTATTTTCACGGTGATGGCAAGAAAACCCATAACGCATTGGCCTGACGATATATCATCCACTCACATCAGATAGTTTAATAGTGTTCCGCAGAAAATTTCACTTCCCTAATGAGTTGGTGGTCATTGTTACTAAAAGTCGAGGAGTTCACCTCCACCGGTACTTTTTGTTTATGAGGTGATTTCGTCGTGCGATTCCCTTGGCTCCCAGTTGATTGAGATCTTCAAAATATGTGGTGTAGCTTTGTCACAATTTTCATTTCGAGCTTTAGTGGTCGCGTTGGTTTGACGTCTTCTTTAGAGGCGTGGTGTTACTTTGAACATCAAATACTTGTGCCAAATGTAGATTCACATGTGATACTCGGGGGTGTTTCTTATTGGACTATAAAGAATTGGATAGAATTTTCACGAGATTCCTAAAATTGGTCTTGGATTCTTTTTTGTGAAAAATGAGTGGGGCCTTCACGAGATGGGAAGATTGAATGACCTTCCGGATCCATTCGATGTCGAAGAATGAGATCTAGCAACTCTTAATATCCACGATGTAGGAAGCTTGCAACATGAGTTACTTCACATTGGCAAATATATAGTTGAAGATAAAATGTTTAAGGTTGGCCTTTTCAGAGCGGGAAGATCTCATTCTTTTTTTACTAAAGAGATCAAGTAAAGGTGATGAAAGGTCTCCTCTATTAATAAGGTTCTTTCAAGAAGCCTCACAAAAATCGGTGGTGGCAATGTTTCTTCCTAAAGAAAAGAAAACATGTCTGAAGTGACTACATCGATATCTGCGAAGAAGATGTTAGCCTAGTTGGCATCACGAGTTTAGCTATTTCAACTCATGATGGGGGAGTACATTTTTTGAAGCTGCACATTCCTGAAGATGTGTTAAATCACATATGCATTGGGCATCAACGAGCAGATGAATTGGTACGTTGTCTTTCCCTTCTTTCTTCTTTTCTTTTGTGTAATATTTATGATGATTTTTTTTATAAGTAACTCAAACATTATGGCAGATGGCTCATTCGAGTGTCGCTTTAGATGAGTGGAATACTGAATTTGTGAAGATAAAATATCTGCATGGTGAGTATGAGCGAAAGATGAGTATCAAAGCCAAAGAAGTGGCGACTTTGGAGGATCTACGAATGCGAGCTAGCGAACATGTCAACTTCTCTTTCTCTCCAGTCGGAGGTGGGCACTCGTGATGAGGCGATTGAGGTGAGGGAGAGACCTGCCGAAAGGGAAGAGACTCAAGGCACTTGCAGCGGAGAAGTGGAGAAGAAAGCATTACAGAATCGTCTTTTTGAGAAGGAACATATGATGTCAGAAGCGGAAGCAAATGAAATCTCATTGAAGGCAGTGGAAGACTTTAAGAGCTCTCTGGTTTATCGCGGTATAATTGAGGATCATGTTCAGGAAGCTCGTAATCATATTCTTGATGTTGAAGTGAAGGACTTGGAGCCAATGTTTAGAGGAGGCTTCATCCAGGGTTCCTAAAGGAATCCGCAGTGCATCGCAAGGCCGGAGCTAGTGTTGAGGATCTATCACCAAGTGTCCAAGACTCTTAGGATTGAGATGATAGTTGAGAGTGAGTCGAGCATCTAGTGGTGAGGAGGTTGGTATCACCATGATATGATGTAGCATCACTTGACGCTTTTTTTTATGCATTCTATTGGTGTGTATCGAATCTTGATTCTTTCTTATATCATCATGTTAATCACTCGATGAAATATATATATATATATATATATATATATATATATATATATATATATATATATATATATATATATATATATATATATATATATATATATATATATATATATATATATATATATATATTATGGAAGAGGTCTTCCACGCCTTGATGAGTTTATATAGGAGATCTTCCACATATGGGTCATCCCAAAGAGGTGAGAGTTTATTATGTTGAGGGCCTTTGCTGCACTTCAGAGGACCAAGTCATACAGATATGGGATGAGGTTTTACTCTTCTTGAAGAAACGAGCTACCCTTTGGTGATAGGAAGCAGTCCGAAGTAGGGCCATGTCACGAGTTTCGGGGAGTAGGTCCAGGTGCTGTCGGAGTTTTTCTTTATTACCGTCATGATCGAATAATTGAACTCTTGTACTTTGAACCTCGATATCTCATAATACGTGTTGAAACACAAGTTATCTGATGTCTCACCTCGGTGCTGATGTAGTGCGGTAAGCCCAAAGAACATTAGAAAGCTCATCATTGCCCCCCTTCTCGAGATGTGTTTTAGTCCTTTGAGTATAGTCTGATAGCCAGTCGCGTTAGTTTGAGGATGTACTACACCATGTAGCGGTGAATGTGAAGATCTTTGCAAAAGGATGTAAAACTTTTCCGATGGGTTCCGTTGTCGTGATGATCTTTTGGAAGACCAAATCGTACTATATTTTTCAAATAAATTATTTAGCATTTTCCTCCATGATTTTAGCGAGTGGTTCGGCTTCCACCCCAGTGAAGTAGTCGTGGCTAAAATGATGAAATTCGTTATCTTGTCGGAAAGGTCCCATGATATCAATCCCCAGCAAAAGGCCATGGCTTTGAATGGATGAGAACTTGCATGTGAGAGGTTAGAGTGTGACAACACACTTTTTGTGAACTCCAAGGCGTCTTGTTTCATCGTAGGCCAATAGAACTCTTATCTTATAATTTTAAGGGCTAGCGCCCTTCCTCCTAGGTGTTCTCCATATATCCTTGAGTGAACCTCTCTTAATACGTAATCGGCTTCTGAAGGTGAGAGACATTTGAGGTATGGTCCAGAGAAAGCTCGTTTGTATAGTTCACCTCCGATAATAGTAAAGTTTGAAGCTTGTCTTCGGAGATGACAGTTGGGTCTTGAGGGAGTTCCTTCTTGTAGAAAAACGGATGGGGTCCATCCACGAATGTTCCTTTATCTCATCAATTGCTTGAATCACCCATGACCCTAGATACTGAAAATATATTTCTTCAACATGCCTTCTCTTAAAAGCAGATCTAAGTAGCGGATGAAGCAAGCTTAGTAGAGTGTCACTTGATTCTCTCTTAGTATGTGAATGATTTGATGTGTCTTGAAATGGGCAAGAAGAGACTTCACCAAGTTGAGGTATTGTGCCAGCTGGAGATTATGAGCATTAAAGTTTTCCTCAACTTGGGAGGTGACAAGTTGAGAGTCAATGTAAGTCTTGAGCTTCACAGTCAATGGCGAGTCTCAACCCTGCTATGAGAGCCTCATATTCAGCCATATTATTAGTTGTAGGGAATTTTAGGCGAAGTCCATACTCTAAGATATTCTATTGGGGGGAAATAAGTAAGATTCCCGCACCGATTTCACGAGCTCCATCAACATAGATGGTCCATAGGGAGAAGGCATGTAGCAGATAACTCCCACAGGTCGGTATTGCATTCCAATAAAGTCTGTACTTGAGACTTTATAGCGGGCGAGATAGAAATTTTATATCAAACTCTCATTCTACGACCACTTGATTAACCTCTCGGATGCTTACGGTTTTACGTAGGATGGCCAATGGTAAATGAGTGTAAACGCCGATGGTGTGCTTGGAGTATAGTAATTTTTGCGAGAAAACTAAAGCCGAGCCACCTTATCGGCAGAAGTACGACTTTCTATATCGATAGAATTTTCGACATAATAAATTGGTTGTTTTATCTCACTTTCTTGCACTAAATTGAGCTTATCATGGGAAGAAGCTGAGATATAAGTATAACATCTCTCCTTGAATAGGCTTGGATAGTAGGGGTAGAAATGCTAAGTACTCCTTAGTCGCTCAGCGACATTCATCAATCATTGAAAATTATTATTTTTAGCTCCAATATTTTAAAGAATGGCAAGTATCATCCCGAGCGGGCTAGAAGCGGGATAACGACAATTAGTCCATTCAAATGTTGGACTTCCTTAATATTCTTGAGTCATATTTTGAGAGCTTTGATTTTCTCGGGGTTGGCCTCTATCGCGGTGGGTTACCATAAATCCAAGGAATTTTCCGACGTAACCCCAAAAGCACATTTGGTCGGGTTGAGTCGCATGTTATAACGTCGAAGAAGGTTAAAGCATATTTCTAAGTCAGAAATATGTTGTGATTCTTCAAGCTTTTCACTAACATGTCATCCACATATACCTCCATTATGCGGCCTAGTAGGTCTTTAAAGACCTTATTCATAAGGCGTTGATAGGCAGATTTTTTAATCAAACGGCATAACTTGATAACGTATAAACCTTTATATGTTTGAAATCAGCTTCTTCATCCGTTGGGTTCATTTTATTTGGTTGTAACGAGTAAGTATCCAAAAAGCGAGCATTTGATGTCCGACGTAGCATCAACCAACTGATCGATTCGAGAAAGAGGAAAACTATCTTTGGAAAAATTGAGATCGGTGTAATCAATCTCATGTTCCTTTGTTTTCTTAACCATGACAACTAGCCATGTAGGGTAATGTACCTCTCATATGAATCCCGCTTCTAGAAACTTGTTAACTTCTTGTTCAATAGCCTGGAGGCGATCAGGTGCAAAACTTCGCTTCTTCTGGATAATCGGTTTGAATATCGGATCAATCTTGGGGAGTGCATGATTACATTGGGGTCGACCCCCGGCATATCCGTCGGACTCCAAGCAAAGATGTCTTGATTTCTGCACAAGAAGTCTATGTATTTTTTTCATTTGTTCTTCTGAGAGCATGGATCCCACTTGCACTGTTCCTGGTGGTTGGTCATCTGATAATACAATAGAGAGCATGTCTTAGCGAAGCTTTAGTACTTCTTCATCTCGAAAATTAAAATCTTGATCGAAGGTCATAGAAAGGTTGGGCTTGTTTGAGGTAACATGATTCTGCTATCTGATTTCCACCACCCAACTCCATGGGGGTTGGAAACTTCATCTTAAGATGAGATCTTGAAGTATGCGAAATTGATTGGAGGGCCTTTAAAGATGGCATTATATGTCGAATCTGACTTGACCACCATGAATTGGATTAAATGAGTCACATCTCGAGGAAATTCACCAAGGACAATGGGAAGAGTGATTGTCCCCTCTGCATGGCGATTATCAAACCAGATATGGTCTGCGGCCGGGTTGGAGCTTTTCCAACCCATGCTAAAAAATGTGGAGTAAAATAAGACATCAACAGAACTATCATTGTCAATCAAAATTCTCTTAACATTATAGTATGAGTCACCGATCCCTGCGTTGATGATAAGTGGATCTTGATGAGGAACATGTACTCCTTCTAAGTCTGAGTCATTAAAAGTGATGGAATGATGGTGCAGACTTCTTTAACTCGCTCTTGAGATATGGTAATGAGAACTTGATTAGATAGTATTGGTCCTCCTGTAATTGTTTCAATTTCTCCAACTGTTTGATGATTGTTTTGTTGTTTACGTGATGATTGTCACGGTTTGGTTGGAGGTATGTTTGTTTGAGTCGATTGATTCTTCAAATCAAGTAGATATCCTTCTTGAATAAGCCTCTCAATTTCTTCTTTGAGTTGTTTGCATGCCTCAGTAGTATGTCCACGACTTCGATGGAAGTGACAATATTGCTCTTGATTTCCTGAATTTGGTTTTTGATGCGGCCACTTGATATTTTCTTCATCTCGAATATCCATTAGGAGGTTAACGAGATGTGTTGTTGGCGTGTATTTCTTTTGGCGTGGTTCACGTCTGATATGGGGTCATGGAGGAGATCGGCCGCCTTGTTGCTTCTTTGATAGATTGTGGTCCGCTTCCTGGGTGCTACATTTTCACAGATTGCTCAAATTATTTGATGGCGTGTAGCCTCATCGGCAGAGATTTGTGCTTCCACGATGAACAAGTCGGCATATGAGCGGGGCGTGTCTCGTAGTGGCAGTAAAAGGCCACAGACGGAGTCCTCTTAATAGTTCTCTACCTGTGTATTTGGCGAGCTTGGAGAACCTCAAAGTATTCCTTAAGTGATTCACCTTTTTGACGAATCTGCGAGATATGGGAGGAATCTTTAATGATCCTCCGGTTTGCAATGAACACAAAATCTTGGTGAGTTCGTCAAAGGTATGGATGGATTCTCTTGGGGAGTAGAACCAAGTGCGAGCTTGTCCCGAGGGTAACGGAAAGACTTAGCGGTGTCGAGCTCGTTGGATATGCATGATAGTCCTGTAATGGTCGATGTGTTCATGTGGGTCAGTCGCCCCATCGTATGAATCAATGTTCGGAAGCTTGAAACCAACGGGAATAAGATGTTGGAGAATAGCTTCAACTAAAGGTGAGGATTCCTCATAGCCGCGGTGAGGGGGAAGATGATTTCTATCTTGGAGGTGAAATTCATCTTGCATTAAGCATCATAATTACACGTATAACATGGCGAGTGGGGTCAGGGCGAGAATGTGTTAAATACAATAATTGGTGGATTAGCGTGGTTGGTACGTGATGGATGAGTAGAACTTGTGTCGAAGTTGACATCACGGTCTATCTGGAGGAACTTGTCAAGGGAGATTAGCATTTTGACCTCTCCATTAATCGATCTTGGGGAGATGTGTTTTCAGCGGTAGTGGTTTTGTGTTCATAGTGGATCATCTCATTTTGAGATTCTTCCATTCGGCATCACGATCTTAAAGAGATTTCTGCGCCTTCAGTCCTATCGAGGGAAGTGAGGCGGAAGGTTGTGTCAGTTGAGATTGGTTTTGAGTGGCGGGAGTTGGGCGAGGCTCGTTACAGTGTTGTATATTGGCCATAACGGTGTTCAAAGGAATTGTGATTGAAGGGTTCTTTTCCATGGCATGGCTATTGCGTCTTTGAAAACCGATTCTGCGATGAGCAAAGTTTACTTCCACCCAGAAACATGTATTTAAAGAGCGTATAATAAAACTCCAATTTTTTTTCGTGAAAACCTCAAAAGAGGAAAACGCGGGCTGGCAATAAAATCTTCCACTATGTATCTCATTAGTACAAGATCTTCCGTCTGGGATTACGAATTGAATGTGAAGTGGACAACAATTCAGTAATAGGCAATGTTGGCAGAATGTTGGCGACGATGTTGGCGATGATGTTGACGACAAAGTTGATACGATGTTGGACGATGTTGGCGGCGATGTTGACGACGATGTTATGACCGGCAACAATGGTCAACGATCGAGATCGGCTGGCGGTGATGGCGGTGGCGGCGGTTGGCACCATCGAGTGGTGACGATTGTCTTGGAGGATCTTTAGAGCTCTCTCTCTTGGTTGCCTCTTCTCCTTCACTTGGCCTCCTCATATGAGGAATGAGGCCTATTTAGAATGGAGGAGTGGCGTCAGATCAGTACAAAAAACCACACTCCAATGACGGCTCAAAATGATCCCTGATCGTATGATATATTTTGTGCATTTGAATGCTCAAATGAAGTCGAAATTATAAGATCTTTGGCTTTATTTGGAACGGCCGTCAGAGCTATTTTATTATAAACACATATTTGAGAGCTATTAAAGGGATTTAACCGATATCCCAAAGTTTGAAGGATATTTTAAGAATGATCTCGGCCAACTTGGATAAACTTTGCACGTCAAGATTGTGTATTGTGTATTTTAAGTGTCATATCATATATATATATATATATATATATATATATATATATATATATATATATATATATATATATATATATATATATATATATACTCTTATTTTAATTTTAAATGTGTTATGAATTAATCATATCAATACGTTAATCCGCATGCCAGTAATAGAGAATAAATTTTGAAATTAGGACATTCATGGGCCAATCACTGCCGTCAGGCCATCTGATCTATTCAGCCCTTCGATAGTGCTAAGAGAGAGCCCATCCATCTACGAATGCTTGCTGAAGCTTCTAATTCGTCGACGCGGAAGGCGCGTTGATGCGGATCTCATAATCTCTATTATCGTTTCATCCACCTCCACTAAATCCCGAAACCTTAACCCTAGCACTTTCAAGAAAGTCAGCACCCGCTATGGCGGCTTCCATTGATGAAAACTCGGGACCGATTTATTATCAGCTTAGTTTATGGGGGTAAATGAGTCCAGTCGAGTCAATTTTTGATTTAAGAGCTAAGATTATTTAAATCTTGTTTAGAATCGACTCAAGCTCAATTCAGGCCCGCTTCATTTAAAGAAAATCAAGTCGAGCTTGTTTCAAGCTCGAGCTTAAAAAAATAAATTATTAAATCAATAATGTGATATACAATAATTGTAATTTTTCATTATATAAACGAGCCAACTAATAACCTATCGAGTCAAGTCAAATTTATTAGAATCGAGAACGGCCTCGACCTCCAGAGAATGGAGCATTCATATATGAAATTTGTATAGCTCATTTTTCACGAAGTAATTTCTTTTTTTTTTGGAATAAAGAAGACCATCTTGTATCTCTTAAATTTTGAAGTTATTTTATTGTTGATATTAAATGCATTGCATTCACGATGTTTTGAGTCTTTAATTATAAATTTAATAAAAATTAAAATAATGGTTAATGTTTAATTTATTTAATTATAGTTTTAATTAATGATTAATTAACTTAGTGAATAACATATTAATAATTTATTTATTTATATGAAATTGTTGATTGATTATTAATTCATTTAATTGCAATTGATATATGCTTATTAATTTATGATGAATTAATAGATTTTTAATTAAATATTACTTGATATATTATCTTATGATAATAATAATTTAATTAACCTAATTATATTTTATTTAAACTAAATGAAAATTAACTTAAGTAAATTAATAATATTTTTATGTAAATTGACTAAATAAAAATTATTATTTAATTAACTTATTAGATTATTATTTAATATTTAATTAAGATAATGTAATTGTAATTGATAATATTCTCTGAAATAAAATAAATATAAATACATTAATGAAAAGATTAATCAATTCAAATAATTAATATTACTTAATTATAATTATTAACTCAAGCAAATTTGATTCCATATAAATTTGTTGCGTGCTAGAAAACCAATCGCGGTAGAGTGAAAGTTCTTTAAAATTTGTTGTGAAGTCCCTGATTAAGACAGAGACACTCAATTTTAACATGAAAACCTCAAGAGGGAAAAAACCATTAGAAAAGCTTCCATTATGATCTGTTTTGAGTAAAGTCTTCGACAGATTACAGTTACATATGAGAGAGGAATAACAATGTCAGATGTTGTAATATTCGATGGTGGAGATGCTAACCGGGTGAATCAGGTATGATTGGTAATTGGTGGCCGTGCGGTGGTTGATGGCAGCCGGAGTCGATCTTGCTTGAGTCGATCTTCTTGGAGGATCTTGCTCTTCTTCCTCTCCTTTTTTTTTCCCTTCGACTTTCTTTCCTTCTTGAGTTCCTCTTCTTCTTCTTGGACTCTTCCTCTTCTTTGCTGACTCTTCCTCTTCTTCCTCTTGACTCTTCTCTTCTTCCTTGCTTGACTCTTCCTCTTCTTCCTTTCTGTCTCTTCTTTTCTGACTCTTCTTCTTCTTGCTTTGACTCTTCCTTCTTTTTTCTCTTATATTCTTCTCCTTCTTCTCTTGTTTTGACTCCTCTTCTTCTTCTCCTCCTCTTGTGAGGAATGAAATTTATAGATGGAGGCGTTCTCAATTTCATTAGCGTCACCACTCCGGATCGGGACTCAAGATGATTCCTTGGTCACTTGATGTATTTTGAGCATTTGGATGTCCAAATAAAGTCGAATTATGAGATCTTAGGCTCGTTAGATCCGTCGAGACGCCGATTTGACTATAAACACTCCATATTTGAGAGCTTTTTTGGGATTTAATTGATGTCCCAAAGATTTACATATTTTATCGATCCATTCGGTTTTGACTCAAAATCATATTCTTTCGACGTGATTTGTCTTTTTAGTGGTATTTTGAGAGCCATATCAAAATTATTATTTTAAACAACTTGATAAATTACTAAGTATTAATTAGAAAATTATTTTATACTAATTATGATTTAATTAATCTAATCATGATTCAAATATACTAGATAAAAATGATAAAACATAACCATCGTATAAGTATTGTTAAAATTTCTATTTGACTTAATTAATTTAAATCCTGAAGTAAGTAGTCAAACAGTCATTCAAAATTTAATTAGATTTAATTTTTCATATCAAATAATTTTTAAAATTTAATTATCTCATAATTTATTAAATTCAAATTTATAGAATTTTCTAAATCATATTTCAATTAAATCTTACTTTTAACTCAATCAAAAGTATACCTAGACTACTAATATATTTTTTTGATTTCGCGGCGAAAGAGAGAGAGTCTTAGTCTTCAATAAGAAATGATTCTTCAATAATAGAGATCTGACGACAAGTTTTAGGCAAACTATCTAATGATTGATTATGAAGTAGGCCGGGGGTGGTCTAGTGATTGATTTGTTAGCATTTGATATTAAACTTTTTAAAATCTTTTCTTTTTTTTTATTTCTAATTATTGATTAACAGATCTGCCATGATCTCTATACAAAAGGGCCTGCCAATAAGCTATCTTCATCACACTTATATATTACTGACAAAATATTTTGAAATTCATGTTGAGTTAAAAATTAGATCAGAATAGTTAATAGAATAGTTAGTAAAATTCTCGAATTTCATTCAAAATTAATGAAAAATTGAAAACATTCATGAATTCGGAGTCAATTTCAACTCCAATCAATTTGTAATTGCTGAAATCGAAATCAAAACTTAAAAGCTACCCCGTGAGATCATAAATTAATGGCCTTTAGAATCTCAAAAATGACATTCAGAATAAACAAGCTTTAATTTCGCTTAAATCACCATCAAAGAATATTCAAATTGGATTCCAATTCTGCATAGCGGAAGCACCCTTGCCTTTCGCTTTCAAGGAAAATATCTCCACCCATATAGTCTTTCATTGCTAGGGCTGTCAAAATCGTTGATCATGAAACACGTGTTCATTCGTTAAACTAACGAACGTGAACAAAAATTTCTGTTGAAAATGAGCTGAACACAATAAACTCGCCGTGTTTGGCTCGATAAAGGCTCAAACGCTGGCGTGGGTTGGCGCGATTCCTCGATTGCGTTATTTTGATATTTATTTTAACCTATTCAACTTCTCCGAGCAATTCACATTCCGCTGTTTTGGTTAAGTCTTTCCGACGTTTCAATGGTGAGCGATTCGGGCGTTCGTGCCCAGTTCTTGCCTCAGCCTCTCCCTCGAAGTTCTCCAATCTCCACTTCTCCTCTTCCCTCGGCTTCGAGCATCCGAGCAGTACGCACTACATAGTCCACAATCCCTTCCTCCCAAGTCCTGCCTCTCAGATTTCTCTCGTTCTTGCGTCACTGCATGGCGTATCGAGCAAGTGGAGAGTCTTAGACGTGAATCTGATCCTCTTTGGCTCTGTGACTCTATCCCTCTCTCTCGTTCTCGCTTTTTTTGAGTCGCCTCTCTCGACTCTTCTCAAGTGATTTCCTTTACATTTCAACTCTATTAACAATCTGGGATTAGTAGTGTTCACCAGCCTGTATGTCACAGCCTCACGATCTCGTGGTTTTCACCAATCTATGCTTATTGTGATTATGTGATATTTTAGGAGCATGACTCCTCTGCTGTATGAGAGCCTCTGGTTGTGATTCTTGTGAATGCGGAGACTGATGTTGTTTACTATTTAATGTTAGTATTTAGTTTCAATGTGTATGTATTTGTTGTTGCTCCTTTCTAGTTTCTTCAAAGTTCAAATTGTTGCGATTCAAAGTAACAAGTAAGTAGGCAAGTAGTCAACAATTCTAAAAAATAACAACAATGCAAGTATACTGTATACAATAACACCATTCACCAAAATGTAGAACAATCCACTAAAAGTAAAGATGATGCAAAAGAAGGCACTTAATAGTTCTAATTAACCAATCTAAAAAAAATAGTTCAAATCAAAGCAAAGAGGCTGTCAAAAAAGGAACCATTTTAGGTCCACCGAGAAGTGAGAACAGACTGAACAGCCAACCAAGTTACCAAAGTGTCAAACTTGAAACCTGAAAAGAATCGATAAAAGCAACCATCAATGGTTAGATAGAAATGAAACGAAATACAATAATATGCTAAATTCCTCTGATGTCATAGCATAGCAAATACTCAATAACATCTAACAGCCAATAGGTTATCTATTATAAAAAGTTGTAAACTTGTAGTCTTGCAAATTTAAAACAACAAACAAGTTGAATGAAAACAAGAAAATAACAAAAACAGAATCGGTAGTAAATGGGCAAGGTAGTACAGTGGTCTATGGAGTGAATTTGAATTAAAAGATAGGAGTTTTTTGTAGCTAATTGTAAGCTTTGCAACTAGTAATGCTTAAAGTATGCTTTATATCATCCCGAGTCCCGAGCAAGAAAAAGGATCATATATTCATATGCTTTTACTTTGATATTTGATGATTATTTGTTGTTTTATTTTACCAAATTATTTTGAAAAAAATAGTTGATTTAAATGGTCATTAGTTAACTAATTTTCTAATAATCTTCTTATTTCTATTATAATGAAGCTCACTCTCCTTCTATTATAAATGATATTCATCCTTGTAATTTTGATTATGAAAAGTTTGGTTGCAATGTATTATGTATGTTCTAAACTCTGTTATATCTATGAATGCATTATTTTTTTAACATATTTGTCATTTAACACATGATGTTTGGAATTATTCATAGTTTACATACAACATATGCCATCCATCATTCTCATCATCAGTGAGGTACCACCTTGATATGAAATATTTGGAAGACACTAATCAAGCATCTCAACAAATTGTTGAGAGTACTAGCACTATCTATACTAGAGTGCAAAAAATCCAGAAGAGAAAGTCTAAGTGTGTGGAAGTACTTTGTAGAAGTTAAAACTATGTCTAAGGGTGTTGAGATTCCTTGCTTGCAATGTATGTCTTGTGGAGTTAAGTTCCAAAAATAAAAAATAGGCACAACTTCACAACTTCTCAAACATGTAAAAGATTATGATAAAATTAAATCAAAAGATAAACAAGTTATTGATTTGTTAGATAAAAGAGAGAGGCAACTTATTTTCTCCCCAGTTGATATTGTTAGTGAATTTGACATTTCTATTTTTCCAAGATCCTAAAAATTATGATCAAAGAGTCAGAAATTATTGCAAGGATGATTATTGTCCATGAATATCTTTTTATGATGGTAGAGCACACATGGTTTAATATCTTATTGAAATATTTGAATCCTAACTATGAAAGTGTGTCTAAAAATACTATAAAAAATGATATCATGCAGATTTATGATGTTGAGAAAGAAAAATTTAAGACTTATCTTAGCGGTGTTTGAAGTTTCATTAACATCGATTTTTTGGACATCTAACGATAATATGGTATATGTGTTTGATTATTCATTTCATTGATTTATGGAAGATGAAGAAAAGGATTATTAATTTTATTGAACTTAACCCTCCTCATACTGGGACTTCATCTGTGATGCTTTATGTGACTGTTTGTTAGAATGGAATCTTCAGGATAAAGTCTCCACAATTACTCTTGATAATGTCGATAATAATATTGCGCTTCTTTAGAAATAACTTTGATTCAAGAAGAAAATAGCATTTTCGTGGTCATTTTTTTTCATATCAGGTGTTGTGCACATATATTGAATATAATGGCGCGAGATGGTTTGAAAGAAGTGCATGTCATAATTTATAATATAAGGGAGTCAGTTAAATATTTTAAAAAAATCTCCTGCAAGGCTACACAAATTTGTTGAGATTGCAAAATAACTAGGTGTACCTACGTCATGGTCTCATTGTATTGATGTGCCAATAAGTTGCAATTCAACGTATATGATGCTTGAGTCTGCTTTTATTTATCTACTGTCTTAACTCATTATACAGCTATAGATTCAAATTACAAGTGTGTATCACTAGATTACGATTATGAGGTATGAAAAAAATTAGAAAGTTCTTATCAATTTTAATAATATCACTCAAACAATTTTGGCACATCATATCCAACATCAAATATTTTTTGCCAACAGTAATGTTAAGAAGCTTCGGGAAGAATCTATATCGAAGATGAGTATATTAAAAAAATGGCCGCAGTTATGAAAATAAAATTTGATAAATATTGGGGGAATGTAACCCGTCTATTGCTGCAGTTCTTGATCCTCGTTTAAAGTTGAAATTCATTTCATTTACGTTCTTAAGATCTATGAACTACATGAACTTGATTCTCAAATAATATCTGTTGAGAAGGCTCTTTGAGAAATACATGCAATATATGCTTCTGAGAGTTCTTCTATTGTTGCAATGAATGAATCTATCAATGTGGGGTTTTCTTCTTTGAAGTCTTTTATAGATCCTCTTGGCACATCTCAATTTGATTATATGTTGGGTTTTAAAGATGTTGTTATGTCATCTGGCTCCATACAGCCAGCTAAGTCTGACTTACAGGTGTATCTTGAGGAAGGGTTATTTGTTTGCAATACTGAGTAACTTGATATTTTAAATGGTGAAAAATGAACACATTAAAATATCCATATTTGTCTAGAATGGCTCGTGATATTTTATCAATTTCAATAATGACTGTTGCTTCTGAATCCGCATTTAGTGCTGGTGGAAGGGTGCTAGATGATTATAGAAGTTATTTATCAGCCAAGATAGTTAATGCATTAGTTTGTGCATCTAATTGGATCAGATTATCCCAAATAAATACTAAAACACCATTGGTAAGTGCCTGATTGCTTCAATATAGTATCATGTAATTCAATATTGTTATTTCATTATGTCTATTTTGCTTTTCATATTTTTTTAATTTTTTTTCAGAGCAAGAATATATTGGAGGAGATAAATTTGGGTGTTTCATTGGGTGATTTATGAGCAAGAAGCCAACAATGTCTTCTTTTTGCTATTATGCTACTAATCACTTGAGAATTTCATATACATTTAATTGCAAATACGTTTCATGTTTTTATTTTATAGATTTGGTTATACACTTATGTTGATGATGGTTAATAGATTGTTTGCTTATTTTGGCTTTGGGTTGATTTAAATTTATGAATTACTGTGTAATATTATTCTGTTCTAATTATTTCTTTTGCGGAAGAATCATAGAAGTGAGGCTATGATGATTTAAAATGCTCAAATAGGTAAATATTGCTTCGTTGCTTGTTGCATTCATTTTAGTTTGTCACTATTGCATGTAACCCTATAGAGGATTGAATTGATGGTAAAATTTGTAAATTTGAGCATATTTTTTTTTTATTGATCCTCTATTATTTGGATGCATGCAATTTATCAACCTTATGTGAGAGTTTAAGATGATGATTGATGAGCATCAAATTTTTATGTTCCAACATTTATCTCTCTATATTGACATGTTAAAGTGTAAACGTGCAACTATAGTGTGTCGATTATGTCATTATCGATCGCATATGTGTTATAATTAAATCTGAGCCTCTATAGTTTCAAAATTCCTATATTTTCATTCAACTTCTATCCACTGGACCACTGCCCACTGCCCACTGCCCAGTTCTATCATTCTATGTTGTTTTGTTCTTTTCATTCAAGTGCTGTTTTAAATCTGCAAGACTACAAGTCTACAACTACTTATAATAGATAGCATGTTGGCTGTTAGATGTGATTGAGTATTAACTATGTTATGGGGGAGTGTAAACTTATTATTATGTTTCGTTTCATTTCTATCCAGCCATTGATGGTTGCTTTTATTGATTCTTTCAGAGTTTCAGGTTTGGTACTATGGTTGATTGTTCAGCATGTTCTCACTTCTCGATGGACTTAAAATGGTTACTTTTTTGGCACCCTCTTTGCTTTGATTAGAACTATTTTTCCTGAATTGATTAATTAAAACTATTAACTGCCTTCTTTTGCATCCTCTTTGCGTCTAGTGGGATGTTCTACATTTTAGTGAATGATGTTGTTGTATTATTGTTACATCGAAGGATTTTGGCTTATTATTGTGTTTGGCATCATTTCTATCCAACCATTGATGATTAGTTTTGTTGATTCTTTCAGGTTTGGTACTTTGATAACTTGGTTGGTTGTTCAGTCTGTTCTCACTTCTTAGTTGACCTGATTTTGGCCTACCTATTTGCTTCGATTAGAACTATTTTTTCTAGATTGGTTAATTAAAACTATTAAGTGTCTTCTTTTGCATCCTCTTTGCTTATAGTGGGATGTTCTACGTTTTGGTGAATAGTATTGTTGTATTATTATTATGATATGACATCAGAGAATTTTGGTTTATTATTGTGTTTGGTTTCATATCTATCCAGCCATTGATGGTTACTTTTGTTGATTCTTCCAGGTTTGGTACTTTGGTAACTTGGTTGCTCACCTCACTTCACTCTGGACCTAAAATGGTTCCTTTTTTTGCAGCCTCTTTGTTTTGATTAGAATTAATTTTTTTGGATTGGTTAATTAGAATTATTAAGTGCTTTTTTTGCATCCTCTTTGCTTCCAGTGGGCTGTTCTAGATTTTGGTGAATGATGCTGTTGTATACAGTATACTTATATTGTTGTTATTTTTTTATGGAATTGTAGGTTACTTGCCTACTTGGCTGTTGTTGCTTTGACTGCAAAGCCTAAGTTACTTTGAACTTTGAACTTTGAAGGTTGCTTACTTGCTTTTGTTGTTTCTATCATTTTATGAGAATCATGGGATTGATTGGCTTATTATTAATTGGACCTCATAACCTCGTACTACTTGTAAACCTGCTTTGTCTACCCATGGTGCCTTTTCACGACCTCCTTACCTGCGATGTTGTTGCTTTCTGCTTATGGTGGCTAATTGCTATGATGGCTATGGACGATCATAAAATTTTTTCTTTGGTAGCATCTTTTGTGATTGTAACCCTTCTTGGAAATTAGATGCTCACTAATTTGTTACCCCTTATGTTGATAATTAGAATGAATATTTTTGTTACTCTAAGCATGAGCCATCTATGCCTTCTCTTGTAGATCTTACTCATATATATTTTTTTTCTCTTCATTAACTATCTTCTCAAGTTTTTTTTTTTTTGCACATCATTTTCTCTACTCCTTTCAAGTTTCAAGGTGTTGGACCCTGAATTCTGCTGACTGTTGATCTTTTCAAGCATTCTTCACTAGCTGCTGTCTTTTTCAGTTTTTACCTTTCTTTAGTTTTTTTTTCTATTTTTTGGTACTTAGATAGGGATTAAACTCTTTAATCTTCTTATAGCTCCTAGAGCATTAGATCTTTGAGTCTTGTCCCTCATAAATACTTTATATTTCTTTCTCTAGTTTAATAAAACATTGTTTTATACTTTTGTATCATTGTATTTGCATGTCTTTCATTAGAAAAATTTTATGTGGAATGTATATTATAAATTTGAAAAATTATTAAATATTAATAAAATTTGTATATTGTTTTATATTTTTTTATTTGTATCTAAAATTTTGTGTTATAATAATTCAAATTTTTTTTAAAAGTTAGTTTTAGTACTTAATTTGATAAATATTTCGAGCGACGCTGAAATTTAGCTGATTCGAGCAAACAAATAAATGAGCCTTATTTGAGCCGAACACGAACACATTTGAGCTTAAACGAACAATAACGAGAACACAACATTCTCATAACAAGCTTAAATCGAACAGTCAAACTAACACAAAATGTAAACAAGCAAACTGTTTCATGTTCAGCTCATTTACTCCCCTGTTCATTGCTTTGGTTAAGCTGAGCTGACGAGAATGAATTTGTTGGGACTCCTAAATATTAATAATTATATAAATGTGGAGTATAATTTCATCTTTTTGAAGCTTTTTAAATGGACTGAGTTAGGTCGAATAAGTGCTTTTTCGAGTTTAAGTTTGTTTATCATTATTGAGCTCGAGTTCGATTTGAATTTATTCACGAGCTCGATTCAAATTAGGTTATCGAGCCTGTTAATGAGCATCTTATTTGATAAAATAAATGAGTTTTAATCAGGCTTTAATTGAGCTTTATCACGAGCAACTTGTTGAGAAATATATATAAGCTATATCAATTAAAGTTTATTATGTTTAAAATATAAACATTTAAACAATAATATTTACAAATAGTATTTTCCTTGAAATATCATCATTTTGTTAAAGTGGAGAAATTGTATTGGCATTATATAGTATATCTTATGCTCGTATTTTAACATCACATGCTTGCTTGGGGATGGAAATAAACCGGGCTCTAATTGGGCTAATTAAGTTGGTTCAAAACTGAAAGTCATATTAGCATAAATAGCCAATATGATTTGATTCATATTTTTAGTGTGAATCATGTGTTCATAAAGATCATAATATATGTGACTTGATGACATATAAAATAAAATAAAATAAATAAAATTATAGTAAAAATAATAAAAAATGACATAACTAATTAGAGCATAATGATTTATGGATCTATGAATGAATATGAATTAAAAATTAAAATTTTTTAGAAATTAGTTTTATTTTTTATTTTGGAAAAGCATGATCCAATAGAAGATTTGGAAAATATTACTTAGATAATAGATAATAAGAGATTGTTGACATGAAAATACAAATTGTTCATAACTCTTTAATAGTTTGATTAAGATGATTGATGTGAAAATACTAAAAAAGGCGATGATAAAATTTGAAAGATAAAAAAAAAATTATGGTGATGTATGATGATTATCAAGACAATAATTATAAGATTATGATATCATTATGAGTAATTTAATGAAAATGATTATGAGATTTAAGTGCATAATGACTTTTATGAAGAAAATTTAAATCCTCTATTTTGTTTGACAAGTTAATGAAAATATATGATGTTGATCCTCTACGGAATCCATAGCTGCTTATGATTAAGAAAAACAAAATATTAGTTTCTTTGTTGACCTCCACATATATGTCATAAATCAAATCAAACCTACAAATCGAATTCGACAAACTTCGGAGGTGATAGTGCCCAAATTGAGGCTCAAAATGCATTGAAAGTTCCTGAAAATGACCGAAACGATCTCCGATCGATGAACGGACTTCTCCATCGCATTCAGAATGTTGAAATTGATTGAAATATAAATATTATAAGATCTAATGATCAATCGATTAAGCGCTCGAGCTATCAAATTATCGTCACGCATATCGAAGTTAGAAAGCTGCAACAATGACCAAACGAACTCTGTTCATGAAATTGATCACATCGTTAGCTGTAAAACATCAAAATCTATCAAATGAACTATCCGCACTCAATTCGGACGAGTCTATACAAATTTCGAGTGATTTGAAGTGACAGTACGCAAATCGAGGCTGAAACACACTGGATGTCGCCGAAATCAATTCAAATGACCTCCGATCGATGAACGGACTTCGCCATCGCGTTCAAAACATCGAAATTGGTCAATATATAAATATTGTATAATTAGATGAGCAACTGATCAAGCGCTTGAGTCGTTAACGCACGTGCACATATATCAAGGTCAGGAGGTGCCGATGAGAATTAAACGACATCCGTTTACAAAATTGATCATGTCAGATGCTGAAATCTATCAAATAAGACTATTCTCACTCAATTTGGATGAGTCTACGTGAAAATCAAGCAGTTGAAAGCAGTGATGTGCATTTTGAGCTAAAATTGACTCAATTTGATGCCGACTTGAGCCAAACGGCCTTCAATCATAAACAACCGCTCATTTGCTCGAACAATAGAATTACTCTAAATCGATATATATATATTGAGTATGTGCATTTACCGACGTGAAATTCACATTAAAATCCTTTAATAAATTTAAATTTATTTAAAATTTCTCAAATTACTCGAATGCTCAACCGTTCCCCCATTTTCAGTTTTCTGAAAAAAGAAAATAAAATAAAAAACTAAAAAGCAACCACTCTCCCCATTCCCTCCTCATTTTCTCCCACGATTCTATCTCGTGCATTCCCCTCTCACATCCAAGAAAAGGTAAAAAAAAATCTCTCCTCTCCTCTCTGAATTTCCCCTATTTCGGCCAATCCCGCCAGCGTAATCCGGCAAAACCCGCACCCAGGGGACCCACGCATGCTGCTCTGAGCCGCACTCTCCGCCCAGCTTGCAGACCAAGCCCACGCTGCCGCCTCCCGCGGCTCAATCTACCGACATTTAAAATTACTCTTTTCATCAAGAGGTCGGTGGTGAATTTTCGGAGCCCACATTCTCAAATGAGATTCTTTTGAAATTTTAAGGGAACACATTATGCATTAATTGTATGAAATCTAATAATGATGTAAATACTCATAATTGTGATGAAGATAAAAAGTGAAGCAACTAAGCATTGACCTTAGAATGAAGTTTAGAATCCTAATTTTGAAGTAGATATGATCTTCAACACTATGGAATTCAAAAAGTTGCACAAAATTAATTAATTATGAGAGGATTAAAAATAATTTTTATTGATACATATATAAGAAATATTTTCATATTTTTTAGATATTTCTTATTAGAATAGTACAAGAGCACACTTGTTCATAGACTTATCATAATAAGATCTTAAACTCTTCAATTATACTGAAATAAATTTGTCAATAAAATCAATGATAATTCACAGATGAAGTTCAAGATTTCATTAAGAATGGATGAAATAAAGTTATTTGTGTCTAAATTGCAAAAAAAAAAAAAAAGGTGTGTAAAAGGCTCTTAAATTGATTTATTTAAAAGAAAGCTTAAGAAGGGAAAAAATAGGGCACATGACTTGGTTGAAATGGTTCAGTTGGTTAATTTCATAAGTTATCGATGATATTCTTCTCTATGATTACGAAGGCATTGATATAATATAATTGGCATGTACCATGAAAGATGACTTTACGGAGGGAAGTAAGAAAAACATCAAGGTGTTGAATTGATCTTGAAGTGATTATTGATATTTTCTTATTTTTTCTCTTTAAAGGAGAGAAGATTAATGACAAGAACATAAACTAAATCATAGTACCAACATTGGATGTTGGTGTTCATATAGATAATAGAGGCCAGTTTTATTTCTAATTGCTTCTTTTAATATTAATCAATGATTTACATGTACTAGTTTGGTGATCACAAGTACTAAGGTTGATGTTAATGGCATATATTGACTTTTGTTGCTTGCTAGAAAACCAGTTGTGGTAGAGTGAAAATTTACGCCTCAGCCTTGTTATGAAATCCAGCACACACACAGGTATTTAAAGAGTGAACAAGAAAACTCCAAAAATTTTTATGTGAAAAAACCTCAAAAAGAGGAAAAAAACCACGGGGCCTAGCCTAGTAAGAATCTTCCACTATGTATTTGTTTCAGAGTACAAAATTTCTCGATAACAGGATTACAAAATTATACATGAAAAGGGATGATAATGAGAATCCTGAATCCGATAAGAATATGAGTCAATGCTCAGTCAGCGGTCAAGGTAGCGATGATGATGAACAACAAGGATCAGCGACTAACGATGGAGGTTGTCATGATGGTGACCACGAGATTGACGGCAAGGATCATATGACGGCGCCGGGCGGTGTGGTGGTGACAACCTGAGTGGTGGAACGACAGGTTTGGAGGATTTTCAAGCTTTAGAGCTCTCTCCTCTCCCTTGCTTGGGCTCCTCTTATATGAGGAATGAGGGGCTATTTATAGATTAGAGGAGTGGCATCTCTGTATTTACATAAAAATCCGAACCACTCCCCTCCATCGGATGGCTCGAAATGATTCCTTTGATCATTTGATATATTTTAAGTATTTGAATACTCGAATGAAGTCAGAATTATGAGATCTTGGGCTTGTTAGATCCGGCTCATCAAAACGCTTGATTTGACTATAAACACTCTATATTTAAGAGCTATTTAGGGATTTAACTGATATCCCAAAGTTTCCAATGATATTTTAAGTGCTTAATCTCGACTAATTTCAACTAAGGATCAACTTGCTTTTGACATCAAGATTCATGCTTCGACTAGAATTTTCTTGTCATATCAAGAGCTCTATTTTTGGATGACATTATTTCAATCATCCAAAAATATATATGCCAAATACTTGAAAGTAACAAATTCTTCAATAAAATTTACTGGTCCATTAACCATACATTTAGAGAGAACAGATCTTCGTGGGAGCACAAGATTATGATCTGATGTAGGCGTCAGTGTGCGCATACGCCGCAAAGATTTCGAGGTTATGGACCCATTTGGGCACTTATGGTGCTCATGGGCACGCCATGGTGAGCGCTGAGCTCATGAGTGGTCGAAGCTGGGGCGGCGGGTCGCATGTCGCTGGCTACGCTGATTCGAGCCGGGCGATCGGGTTGTCGACACGATGGCGAACGCTGCAGCGTTACAGCGCAGCAGCCATGCTCGGGAGGGTGGTTAGCGTGCTTAGTCACACGCTGGTATGGGCGAAACGCCATTTTCGGTTTTGATGATTTTACCTTTTTGCCCCTATAGGGGGTTTATAAAATCTCCCCTAGGGCCAAGGAAGAAGACACACTTCTCAAATGCTATGGTATTTCTCTTCTTCTTGAGTGAAGGTCATTCGGAGGTGATTAAGTCCCGTAGTTCATACGGTGAGGCTCCGATTTTCCCTCGAAAGAGACATCAACTATCCTTGTCGGACCGACTGGGTTCGGAGGCGATCATGGCCCATAGTTCATACGGTGAGGCTCTGGTTTTCCCTCAAAAGAGACGTCAACTGCCCTTGTCGGACCGACCGGGTTTGAAGGCGATCAATGCCCGTAGTTCATAGAGACTCGCTTTTCCCTCAAAGAGGCGCTAACTTCCATCTGACGACCGGCCGAGGCATCAAGGCCCGTAGTTCCTACTTCTTCTTGTAGGAAATTGGATTTCTTACAATTTTAATGGATGGTTCAATAGTTGATAACCGTAAGATGGCGGCGTTAGTTAGGAACCATCGTTCAATGACTCGTAAAGAAGGTGTAATTTCGCATTATTAGAGGGGGATAACTTCTCTCTTTCTCTCTATTTTTTTTCTCATATGTATTTCTATTCTTTTCGTCAGATTGTAGGCGAAAAATTTTATCCCAACCTATTCGTGAGCTGAGTCAAAAAGGATGCCTAAGTATTGGGGAGTGAGTTGCTTCACAAAATTCTCAGATTTTTGTCATTTCTCCCTCTTTATTTATTATGTATTTTCACAGGGTGATGGACAAAAGAAAACCCATAACGTGACGGCTACTGACGATATATCATCCATTGTCACATCAGATAGTTTAATAGTGTTCCACAGAAAATTTCACTTCCATAATGAGTTGGTGGCCATTGTTGCCAAAAAGTCTGACTGAGCCCGTTCACCTCCGCCAGGGTACTTTACTGTTTCTGAGATAATTCTTCTTGCGGGACTGTGATTCCCTTTGGCTCTTGAGTTGATTAAGATCTTCAAAATATGTGGCGTAGCTTTATCATAATTTTCATTTTGAGCTTTAGTGGTCATAGTTGATTTGACTATCTTTTTTAGAGAGCGTGGTGTTACTTTGAACATCAAATACTTGTCGAATGTGATTCACATCTGATGCTCAGTGACATGTTTCTTATCGGACTATAAAGAATTAGATAGAATTTTCAGCATAAGATCCATCTAAAAATTGGTCTACTGGATTTGTTTTGTGGAAAATGAGTGGGGCCTCCCTGAGAGATGGGGAATATTGAATGACCTTCCAGATCCATTGTTGATTGAAGAGAATGAAATCTTGGCAACTCTTAATGTTCCTGATGCAGGAAGCTTACAGCATGAGTTACGTCACATTAGCAAATATAGTTGAAGATAAAATGTTCAAGGTTGGCCTTTCCATCCAGGTAGGGAGATCTCATGCTTTTCCACTAAAGAGGTCAAGTAAAGGTGATGAAAGGTCTCCTCATATTCATAGGATTCTTTCAAGAAGCTCGTCACAAAATCATGGTGGTAGCAATATTTTTTTCTAAGGAAAAAGAAGACATGTGCTAAAATGAATAAATCAGATATCTTTGGAGAAGATGTTCGCCCCCAGTTGGCCTCTGAGAGTTTAGTTATTTCAACTCATAATGGAGGAGTTCATTTCTCGAAGCCGCACATTCCTGAGGAGGTGTTAAATCACATATGCACTGGACGTCAACTAGCAGATGAATTGGTACGTTGTCTTCCCTTCATCCTTCTTTTTTTTCTTTGTGTAATATTTATGATAATTTTTTTATAGGTAACTCAAGCATTATGGCTGATGGCTCATTTGGGTGTCGTTTTAGACGAGTGAAATACTAAATTTGCGAAGGTAAAATATCTGCAAGGAGAGTATGAGCGAAGATGAGTGTTAAGGCCAAAAAAGTGGCGACTTTGGAGGATCACGAGTGTAACTGAAGCTAACATGTTTCTTTCTCTAATGTCGAGGTGGAGCGATGTGATGAGATGGTTGAGGTGAGGACAGAGACTCGCCATAAAGAGAAAAGACTCAAAGTACTTGCAGTGGAGAAGAAAGCTCTCGAACTGGAGAAGAAAATATTACAAGATCATCTTTCTAAGAAGGAGCATAAAATGTTAGAAGCGGAAGCAAATGAAATCTCCTTGAAGGCAATGAGAGACTTTAAGAGTTCCTTGGCTTATCGTGATACAATCGAAGACCATGTCTATGAAGCTCGTAATCATATTCTTGATGTTGAAGTGAAGGACTTGGAGCACCAATGTTTAGAGAAGGGCTTCATCCGAGGGTTCCTAAAAGGAATCTACTTAGTACATCGTAAGACCGGAGCTAGTATTGAGGATTTATCTTCCAGTCAAATATCTGAAGACTCTTCGTCAAATTCAAGAGATGAAGGAGTTGAGAGTAGTCGAAGGGAACATCTCCTAGTGGTGAGGAGGACGTTGATATCACCAACTGATATGATGTAGAATCACTTGAGGATGCATTTTTTTTAATCTATGTATTGTTATTATTATGTATCAGAATTTTAATTCTTTCTTATATCATCATGTTAATGCTATCAAAAATTATTATTATTTTTGATATGCTCTTATTTTATTTTTACCAATCTGAGGTGATAGGTCGGAATATTATTCGACGACGCTAACCTGTACGGACGAGGCCGTGGGAAGTCCGCCAATGACCTTTTGGCCTATTCTAGGTATTAGTCAAAGTGTTACTTGACTTCTTACCTGTATGGAAGAGGTCCGATCAAGTCCCCTTGGGATTGATCACGCCCGATTGAGATACAACGTGAGTTATATATTTCTCAAGTGGGAGGATTAAATAAAAAAGAAACAAGCTCGTAAGAAAAAGCACAAACTCATTACTCTGATAAAGTCGATGATACAATCATAAGATGATTTTAATACATATATGAATTTGAAGAGTAAATGACAAACGAGACAAGATAAAAGTTGCAATAATTAAGCAGCAGGAGTTCCTGATAATATTTTCGGAGATTCTCATTGTTCCAAGTTCAAGGTAAAGTTTTTCCTTCTGGATCCTTGAGCTTGAATGTTCTTGGCTTGACCATAGCTATAACTACATATGGTTCATCCCAAAGAGGTGAGAGTTTATTACATTGAGAGCCTTTGCCTGCAGCTTCGAGACTTCATAGGACCAAGTCACCGACAGATATGGGACAAGATTTTACTCTTCTGTTGAAGTGATGAGCTACCCTTTGGTGATAGGAAGCAGTCCAAAGTAAGGCCATGTCATGAGTTTCAGGGAGTAGGTCCAGGTGCTGTCGGAGATTTTCTTCATTACCATCATGATCGAATAATTGAACTCTTGGACTTGGAACCCTGATATCTACCTGTATAATAGCTTCTATGCCAAAACACAAGTTATATAATGTCTCACCAATCGGGGTGCGCGATGTAGTGCGGTAAGCCCAAAGAACATTAGAAAGCTCATCAACCCATTGCCCCCCGGCCTTCTCAAGATGTATTTTTAGACCTTTGAGTATAGTCCTGTTAGTAGCTTCAGTTTGTCCGTTAGTTTGAGGATGTGCTACAGCCGTATGCAGCAACTGAATGTGAAGATCTTTGCAAAAGGACATAAAGACTTTTCCAGTAAATTGGGTTCCATTATCAGTGATAATCTTCGCAGGAAGACCGAATCGACATACTATATTTTTCCAAACAAATTGTTTAATATTTGTCTCCGTGATTTTAGCGAGTGGTTCAACTTCCACCCATTTAGTGAAGTAGTCGACGGCTACAATGATAAACTTATGTTACCCTGATGCTATCAGAAAAGGTCCCATGATATCAATTCCCCACTGAGCAAAAGGCCATGGGCTTTGAATGGATGAGAGCTCTGTATGTGGCAGGTGAGGGAGGTTAGAGTGCAACTGATAAGTCGCACATTTTTTTTGTGAACTCCAAGGCATCTTATTTCATCGTAGGCCAATAGAACCCTTACCTTATAATTTTAAGGGCTAGCGCCCTTCCTCCTAGGTGTTCTCTACATATCCCCGAGTGAACTTCTCTTAATGCGTAATCGGTCTTTGATGGTGAGAGGCATTTGAGGTATGGCCTAGAAAAATCTTGTTTGTATTGTTCACCTCCGATAATAATAAAATTCAGAGCTTGTCTTCGGAGATGAGTTACAGAGGTTGGGTCTTCAGGAAGAGTTCCTTCTTGTAGAAAAGACAGAATGGGGTACATCCACGAATGTTCCTTTATCTCATTAATTTCTTGAATTACCCACAACCCTTGGATACTAGGAAAATATATTTCTTCAACATGCCTTTTCTTAAATAGATCTCCAGTAGTAGATGTAGCAAGCTTAGCGAGAGCGTCAGCTCGAGTATTCTTCTCTCGTAGTATGTGAATGATTTGATGTGTCTTGAAGTGGGCAAGAAGAGACTTTACCAAGTGAACGTATTGTGCCAGCTGAGGAATTATGAGTATTAAAGTTTCCCTCAACTTGGGAGGATAAGTCGAGAGTGTGGGATCACTAAGTTTTGAGCTTCACAATCAATGACGAGTCTCAATCCTACGATGAGAGCCTCTATTCAGCCATATTATTAGTTGCAGGAAATTTTTGGCGAAGTCCATACTCTAAGGTATTCTGCTGGGGGAAATAAGTAAGATTCTCGCACCAGCACCGGTATTTTCTGAAGCTCCATCAACATAGAGGGTCCATTGAGGAGATGAAAGGTGTGTAGCAGATAGCTCCTCTAGAGTTAGGGCGGTGCATTCCACTATAAAGTCTGCGAGTACTTGAGACTTTATAGCAGGCCGAGGTAGGAAATTTATATCAAACTCTCCTAATTCTACAAACTATTTAATTAACCTCTCAGATGCTTCCGGTTTCTATAGGATGACCCTTAATGGTAAATGAGTGTAAACGCCGATAGTGTGAGCTTGAAAGTATGGACGCAATTTTTGCGCTGAGAAAACTAAAGCCAGATCCACCCTATCTGCAAGTGGATAACGACTTTCTATATCAGAAAGAATTTTGCTGACATAATAAATTAGTCATTGTATCTCATTTTATTCTAGCACTAAAATTGAGCTTATCGTGGAAGAGATCTGAGATATAAGTATAACATCTCATTAAATAGGCTTGGATAGTAGGGTGGAGATGCTAAATACTCCTTAGTTGCTTAAAAGCGACATTCATTAGTCCACCAAAATTATTATTTTAGCTCACATTAATATTTTAAAGAATGGCAAATATTTATCCCCAGAATGGGCCAGAAAGTGGGATAACGTAGCAATTTGTCCATTCAAACGTTGAACTTCTTTGATATTCTTCAGAGGAGTCATATCTTTGAGAGCTTTGATTTTCTCGGGGTTGGTCTCTATCCCACAGTGGGTTACC
This sequence comes from Cymbidium sinense, assembly GCA_021442155.1. Classification (NCBI taxonomy): domain Eukaryota; kingdom Viridiplantae; phylum Streptophyta; class Magnoliopsida; order Asparagales; family Orchidaceae; genus Cymbidium; species Cymbidium sinense. Next base: position 295,171,564 of record CM038214.1, on the reverse strand, counting down.
ATAAATCCAAGAAAATTTTCTGATATGACCCCAAAAGCACACTTGGTCGAGTTGAGTCGCATGCTATAATGTAGAAGAAGGTTAAAGGATATTTCTAAGTCAAAAATATATTGTGATTCTTCCAAACTTTTCACTAACATGTCATTCACATATACCTCCATTGTGCGGCCTAATAGGTCTTCAAAAATCTTATTCATAAGATGTTAATAGGTAGCACCAGCATTTTTTAATCCAAACGATACAACTTGGTAATAGTATAAACCTTTATATGTTTGAAATGTTGTGGCTTCTTCATCCATTAGGTCTATTTTTATTTGGTTGTAACCGGAGTAAGCATCCAAAAAATTGAGCATTTGATATCCAGATGTAGCATCAACCAATTAATAAATTCGAGGAAGAGAAAAACTATCTTTCGTGCAAGACTTATTAAGGTCAGTGTAATCAATACACATTCTCCATGTTCCATTTATTTTCTTAACCATGACAATATTTGCTAGCCATGTAAGGTAATGTACCTCTCGTATGAATCCCGCTTCTAGGAGCTTGTTAACTTTTTGCTCAATAACCTGGATGCGATCACGTGTAAAACTTCACTTCTTTTGGATGATCGGTTTGAATGTTGGATCAATCTTGAGAGAGTGCATGATCAGATTGGGGTCGACCCCCATCATATTCGTCAGACTCTAAGAGAAGATGTCTTGATTTCTGTGCAAGAAGTCTATGTATTTTTCCTTTTGTTCTTCTGAGAGTAGGGATCTCACTTACACAGTTTGTAGTGGTTGGTCATCTGATAATGCAACAGAGAGCAAGTCTTCTACAGGCGAAACTTTCTAGGGTACTTCTTCATCTCGAAAATTAAAATTATTGATGCTAATGGTTACGGAAGGGCGTAGTTGTGCTTGTCTGAGGTAATATGATTGCACTATCTGTTAATTTTCACAAATCACCCCAACTCCAATGGGGGTTGAAAATTTCATCTTAAGATGAGATACTGAAGTGACTGCACCGAAAATTAATTGGAGAGGCCTTTCGAAGATAGCGTCATATGCTGAATCTGACTTGACCACCATGAATTGGATTAAATGAGTCACTTATCGAGGAAATTCACCAAGGACAACAGGAATGGTGATTGTCCACTCTACTCACACAGGACGATTATCAAACCCTTATAATGGTCCTACAGCGGGTTGGAGCTTTTCCCTAACCAGGCTCATGCTAAGAAATGTGGAGTAAAATAAGATATCAACATAACTCCCATTGTTAATCAAAATTCTCTTAACAATATAGCATGGGTCACCGACCCCTGCGCTGATGACAAGTGGATCTTGATGAGGAACATGAACTCCTTTTAAGTTCGAGTCATTAAAAGTGATGGAATGATCAATACAAGACTTCTTTAACTCTAACTCTTCAGAGGTGGTAATGAGAACTTGATTAGATAGTATTGATCCTCCTGCGATTGTTTCAATTTTCCCAACTCTTTGATGATTATTTTATTGTTTCTGTGATGATTGTCCTGGTTGCCCCCCAAGTTGGAGGTATGTTTGTTTGAGTCGATTAATTTTTCACAAATCGATATAGATATTCTTGTTGAATGAGCCTCTCAATTTCTTCTTTGAGTTGTTTGCATGCCTCGAGTATGTCCAATGACTGGAAGTGACAATATTGCTCCTGATTTCTTGAATTTGGTTTCAGTGGATGTGGCCACTTGATGTTTTCTTCATCTCGAATAGCCATCAGGAGGTTAACACGAGATGTGTTCAGCGTATTCCTTTCTCGTGGGTTCACGAAGTTGATATGGGGCCGTGGGGGAGATCACGACTGCCTTGTTGATTCTTTTGATGGGACTGTCGGTCCGCATTCCCTGGGGTGCTCTTACCTTTTCCTGTAGATTGTTCAAATTATTTGCGATGGGCATTAATAGTTTCATCAACAGAGATTTGTACTTCCACACGATGAACTAAGTCGGCATATGAGGAGACTGTGTCTCGCATTAGTGACGAGTAAAAAGGCCCTGGACGAAGCCCTCCAAGAAAAACTCCTCTTAATAGTCTGGTCTATTTGTGTATTTCAGTTTCTAAGGAGAACCTGGAAATATTCCTTAATTAATTCACCCTCATTTTGACGAATGCCGAGAGAGATGGGAGGAATCTTTAATGATCCGCTTGCAAATGAAATATTTCACAAAAATCTTGGCGAGTTCATCAAAGTAGGATGGATCCCTTTAGAAGGGAGTAGAACCAAGCGCGAAGCCTTGAGGGTAATGGGATAGACCTGACAAAGGAGTGTGTCAGGAGCTCGTTGGATATGCATGATAGTCCTGTGATGGTCAATGTGTTCATGTGGGTTAGTTGCCCCATCATAGAATCAATGCTCTAAGCTTGAAACCCACGAATAGATGTTGAAGAATAGGCCTAAATGAATTCTCATAGTGGAGGAGGGAGATGATTTGCCTTGAAGGTGAAATTCATCTTACATTGCATGTAATCATGTGTATAATATGACGAGTGGGGTCAACAGGACGAGAATGTGTCAAGCTACCAAAGAATAAATAGTAGATGCGTTTGAGCCGCACATGATGGATGAGTGAACGTCAAGGAGATCGATCATGGTCTCTACGCAGAGGAACTTTTGTGTCAAGGAGATTAGCATCATGGTCTCTACGCGAAAGAACTTCAATTTTAAGGAGATTAGCATTTTGACCTCCCACGGCTAATGACCGATCTTGGGGGAGATGTGTTTGCCGTAGTAGTGGCTGTTGTGATCCTCGCAAAAGTCGAATCATCTCATTTTGAGACTCTTCCATTCGGCGGACATGATCTTCAAAAAGAGATTCTGTCACCACCAATGGTCACGCCTATCAGGGGGGAGTGAGGCAGAAGCTTGACATCCTTGGTTCAATGATTGGTTTCAAGAGTGACGTGAGTTAGAGCGGGAGGCTCCGTTGTTACGAGTATTGTGCCTATTGGCCATAATGAGGGTGTTCACAGAAATTGTGATTGAAGGGTTCTTTCCCACAGACGATGCCAAACTATTGCGTACAAGAAAACCAATTGTGGTAGAGTGAAAATTTACGCCTTAGCCTTGTTATGAAATTTAGACAATAATGTATTTAAAGAGTGAACAAGAAAACTGTAAATTTTATGAAAAACCTCAAAAGAGGGAAAATCAGTCCTAGCCCAAGAATCTTCCACTATGTATTTATTTGAGTACAAAATTTCCGATAACGGATTACAAAATTGTACATGAGAAGGGCGACAATGAGAATCAACCGATAAGCCATATACACGCTCAGTTGTAACATTGCTAGTGGTAGCGATAATGATGAATAACTGAGATCTGACTGACCATGAAGGTCGCCATGATGGTGATTGACGAGATTGACGACTCTGATCAAGCCAATGGCGGCGGTGCGGGTGGACAACCGCCGAAAGTGGTGGCACGACGGATTGGAAGATTTTCAAGTTTTAGAGCTCTCTCCTCTCCCCTGCTTGGGCTCCTCTCATATGAGGAATGAGGGGCTATTTATAGATTGGAGGAGTAGCGTCTCTGTAAATACATGCAAAATTCGAACCACTCCCCTCCATCGGACGGCTCAAAATGATTCCTTTGATCATTTAATGTATTTTAAGTATTTGAATGTTCAAATGAAGTTGGAATTATGAGATCTTGGGCTTGTTAGATCCGGCTCGTCAAAATGCTCGATTTGACTATAAACACTCCATGTTTAAGAGCTATTTAGAGATTTAACTAATATCCCAAAGTTTCCAATAATATTTTAAGTGCTTGATCTCGACTAATTTCAACTGAGGATCAACTTACTTTTGACATCAAGATTCGTTCTTCGACTAGTAGAATTTTTAGTGTCATATGAACTTTATTGGCAATGATGGACGTCAGGATGTTAACAGAGAAAGTTGACTTTGTTAGCGGACATGCATCGATGTTAATGTCAAAAATGTTCGTCGATAACTTTATTAATAATGATAGATATATGGATTGATGTTGATGTTATGTATCAACTTATATATTGACATTGCTTGACAATTATTTGTTATATCTCAATATTTCTTAATGCAATTAAATTAATTGCTAACATAGCTAAATAAAAAAACAAACATATGAGAACCATCTCAAACTTTATAAATATTTTATTTTAATTTTAATATTTGCTTACCATCTCTACCTTATAAATCTTATTATTTATTTATTTCTTTCTTTCTTTCAATACAACAATCATAGAGTTGCAAATTTTATTTTGTTTTCCCATCACTTTAAATTTGATATTTTAACATTCAATTTCTCACCATTTTGCCCAACTTCCTTAAAGCCCGCTTACTATCTTGTTATGATTGATGAACATTCAAGCTATTTGATTTGTTATTATATAGCATTTATAATTCTACAAATGCCAAATCGATTATTCATGATAAAAAATAGTAAGAATAAAATCAAATAATAATAATAATAATTGTTGTATTAGAAAACCGCCACAGAGTGAAAGTTTACTTCTTTTGTAAGTCCAAAGACACACACGTAATTAAAGATAACAAGAGACACCTGCAATTTTAACGGAAAACCTCAAAAGAGGGGAAAACCACGGGCCTAGCCCAAGAAAAGCTTCCACTATGTATCTGCTTTCAGAGTACAAAATCTTCCCGATAACAGATTGCTGAATGCATGAGAGGAATAACAATGTAACAATGATCAGTTGTAATCATGGTGGAGATGGGTAACTTCCGTGGAATACAGGTACAATTAGTGACGACGGATCGGTGGCGATGGTTGATGGTCACGGCGAGAGTGTGACCTGTTGGGGTGCGATCTTGCTTGAGGATCTTCAAGCTCAGCTCTCTCTTCCTCCTCACTGCTTTTCCTCTTCTTCCTCGCTCTGACTCTTCCTTTTCTTCCTTGCTTGACTCTTCTTCTTCCCTTGCTCGAGCTCTTCCTCTTCTTCCTTGCTTGGACTCTTCCTCTTCTTCCTTGTTTGGGCGATTGATCTGGTAGGATCACCGACGGTATGGTGGGTATTGACGAGCCGAGCTTGGCTCCTCTTCTTCACTTGTTTCACCTCTTCACTTGGCTCTTCCTTCACTTGGCTTGGCCCTCCTCTGGTGTGAGGAATGAAGGCCTATTTATAGATGGGGGGAGGGGCACTCTTGTAAATTCATGTAAAGCCTATACCACTCCCCTCGATCGAACGTACTGGATGATTCCTTCGATCATTTGATGATTTTTGAGCATTTGGATGCCCAAATGAAGTCCAATTATGAGATCTTAGGCTCGTTAGATCCGCCGTCAGACGCCGATTTGACTATAAACACTCCATATTTGGGAGTTGTTTTGAGATTTAATTGATATCCCAAAGATTCCAATGATATTTTAAGCTTGATCTCGTTTGACTCAAAATCATATCGCTGACATCAAGATTTGTGCTTGACTCATATTTTGAGAGCCATATCGCTCTATTTATTTTATTAGCTTAATCATCCAAAAATATATGTCAAATGCTCGAAAATAACGAAGTTTCTACAAACGCGGCGCCCATGAATCATACATTTTGAGAGAATAAATTATCATAAAAATACAAAATTATGAAGTATGTAGCAGAAAAGAGATTTTGAGGTTACGATCTATTTGGATACTCGGTTTTCAGCGGGACTGCGCCTGCGCTCGCTTCAATTATGGCGGCGCGCCGTTTGACGGCGTCGCGTTACCACGTCTGTCCGGGTCTGGCCGACAGTCGCTCTGTCAGCGTCAGTCGCTGGTTGATCTGCGGTCACGGTTTGGCTCGTCGGGTTGTCGGTCATGGTCGCTTTCGGACGGTTCGGTCGCTGACGTTGGTCAGCGGACGCCGTCGACTGTCTCGCTACGGCTCGGGGTGAATACCGGGTCGATGGCCGGAGGTTCGATGAGTGGCCAACAGGCTACTGTCACTCCTACAGATTACGCTGGTCAGCGACCATGGGTCCTACCGAGAATTTGAAGGGTTGAGCTTTTTGAGCCGCTGTGAGGCCGCTTTTGAGTCGCCAGGCCGCTTTTGAGAGGTTTTTACCGTTTTGCCCTTGTGAGGGGTTATAAATACCCCCCTAGGATGAGAGGGAGAGGCACACCTTTCCCCTCTCCCTTTCTTCTTGAGTGAGGGTCCTTTGGAGGCGATCAAGAGGCGATCAGAGAGGCGATCAAGCCCACTGACGTCGGGCCATCGTCCGCATCGGTCCCGTGGATCGTCTCAAGGAGGCGATCAAGGCCCATGACGTCAGTGCGCTTTCCCTACCCCGGCTTGGTCCCGTCGGATCACCGTTGAGGCGACATGCCCACAGACGTGTCTGGCCTCACCCCGGCGATCGCCCCGTACCGTCTTGGGGAGGCGATCAAGGCCCATGCGTGTTCCGCACCTCGTCCGGCGATCGCCCCGGCTGACCGTCGTTAGAGATCAAGCCCACGACGTCGGATGGCTTCCTCCCCGCGATCGTCCCGCTGATCGTTGGAGGCGATCAAGGCCCACGGTGACGTCAGAGCCGGTTCCGCCTCGCCCCGCATCGCCCCGCTGACCGTCCGTTAGAGGCCAAGGCCCACGACGTCGTGACCCCGGTTCCGCCTCGTCCGGCTTATCGCCCCCGGATCGCCCACGACGTCAGGGTTCCGGCTTCTCGTCCGCATCGGTCCCGGGACGTCGTTGGGGAGGCGATCAAGGCCCACAGACGTCGGAGCCCCGCTTCCGCTCGCCCCGGCATCGTCCCGTCGGATCGTCGTTGGCGATCGGCCCACGATACGTGAGTTCCGGTTCTCCGTCCGCATCGTCCCCGGATCGCCGGGTTAGAGGATCAAGGCCCACGTATGTCGTGGTTCCGCTCGCTCGTCCGATCGCCCGCCGATCGTGAGAGGCGATCAAGGCCCACGACGTCATTCGTTTCGCCTCGCCCGCTTTAGTCCCGCCGGATCGTCTGGGTTAGAGGCGATCAAGGCCCACTGACGTCAGTTCCGCTTCTACCGCCGGATTGGAGGCGGACCGCGACAAGTATTGGCCGACGGCAATGGGCAATAATCTGGCGGCGCCGGATCTGACCTATCCGAGGTTGTTTGTCGGGTGTGACTGACGTTAACTCAGATGGAAGATGTCAATTGAATCCGGGATTTTGACCTATCCGAGGTTGTTGTCGGTGTTACCCAGACGCTAACTGCGGAGCAGTACAAAGTGTTGACCTTTCCAGTTATTGGTATTATTCGCCGACGCTAACTCGTATGGAAGAGGCCTAAGTCCACCAAGGACCTTTTGACCTTTCGAAGTTTGCCGAAGTTTTGCTGGACATTAACCTATGGAAAGAGGCCGGAAGTCCACTGGACCTTTTGACCTTTCCCGTTAGAGTTTTACCGATGACGTTAACCCGTATGGAAGAGGTCGGAAGTCCACCAGACGCTTTGACCTATCCCGGTTAGAGTTTTACGACGCTTAACCCGCATTGGAAGAGGTCAAATTGAATCCGGCTGAGGTCGTGGCGGCGCGATAATGGCCGGATGACCGGCGAAATGGCTAATGACCGGCGAAGACCGGCGATGGTCGGCGGACCGCGACGGTAGTCGGCGATGACCTAAGATTGCCACGATAGTTAGAAGGATCGACGGTAAGAAGCGGCGGACCGCTATATGGTCGGCCGACAGCGGTCAGCGAATCGGCGACGGGTCGGCCGACGGGATCTTTGACCTATCCGAGGTTGTTTGTCGTGGTGTGACCCGGCGACGTTAACTCAGATGGAAGAGGTAATTGAATCACCGAGGATTTTGACCCGCCCGGGTTATTTGTCGGTGTTACCTGACGTTAACTATAAGAGGTCGAAATCCGAGGATTTTGACCCGCCCGGTTATTATTGTCGAGTGTTACCCGGCGACGTTAACTACAAGAGGTCAATTAATCCGAGGATTTTGACCTATCCGAGGTTGTTTGTCGTGGGATGACGCAACTGCGAGTGTACAAAGTTTTGACCTTTCGGTTATTGGTGAATATTATTCGCCGACGCTAACCCGATGGAAGAGGCCGGGTCCACCAAGGACCTTTTGACCTTTCCCGAGTTGTTTGTCGAAGTTTTGCTCGATGACATTAACCCGCATGGAAGAGGCCGCGGAAGTCCACCAAGGACCTTTTGACCTTTCCCCGGTTGTTAGTCGAGTTTTACCGGCGACGCAACCCGTATGGAAGAGGTCGGGAAGTCCACCAAGGACGTTTGACCTATCCCGGTTGTTAATGAGTTTTACCGATGACGTTAACCGTATGGAAGAGGTCAAATTGAATCCGAGAATTTTGACCCGCAGGTTATTTGTCGAGTGTTACCCATGACGTTAACTGTATGGAAGAGGTCGAATTGAACTGGCGATTTTGACCTATCCGGGTTGTTTGTCGGTGTTACCCGATGACGTAAACTGCGTGGAGTGTACAAAGTTTTGACCTTTCCTAGGTTATTGGTCTAATATTATTCGCCGACGCTAACCTCGTATGGAAGAGATCGCAGAAGTCCACCAAGGACGCTTTAACCTTTCTGTTTTGTCGAAGCTTTTGCTCACGACATTAACCCGCAAGAGATCGCAGAAGTCCACCAAGGACGTTTGACCTTTCTGGGTTTGTCGAGCTTTTGCTCGATGACATTAACCCGTATGGAAGAGATCGCAGGAAGTCCACCAAGGACGTTTTGACCTTTCCTGGGTGGTTTGTCAGAGCTTTTGCTCGATGACATTAACCCGTATGGAAGAGATCGCAGAAGTCCACCGCGACGCTGACGGCGCGATCAAGTTAGAAGCGGATGACCGACGATGATGGTGGTGACCGCGGAGATTGCGGCGATGGTCGCGCGGACCTGACGCAGTGGCGGACTACAAGGGTGGCGGTCGACGGGTGGTTGTATGGTAATGACCGGAGATCTTTGACCTATCCGGTTGTTGTCGAGCGCCGTGACGACGTTAACTGTGCGAGTACAAGTTTTGACCTATCCGAGGTTGTTGTCGTGGTGTTACTCGACGTTAACCCGTGGAAGAGATCGCGAAGTCCACCAAGGACGTTTGACCTTTCCTTGTTTGTCAGAGCTTTTGCTCGATGACATTAACCCGTATGGAAGAGATCGCAGGAAGTCCACCAAGGACGTTTTGACCTTTCCTGGGTTGTTTGTCAGAGCTTTTGCTCGATGACATTAACCCGTATGGAAGAGATCACGGGAAGTCCACCAAGGACGTTTTGACCTTTCCTGGGTTGTTTGTCAGAGCTTTTGCTCATGACATACCCGCATGGAAGAGATCGCAGAAGTCCACCAAGGACGCTCCTATCCCGGGTTGTTACCGAGTGTTTACTATGACGCTAACCCGTAAGAGGTAATAATAGATGAGCCATGAGTTGACTATTGATTTTGCCTTTTCATTGGTGTTGCCGACTTGCTTATCTTTTGAGATTAAGAGTTGCCCCGCCTCTAATCAAGGAACAAAGTTTGATGAATCTTCATTCTTCGCCATTTTAAAAGCTTGAAATGCTCCACCTCGATGGTGGATCTTGTTGGGAAACTTGGTCCATACAAGATGAAATAATGGGAATCGCCTTCCCACGACGCCAAACCGCTATGCGTTAGAAAACCAGGTAGAGTGAAAGTTTACTTTAGCCTTGTTGTGAAGTCCAAAGACACACGTGTAATTAAAGAGCCTAACAAGAGACACTCCAAAATTTTAACGGAAAACCTCAAAAGAGGGAAAACCACGGCCTAGCCCAAGAAAAGCTTCCACTATGTATCCTTTCTGAGTACAAAATCTTCCCGATAACAGATTGCTGCACTGCATGAGAGAGGAATAACAACCGGTAACAATGATCTGTAATGTAATCGATGGTGGAGATGCGGTAACTTCCTACGAATACAGTATACAATTAGACGACAAGATCGGCGATGGTTGATGGTCACGAGAGTGTGACCTGTTTGGGGTGCGATCTTACTTGAGGATCTTCAAGCTTATTTCTCTCTTCCTCCTCACTGCTTTTCCTTCTTCCTCGCTTCTGACTCTTCCTTTTCTTCCTTGCTTGACTCTTCTTCTTCTTCCTGTTCTGCTCTTCCTCTTCTTCCTTGTTTGACTCTTCCTCTTCTTCCTTGTTTGGATTGACGGCAGATCAACACGCGGTCGGTGGTTTGACGACTGCCGAAGCTCTCCTCTTCTTCACTTGTTTCAGCTCCTCTTCACTTGGCTCTTCCTTCACTTGGCTTGGCCCTCCCCTGGTGTGAGGAATGAAGGCCTATTTATAGATGGGGGGAGGGGCACTCTTGTAAATTCATGTAAAGCCTATACCACTCCCCTCGATCGGACAGCTCAGGATGATTCCTTCGATCATTTGATGTATTTTGAGCATTTGGATGCCCAAATGAAGTCGGAATTATGAGATCTTAGGCTCGTTAGATCCGGCTCGTCGAGACGCTCGATTTGACTATAAACACTCCATATTTGGGAGTTGTTTTGGGATTTAATTGATATCCCAAAGATTCCAATGATATTTTAAGTGCTTGATCTCGATCGATTTTGACTCAAAATCATATCGCCGACATCAAGATTTGGCTTTGACTACCATATTTGAGAGCCATATCAATAATAATTACACATTCTGCCTAAGTTAACACTAATTTTTTTTCTTTTAATTCTTCACATTTTTATGTATTTACAAATCTAAAACCTAAATTTTAATTTGTATATATATATAACAGTTCTATCATAAATATCATAAATATAATTTTAGTTTCAAATTTAGAGCTCATCTTTTTTCAAATAAATTTAATGATACATTAAATTCTATAACTTGTATACACTTTTTTGCAAGATATATATATATATATATATATATATATATATATATATATATATATATATATATATATATATATATATATATATATATATATATCTTTTATTTTAAATGTGTTATGAATTAATCATATCAATACGTTAATCCGCATTCCAGTAATAGAGAATAAATTTTGAAATTAGGACATTCATGGGCCAATCACTGCCGTCAGGCCATCTGATCTATTCAGCCCTTCGATAGTGCTAAGAGAGAGCCCATCCATCTACGAATGCTTGCTGAAGCTTCTAATTCGTCGACGCGGAAGGCGCGTCGATGCGGATCTCATAATCTCTATCATCGTTTCATCCACCTCCACTAAATCCCGAAACCTTAACCCTAGCACTTTCAAGAAAGTCAGCACCCGCTATGGCGGCTTCCATTGATGAAAACTCGGGACCGATTTATTATCAGCTTAGTTTATGGGGGTAAATGAGTCCAGTCGAGTCGATTTTTGATTTAATAGAGCTAAAATTATTTAAATCTTGTTAAGCTAGAGCTCGACTCAAGCTCAATTACCAGGTTCAAGCTCGACTCGATTTAAAGAAAATCAAGTCAAGCTTGTTTCAAAGGCTCGAGCTTGTTTAAAAAGCTCCATGAATTATTAAATCAATAATGTGATATACGATAATTATAATTCGTCATTATATAAACGAATCAGCTGAATAACCTATCGAGCCAAGTCAAATTTATTAGAATCGAGAACGGCCTCGACCTCCAGAGAATGGAGCATTCATATATGAAATTTGTATAGCTCATTTTTCACGAAGTAATTTCTTTTTTTTTTGGAATAAAGAAGACCATCTTGTATCTCTTAAATTTTGAAGTTAATTTTATTGTTGATATTAAATGCATTGCATTCACGATGTTTTGAGTCTTTAATTATAATTTTAATAAAAATTAAAATAATGGTTAATGTTTAATTTATTTAATTATAGTTTTAATTAATGATTAATTAACTTAGTGAATAACATATTAATAATTTATTTATTTATATGAAATTGTTGATTGATTATTAATTCATTTAATTGCAATTGATATATGCTTATTAATTTATGATGAATTAATAGATTTTTAATTAAATATTACTTGATATATTATCTTATGATAATAATAATTTAATTAACCTAATTATATTTTATTTAAACTAAATGAAAATTAACTTAAATAAATTAATAATATTTTTATGTAAATTGACTAAATAAAAATTATTATTTAATTAACTTATTAGATTATTATTTAATATTTAATTAAGATAATGTAATTGTAATTGATAATATTCTCTGAAATAAAATAAATATAAATACATTAATGAAAAGATTAATCAATTCAAATAATTAATATTACTTAATTATAATTATTAACTCAAGCAAATTTGATTCCATATAAATTTGTTTGCGTCTTTGAAAACCAATCGCAGAGAGTGAAAGTTTCGCAAACTTTGTTGAAGTCCGGACACACATAATTAAAAGCGAACAGAGACACTCATTTTAACTGGAAAAGAGGGAAAAACCACGGCTGCAAGAAAAGCTTCCACTATGTATGCTTTGAGTACAAAGTCTTCCCGATAACAGATTACAGAATTGCATATGAGAGGAATAACAAGTAACAATGATCGGGTTAGTATTCGATGGTGGAGATCTGGAGTAACCGGTGGGAATCTGGTACAATTAGTGGCGGGTGGCCGGTGCGGTGGTTGATGGCCCGGAGGCGGCGATCTTGCTTGATCTTGCTTGGAGGATCACCAGAGCTCTCTCTTCCTCCTCACTTGGGCTTTTCCTCTTCTTCCTCGCCGACTCTTCCTTTTCTTCCTTGCTTAGTTCTTCTTCCTTCTTGGGTTTCTTTCTTCTTCTTTCTGACTCTTCCTCTTCTTCCTTGCTTGGACTCTTCCTCTTCTTCCTTGCTTGGACTCTTCCTCTTCTTCCTTGCTCCCCTTCTTGACTCTTCCTCTTCTTCCTTGCTTGACTCTTCTCCTCTTCTTCTTTCTGACTCTTCCTCTTCTTCTTTGCTTTGCACCTCCTCTTCTTTCTTGTTTGACTCCTCTTCTTCTTCCCTTTGCCCTCCCTCTTGTGAGAATGACTGTTATAGATGGGAGGAGGCGTTCAATTTTCAGTCGACCACTCCCTCGATCGGACGGCTCAAGATGATTCCTTCGGTCACTTGATGTATTTTGAGCATTTGGATGTCCAAATAAAGTCGGAATTATGAGATCTTAGGCTCGTTAGATCCGGCTCGTCGAGACGCTCGATTTGACTATAAACACTCCATATTTGAGAGCTTTTTTGGGATTTAATTGATGTCCCAAAGATTTCTATGATATTTTAAGTCGCGATCTCGACGGTTTTGACTTCAAATCATTTTCGGCATCAAGATTTGTCTTTATTGGTATTTTGAGAGCCATATCAAAATTATTATTTTAAACAACTTGATAAATTACTAAGTATTAATTAGAAAATTATTTTATACTAATTATGATTTAATTAATCTAATCATGATTCAAATATACTAGATAAAAATGATAAAACATAACCATCGTATAAGTATTGTTAAAATTTCTATTTGACTTAATTAATTTAAATCCTGAAGCAAGTAGTCAAACAGTCATTCAAAATTTAATTAGATTTAATTTTTTCATATCAAATAATTTTTAAAATTTAATTATCTCATAATTTATTAAATTCAAATTTATAGAATTTTCTAAATCATATTTCAATTAAATCTTACTTTTAACTCAATCAAAAGTATACCTAGACTACTAATATATTTTTTTTGATTTCGCGGAAAGAGAGAGAGTCTTAGTCTTCAATAAGAAATGATTCTTCAATAATAGAGATCTGACGACAAGTTTTAGGCAAACTATCTAATGATTGATTATGAAGTAGGCCTGGGGTGGTCTAGTGATTGATTTGTTAGCATTTGATATTAAACTTTTTAAAATCTTTTCTTTTTTTTTTATTTCTAATTATTGATTAACAGATCTGCCATGATCTCTATACAAAAGGGCCTGCCAATAAGCTATCTTCATCACACTTATATATTACTGACAAAATATTTTGAAATTCATGTTGAGTTAAAAATTAGATCAGAATAGTTAATAGAATAGTTAGTAAAATTCTCGAATTTCATTCAAAATTAATGAAAAATTGAAAACATTCATGAATTCGGAGTCAATTTCAACTCCAATCAATTTGTAATTGCTGAAATCGAAATCAAAACTTAAAAGCTTCCCCGTGAGATCATAAATTAATGGCCTTTAGAATCTCAAAAATGACATTCAGAATAAACAAGCTTTAATTTCGCTTAAATCACCATCAAAGAATATTCAAATTGGATTCCAATTCTGCATAGCGGAAGCACCCTTGCCTTTCGCTTTCAAGCCGGAAAATATCTCCACCCATATAGTCTTTCATTGCTAGGGCTGTCAAAACAGTTGATCATGGTGAGGTGTTCTCGTTCTAAACTAACGAACGTATAACAAAAAATTCTGTTAATTCGAATGAGCTGAACACCCAACTGTTCGTGTTTGGCTCGATAAGGCTCGAATCGCGCGTGGGCTGAGGGTCGCGGCGCGATTCCTCGATTGCGTTATTTTGATATTTATTTTAACCTATTCAACTTCTCCGAGCAATTCACATTCCGCTGTTTTGGTTAAGTCTTTCCGACGTTTCAATGGTGAGCGATTCGAGCGTTCGTGCCCTAGTTCTTCTGCCTCTGAGCCTCTCTACCTCTGAGTTCTCCAATCTCCACTTCTCCTCTTCCCTCGGCTTCGAGCATCCGAGCAGTACGCACTACATAGTCCACAATCCCTTCCTCCCAAGTCCTGCCTCTCAGATTTCTCTCGTTCTTGCGTCACTGCATGGCGTATCGAGCAAGTGGAGAGTCTTAGACGTGAATCTGATCCTCTTTGGCTCTGTGACTCTATCCCTCTCTCTCGTTCTCGCTTTTTTGAGTCGTCTGGCTCTCTGACTCTTCTCTGTGATTTCCTTTACATTTCAACTCTATTAACTGTTAATCTGGGGTTAGTAGCAGTGCTCGACCAGCTCAAGTATGTCACAGTCTCACAGATCTTTGTGGGTTTTCACCAATCTATGCTTATTGTGATTATGTGATATTTTTAGGAGCATAACTCCTCTGTTGTATGGGAGCCTCTGTTGGTTGTGATTCTTGTGAATCTGTGAGACTGTGATGTTGTTTACTATTTAATGTTAGTATTTAGTTTCAATGTGTTGCGTATTTGCGTTGTTCGTTCCTTCTAGTTTCTTCAAAGTTCAAATTAAGTTAGGCTTTGCATTCAAAGTAACAACAGCCAAGTAGGCAAGTAGTCAACAATTCTAGAAAAAATAACAACAATGCAAGTATACTGTATACAATAACACCATTCACCAAAATGTAGAACAATCCACTAAAAGTAAAGATGATGCAAAAGAAGGCACTTAATAGTTCTAATTAACCAATCTAAAAAAATAGTTCAAATCAAAGCAAAGAGGGTCAAAAGGAACCATTTTAGGTCCGAGAAGTGAGAACGGTGAAACAAGTTACCAAAGTGTCAAACTTGAAACCTAAAAGAATCGATAAAAGCAACCATCAATGGTTAGATAGAAATGAAACGAAATACAATAATAAGCTAAAATCCTCTGATGTTATAGCATAGCAAATACTCAATAACATCTAACAGCCAACAGGTTATCTATTATAAAAAGTTATAAACTTGTAGTCTTGCAAATTTAAAACAACAAAACAACAGTTGAATGAAAATAGCAAAATAACAAAACAACATAGAATCATAGAACTGGGTAGTGGGCAGTGGGCAATGGGTAGTGTGTAGTGGACAGTGGTCTAGTGGCAGTGGACAGTAGTTGAATACTTGAATTAAAAGATAGGAGTTTTTTTGTAGGTAATTGTAAGCTTTGCAACTAGTAATGCTTAAAGTATGCTTTATATCATCTCGAGTCCCGAGCAAGAAAATGGATCATATATTCATATGCTTTTACTTTGATATTTGATGATTATTTGTTGTTTTTATTTTTACCAAATTATTTTTGAAAAAAATAGTTGATTTAAATGGTCATTAGCCAGTTAACTAATTTTCTAATAATCTTCTTATTTCTATTATAATGAAGCTCACTCTCCTTCTATTATAAATGATATTCATCCTTGTAATTTTGATTATGAAAGTTTGGTTGCAATGTATTATGTATGTTCTAAACTGTTATATCTATGAATGCATTATTTTTTTAACATATTTATCATTTAACACATGATGTTTGGAATTATTCATAGTTTACATACAACATATGCCATCATTTGAGCATTCCCAATCTGCATCAACTGGTGAGGTACCACCAGTTGATATGAAACATTTGGAAGACACTCATAATCAAACATCTCAACAAATTGTTGAGAGTACTAGCACTATCTATACTAGAGGTGCAGGCTAAAAATCCAGAAAGAGAAAGTCTAGTGTGTGGAAGTACTTTGTAGAAGTTAAAACTATGTCTAAGGGTGTTGAGATTCCTTGCTTGCAATGTATGTCTTGTGGAGTTAAGTTCCAAAAATAAAAAACAGGCACAACTTCACAACTTCTCAAACATGTAAAAGATTATGATAAAATTAAATCAAAAGATAAACAATTTATTGATTTGTTAGATAAAAGACAGAGGCAACTGATTTTCTCCCCAGTTGATATTGCTAGTGAATTTGACATTTCTATTTTTCAAGATCCTAAAAATTATGATCAAAGACAGGTCATAGAAATTATTGCAAGGATGATTATTGTCCATGAATATCTTTTTATGATGGTAGAGCACACATGGTTTAATATCTTATTGAAATATTTGAATCCTAACTATGAAAGTGTGTCTAAAAATACTATAAAAAATGATTGCATGCAGATTTATGATGTTGAGAAAGAAAATTTTTAGACTTATCTTAGCGGTGTTCACAGAGTTTCATTAACATCAGATTGTTGGACATCTAACCAGATAATATGGTATATGTGTTTGACTATTCATTTCATTGATTTGTCATGGAAGATCGAGAAAAGGATTATTAATTTTATTGAACTTAACCCTCCTCATACTGGACTTTCATCTGTGATGCTATATGTGACTGTTTGTTAGAATGGAATCTTCAGGATAAAGTCTCCACAATTACTCTTGATAATGTCAGCAACAATAATATTGCAGCTTCTTGCCTTAGAAATAACTTTGATTCAAGAAGAAAACAGCATTTTCATGGTCATTTTTTCATATCAGGTGTTGTGCACATATATTGAATATAATGGCGCGGGATGGTTTGAAAGAAGTGCATGACATAATTTATAATATAAGAGAGTTAGTTAAATATTTTAAAAAATCTCCTGCAAGGTTACACAAATTTGTTGAGATTACAAAATAGCTAGGTGTACCTATGTCACGGTCTCATTGTATTGATGTGTCAATATGCTAGAATTCAACGTATATGATGCTTGAGTCTACTTTTATTTATCTACTGTCTTAACTCATTATGCAGCTATAGATTCAAATTACAAGTGTGTATCACTAGATTCTGATTAGCTGAGGTATGAAAAAATTAGAAAGTTCTTATCAATTTTTAATAATATCACTCAAACAATTTTTGGCACATCATATCCAACATCAAATATTTTTTGCCAACTGTAATGCATGTTAAGAAGCTTCTCTGGGAAGAATCTATATCTGAAAATGAGTATATTAAAAAAATGGCCGCAGTTATGAAAATAAAATTTGATAAATATTGATGGAGTGTAACCCGTCTATTGCTGCAGTTCTTGATCCTCGTTTAAAGTTGAAATTCATTTCATTTATGTTCTTAAGATCTATGAACTACATGAACTTGATTCTCAAATAATATCTGTTGAGAAGGCTCTTTGAGAAATACATGCAATATATGCTTTTGAGAGTTCTTCTATTGTTGCAATGAATGAATCTATCAGTGTGGGGTTTTCTTCTTTGAAGTCTTTTATAGATCCTCTTGGCACATCTCAATTTGATTATATGTTGGGTTTTAAAGATGTTGTTATGTCATCTGGCTCCATACAGCCAGCTAAGTCTGACTTGCAGGTGCATCTTGAGGAAGGGTTATTTGTTTGTAATACTGAGTAATTTGATATTTTAAATGGTGAAAAATGAACACATTAAAATATCCATATTTGTCTAGAATGGCTCGTGATATTTTATCAATTTCAATAACGTTTGCTTGAATCGCATTTAGTCTTTGGTGGAAGGGTGCTAGATGATTATAGAAGTTATTTATCAGTGAAGATAGTTAATGCATTAGTTTGTGCATCTAATTGGATCAGATTATCCCAAATAAATACTAAAACACCACTGGTAAGTGCCTCATTGCTTCAATATAGTATCATGTAATTCAATATTGTTATTTCATTATGTCTATTTTGCTTTTCATATTTTTTTAATTTTTTTTTAGAGCACGAATATATTGGAGGAGAAAAATTTGGGTGTTTCATTGGGTGATTTATGAGCAAGAAGCCAACAATGCCTTCTTTTTGCTATTATGCTACTAATCACTTGAGAATTTCATATACATTTAATTGCAAATACTTTTCATGTTTTTATTTTATAGATTTGGTTATACACTTATGTTGATGATGGTTAGTAGATTGTTTGCTTACTTTGGCTTTGGGTTGATTTAAATTTATGAATTACTGTGTAATATTATTCTGTTCTAATTATTTCTTTTGTGGAAGAATTATAGAAGTGAGGCTATGATGATTTAAAATGCTCAAATAGGTAAATGTTGCTTCGTTGCTTGTTGCCTTCATTTTGGTTTGTCACTATTGCATGTAACCCTATAGAGGATTGAATTGATGGTAAAATTTGTAAATTTGAGCATATTTTTTTTTATTGATCCTCTATTATTTGGATGCATGCAATTTATCAACCTTATGTGAGAGTTTAAGATGATGATTGATGAGCATCAAATACTTTTATGTTCCAACATTTGTCTCTCTATATTTGGAATGACATGTTAAAGTTAAACGTGCAACTATATAGAGTGTACGAGGTTATGTCATTATCGTATCGCATATGTGTTATAATTAAATCTGAGCCTCTATAGTTTCAAAATTCCTATATTTTCATTCAACTGCTATCCACTAGAATCACTGCCCACTGCCCACTGCCCAGTTCTATCATTCTATGTTGTTTTGTTCTTTTCATTCAAGTGCTGTTTTAAATCTGCAAGACTACAAGTCTACAACTACTTATAATAGATAGCATGTTGGCTGTTAGATGTGATTGAGTATTAACTATGTTATGGGGGAGTGTAAACTTATTATTGTGTTTCGTTTCATTTCTATCCAGCCATTGATGGTTGCTTTTATTGATTCTTTCAGAGTTTCAGGTTTGGTACTATGGTTGATTGTTCAGCATGTTCTCACTTCTCGGTGGACTTAAAATGGTTACTTTTTTGGCACCTCTTTGCTTTGATTAGAACTATTTTTCCTGAATTGATTAATTAAAACTATTAACTGCCTTCTTTGCATCCTCTTTGCGTCTAGTGGGATGTTCTACATTTTAGTGAATGATGTTGTTGTATTATTGTTATGCTATGACATCAGAAGGATTTTGGCTTATTATTGTGTTTGGCATCATTTATATCCAACCATTGATGGTTAGTTTTGTTGATTTTTTCAGGTTTGGTACTTTGGTAACTTGGTCGGTTGCTCAGTCTGTTCTCACTTCTCAGTTGACCTGATTTTGGCCTACCTATTTGCTTCGATTAGAACTATTTTTTCTAGATTGGTTAATTAGAACTATTAAGTGTCTTCTTTTGCATCCTCTTTGCTTATAGTGGGATGTTCTACATTTTGGTGAATCGTATTGTTGTATTATTATTATGATATGACATCAGAGAATTTTGATTTATTATTGTGTTTGGTTTCATATCTATCCAGCCATTGATGGTTACTTTTGTTGATTCTTCCAGGTTTGGTACTTTGATAACTTGGTTGGCTGTTCAGCCCGTTCTCACTTCTCGGTGGACCTAAAATGGTTCCTTTTTTTGCAGCCTCTTTGTTTTGATTAGAATTATTTTTTCTGGATTGGTTAATTAGAATTATTAAGTGCTTTTTTTGCATCCTCTTTGCTTCCAGTGGGCTGTTCTAGATTTTGGTGAATGATGCTGTTGTATACAGTATACTTATATTGTTGTTATTTTTTTATGGAATTGTAGGTTACTTACTTGCTTGTTGCTTTTTGCGCAAAGCCTAAGTTACTTTGAACTTTGAACTTTGAAGGTTGCTTACTTGCTTTTGTTGTTTCTATCATTCTATGAGAATCATGGGATTGATTGGCTTATTAGTTCTGGATTTCTGGGTGTACCTCATAACCTGTGCAGCTACTTGTAAACTGTTTTGACAGCCCTACCCATGGTGCCTTTTTCACAGCCTCCTTACCTCTGCGATGTTGTTGCTTTTTGCTTATGGTGGCTAATTAGCTATGATGGCTATGACGATCATAAAATTTTTTTCTTTGGCTGGTAGCATCTTTTGTGATTGTAACCCTTCTTGGAAATTAGATGCTCACTAATTTGTTGCCCCTTATGTTGATAATTAGAATGAATATTTTTGTTACTCTAAGCATGAGCCATCTATGCCTTCTCTTGTAGATCTTACTCATATATATATTTTTTCTCTTCATTAACTATCTTTTCAAGTGCTTTTTTTTTTTTTTTTTTGCACATCATTTTCTCTACTCCTTTCAAGTTTCAAGGTGTTGGACCCTGAATTCTGCTGACTGTTGATCTTTTTCAAGCATTCTTCACTAAGCTTTGTCTTTTCGCTTTTACCTTTCTTTAGTTTTTTTTTCTATTTTTTGGTACTTAGATAGGGATTAAACTCTTTAATCTTCTCATAGCTCCTAGAGCATTAGATCTTTGAGTCTTGTCCCTCATAAATACTTTATATTTCTTTCTCTAGTTTAATAAAACATTATTTTATACTTTTGTATCATTGTATTTGCATGTCTTTCATTAGAAAAATTTTATGTGGAATGCATATTATAAATTTGAAAAATTATTAAATATTAATAAAATTTGTATATTGTTTTGTATTTTTTACTTATTTGTATCTAAAATTTTGTGTTATAATAATTCAAATTTTTTTTAAAAAAGTTAGTTTTAGTACTTAATTTGATAAATTCGAGCCTATTTCGAGCGTCTTCACGAGCTGAAATTTAGCTGATTCGAGCAAACAAATAAACGAGCCTTATTTGAGCCGAACACTAACACATTTGAGCTTAAACGAACAATAACGAGCCGAACACGAACATTCTCATAACAAGCTTAAATCGAACACGAGTCGAACACGAACACAAACAAATGTAAAGAACATGAGCAGCCTCGTTCATTTATTCCTCATTGTTCATTGCTTTGGTTAAGGCGGATGAATTTGTTGGGACTCCTAAATATTAATAATTATATAAATGTGGAGTATAATTTTATCTTTTTGAAGCTTTTTAAATGGACTGAGTTAGGCCTAATAAGTGCTTATTCGAGTTTAAGTTTGTTTATCATTATTGAGCTCGAGTTCGATTTGAATTTATTCACGAGCTCGATTCAAATTGGGTTATCGAGCCTGTTAATGAGCATCTTATTTGATGAAATAAATGAGTTTTAATTAGGCTTTAATTGAGCTTTATCACGAGCAACTTGTTGAGAAATATATATAAGCTATATCAATTAAAGTTTATTATGTTTAAAATATAAACATTTAAACAATAATATTTACAAATAGTATTTTCCTTGAAATATCATCATTTTGTTAAAGTGGAGAAATTGTATTGGCATTATATAGTACATCTTATGCTCGTATTTTAACATCACATGCTCGCTTGGGGATGGAAATAAACCGGGCTCTAATTGGGCTAATTAAGTTGGTTCAAAACTGAAAGTCATATTAGCATAAATAGCCAATATGATTTGATTCATATTTTTAGTGTGAATCATGTGTTCATAAAGATCATAATATATGTGACTTGATGACATATAAAATAAAATAAAATAAAATAAAATTATAGTAAAAATAATAAAAAATGACATAACTAATTAGAGCATAATGATTTATGGATTTATGAATGAATATGAATTAAAAATTAAAATTTTTTAGAAATTAGTTTTATTTTTTATTTTTGGAAAAGCATGATCCAATAGAAGATTTGGAAAATATTACTTAGATAATACATAATAAGAGATTGTTGACATGAAAATACAAATTGTTCATAACTCTTTAATAGTTTGATTAAGATGATTGATGTGAAAATACTAAAAAGGCGATGATAAAATTTGAAAGATAAAAAAAAAATTATGGTGATGTATGATGATTATCAAGACAATAATTATAAGATTATGATATCATTATGAGTAATTTAATGAAAATGATTATGAGATTTAAGTGCATAATGACTTTTATGAAGAAAATTTAAATCCTCTATTTTGTTTGACAAGTTAATGAAAATATATGATGTTGATCCTCTACGGAATCCATAGGTGCTTATGATTAAGAAAAACAAAATATTAGTTTCTCTGTTGACCTCCACATATATGTCATAAATCAAATCAAACCTACAAATCGAATTCGACAAACTTCGGAGGTGATAGTGCCCAAATTGAGGCTCAAAATGCATTGAACGTTCCTGAAAATGACCGAAACGATCTCTGATCGATGAACGGACTTCTCCATCGCATTCAAAATGTTGAAATTGATTGAAATATAAATATTATAAGATCTAATGATCAATCGATTAAGCGCTCGAGCTATCAAATTGTCATCACGCATATCGAAGTTAGAAAGCTGCGACAAAGACCAAACGAACTATGTTCATGAAATTGATCACATCGTTAGCTGTAAAACATCGAAATCTATCAAATGAGACTATCCGCACTCAATTCGGACGAGTCTATACAAATTTCGAGTGATTTGAAGTGTGACGCAAATCGGGAAACCTGGATGTCGCCGAAATCAATTCAAATGACCTCCGATCGATGAACGGACTTCGCCATCGCGTTCAAAACATCGAAATTGGTCAAGATATAAATATTGTACAACTAGATGAGCAACTGATCAAGCGCTTGAGTCGTCAACGCACGTGCACATATATCAAGGTCAGGAGGTGCCGACGAGAATTAAACGACCTCCGTTTGTAAAATTGATTATGTCATTGGCTTTTAAATGCTGAAATCTATCAAATAAAACTGTTCTCACTCAATTCGGATGAGTCTACGTGAAAATCAAGCAGTTGAAAGCAGTGATGTGCATTTTGAGCTAAAATTGACTCAATTTGATGCCGACTCGAACCAAACGGCCTTCAATCGCGAAACAAACTGCGTCATTGCGTTCAGAACAATAGAATTACTCTAAATCGATATATATATTGAGTATGTGCATTTACCGGCGTGAAATTCACATTAAAATTCTTTAATAAATTTAAATTTATTTAAAATTTCTCAAATTACTCGAATGCTCAACCGTTCCCCCCATTTTCAGTTTTCTGAAAAAAGAAAATAAAAAAAAAAACTAAAAAGCAACCACTCTCCCCATTCCCTCCTCATTTTCTCCCACGATTCTCTCTCCTGCATTCCCCTCTCACGTTCAAGAAAAGGGAAAAAAATATGTCATCTCCTCTCTGAATTTCCCTATTTCCAATCCCAACGTAATCCAAGAAAACCCGCACCCACCACGCCTTTCAGACGCGCTCTCAGCCTGTGACAAGCCCACGCCTCCCTGCTCAATCTACCGACATTTAAAATTACTCTTTTCATCGAAGAGGTCGGTGGTGAATTTTCAGAGCCCACATTCTCAAATGAGATTCTTTTGAAATTTTAAGGGAACATATTATGCATTAATTGTATGAAATCTAATAATGATGTAAATACTGATAATTGTGATGAAGATAAAAAGTGAAGCAACTAAGCATTGACCTTAGAATGAAGTTTAGAATCCTAATTTTGAAGTAGATATGATCTTCAACACTATGGAATTCAAAAAGTTGCACAAAATTAATTAATTATGAGAGGATTAAAAATAATTTTATTGATACATATATAAGAAATATTTTCATATTTTTTAGATATTTCTTATTAGAATAGTACAAGAGCACACTTGTTCATAGATTTATCATAATAAGATCTTAAACTCTTCAATTATCTGAAAAAATTTGTCAATAAAATCAATGATAATTCACAGATGAAGTTCAAGATTTCATTAAGAATGGATGAAATAAAGTTATTTGTGTCTAAATTGCAAAAAAAAAAAGGTGTGTAAAAGGCTCTTAAATTGATTTATTTAAAAGAAAGCTTAAGAAGGGAAAAAATAGGGCACATGACTTGGTTGAAATGGTTCAATTGGTTAATTTCATAAGTTATCGATAATATTCTTCTCTATGATTATGAAGGCATTGATATAATATAATTGGCATGTACCATGAAAGATGACTTTAAGGAGGGAAGTAAGAAAAACATCAAGGTGTTGAACTGATCTTGAAGTGATTATTGATATTTTCTTATTTGTTCTCTTTAAAGGAGAGAAGATTAATGACAAAAACATAAACTAAATCATAGTACCAACATTGGATGTTGGTGTTCATATAGATAATAGAGGCCGGTTTTATTTCTAATTGCTTCTTTTAATATTAATCAATGATTTACATGTACTAGTTTGGTGATCACAAGTACTAAGGTTGATGTTAATGGCATATATTGACTTTTGTTGCGTGCTAGAAAACTAGTTGTGGTAGAGTGAAAATTTACGCCTCAGCCTTGTTATGAAATCCAGCACACACACATATATTTAAAGAGTGAACAAGAAAACTCCAGAAATTTTTATGTGAAAAAACCTCAAAAAGAGGAAAAAACCACGAGACCTAGCCCAGTAAGAATCTTCCACTATGTATTTATTTCAGAGTACAAAATTTCTTGATAACAGGATTACAAAATTATACATGAAAAGGGCTGATAATGAGAATCCCAGAATCCGATAGTAGTCATATAGTCACGTTCAGGTTGTAACGGTTGCTAGTGGTAGCAGATGATGATGATGAACAGCGAGGATCAGCGACTAACGATGGAGGTCATCATGATGGTGGCACGGTGACGGCAAGGATTAGTGGCGGGGCGGCCGGCGGTGGTGGTTGACAACCATTGAGTGGTGGCACGATTGTGCTTGGAGGATTTTCAAACTTTAGAGCTCTCTCCTCTCCCTTGCTTGGGCTCCCCTTATATGAGGAATGAGGGGCTATTTATAGATTGGAGGAGTGGCGTCTCTGTATATACATGAAAAATCCGAACCACTCCCCTCTATCGGACGGTTCGAAATGATTCCTTTGATCATTTGATGTATTTTAAGTATTTGAATGCTCGAATGAAGTCAGAATTATGAGATCTTGGGCTTGTTAGATCCGGCTCGTCAAAACGCTTGATTTGACTATAAACACTTCATATTTAAGAGCTATTTAGGGATTTAACTGATATCCCAAAGTTTTCAATGATATTTTAAGTGCTTAATCTCGACTAATTTCAACTAAGGATCAACTTGCTTTTGACATCAAGATTCGTGCTTCGACTAGTAGAATTTTCAGTGTCATATCAGTTGCTCCCCTATTTTTGGATGACATTATTTCAATCATCCAAAAATATATATGCCAAATACTTGAAAGTAACAAATTCTTCAATAAAATTTACTGGTCCATTAACCATACATTTAGAGAGAACAGATCTTCGTGGGAGCACAAGATTATGATCTCGGATGCAGGTGTAGGGCCGCAGATGTGTGCCGATACATGCCGGTGCAAGATTTCGAGGTTATGGATCCATTTGGGCACTTATATGCTGCTGACGCCGCCATGAGCGTGAGCTCTCATGGGTGGTCCAGCACATGCGTGGTGCGGGTCTGGCGTCCGTTCGGATTGGTTGTGGATGTCGCCCATGGGCGCAACGCAGCAGCACGCGTGCTGCCATGCTCGGGAGGGTGGTTAGCGTGCTTGGGTCACACGCACGCGTGCGCATTATTTTCGTGGTTTTGATGATTTTATCTTTTGCCCAGGGGTTTATAAAATCCCCCCTAGGGCCAAAGAAGAAGGCACACTTCTCAAATGCTATGGTATTTCTCTTCTTCTTGAGTGAAGGTCGTTCGGAGGTGATCAAGTCCCGTAGTTCATACGGTGAAGCTCCGATTTTCCCTCGAAAGAGGCGTCAACTGCCCTTGTCGGACCGACCGGGTTCGAAGGCGATCAATGCCCGTAGTTCATACGATGAGACTCCTGTTTTCCCTCGAAAAAGGTGTTAACTTCCCTTATCGGACCGACCGGATTTGGAGGCGATCAAGGCCCATAGTTCCTACTTCTTCTTGTAGGAAATTGGATTTCTTACAATTTTAATGGATGGTTCAATAGTTGATAACCGTAAAGATGGCAGGGAAGCGTTAGTTAGGAACCATCGTTCGAACGACTCAGAAAGTTTGACATGTAATTTCAGAGCATTATTAGAGGGGGATAACTTCTCTCTTTCTCTCTGTTTTTTTTTTCTCATATGTATTTATATCTTTTTCGTCAGATTGTAGGCGAAAAATTTTATCCCAACCTATTTGTGAGCGCGAGAGTCAAAAAAGGATGTGCCCAAGTATTGGGGTGAGTGAGTTGCTTCACAAAATTCTCAGATTTTTGTCATTTCTCCCTCTTTATTTATTATATATTTTCACAGGGTGATGGCCAAAAGAAAACCCATAACGTGACGGCTACTGACGATATATCATCCACTGTCACATCAGATAGTTTAATAGTGTTCCACAGAAAATTTCACTTCCATAATGAGTTGGTGGCCATTGTTGCCAAAAAGTCTAACTGAGCCCGTTCACCTCCACCAGGGTACTTTACTATTTTTGAGATAATTCTTCTTGCAGGACTACGATTCCCTTTGGCTCCTGAGTTGATTAAGATCTTCAAAATATGTGGCGTAGCTTTGTCATAATTTTCATTTCGAGATTTAGTGGTCATCGTTGGTTTGACTATCTTTTTTAGAGAGCGTGGTGTTACTTTGAACATCAAATACTTGTGTCGAATGTGCAGATTCACATGTGATGCTCAGTGACATGTTTCTTATCGGACTATAAAGAATTAGATAGAATTTTCAGCATGAGATCCATCTAAAAATTGGTCTACTGGATTTTTTTTGTGGAAAATGAGTGAGGCCTCCCTGAGAGATGGGGAAGATTGAATGGCCTTCCAGATCCATTGTTGATTGAAGAGAATGAAATCTTGGCAACTCTTAATGTTCCTGATGCAGGAAGCTTACAGCATGAGTTACGTCACATTAGCAAATATATAGTTGAAGATAAAATGTTCAAGGTTGGCCTTTCCATCCAGGTAGGGGGATCTCATGCTTTTCCACTAAAGAGGTCAAGTAAAGGTGATGAAAGGTCTCCTCATATTCATAGGATTCTTTCAAGAAGCTCGTCACAAAATCATGGTGGTAGCAATATTTTTTTTTCTAAAGAAAAAGAAGACATGTGCTAAAATGAATAAATCATATATCTTTGGAGAAGATGTTCACCCCCAGTTGGCCTCTGAGAGTTTAATTATTTCAACTCATAATGGGGGAGTTCATTCCTCAAAGCCACACATTCCTGAGGAGGTGTTAAATCACATATGCACTGGACGTCAACTAGCAGATGAATTGGTACGTTGTCTTCCCTTCATCCTTCTTTTTTTTCTTTGTGTAATATTTATGATGATTTTTTTATAGGTAACTCAAACATTGTGGCTGATGGCTCATTTGGGTGTCATTTTAGACGAGTGAAATACTAAATTTGCGAAGGTAAAATATCTGCAAGGAGAGTATGAGCGAAGATGAGTGTTAAGGCCAAAAAAGTGGCGACTCGAGGATCACCGGGTGCGGAAGCTTAACATGTCGACTTCTCTTTCTCTCCAATGTCGAGGTGGCGCCTCGTGATGAGTGAGTGAGACTTCATAAAGAGAAAAGACTCAAAGCACTTGCAGTGGAGAAGAAAGCTCTCGAACTGGTGAAGAAAATATTACAAGATCATCTTTCTAAGAAGGAGCATAAAATGTTAGAAGCGGAAGCAAATGAAATCTCCTTGAAGGCAATGGGAGACTTTAAGAGTTCCTTGGCTTATCGTGATACAATCGAAGACCATGTCCATGAAGCTCGTAATCATATTCTTGATGTTGAAGTGAAGGACATGGAGCACCAATGTTTAGAGAAGGGCTTCATCCGAGGGTTCCTAAAAGGAATCTGCTTAGTACATCGCAAGATCGGAGCTAGTATTGAGGATCCATCTTCCAGTCAAATATCTGAAGACTCTTCGTCAAATTCAGGAGATGAAGGAGTTGAGAGTGAGTCGAAGGGAACATCTCCTAGTGGTGAGGAGGACGTTGATATCACCAACTGATATGATGTAGAATCACTTGAGGATGCATTTTTTTAATCTATGTATTATTATTATTGTGTATCAGAATTTTAATTCTTTCTTATATCATCATGTTAATGCTATCAAAAATTATTATTATTTTTGATATGCTCTTATTTTATTTTTTGCGAGGTGATCGGTGTATTGACGATGCTAACTTACTGAGAGGCGGGAAGTCCGCCAATGACCTTTTTGGCCTATTCTAGGTATTAGTCAAAGTGTTACTTGACTTCTTACCTGTATGGAAGAGGTCCGATCAAGTCCCCTTGGGATTGATCACGCCTGATTGAGATACAACATGAGTTATATATTTCTCAAGTGGGAGGATTAAATGAAAAAGAAATAAGCTCGTAAGAAAAAACACAAACTCATTACTCTGATAAAGTCGGTGATACAATCATAAGATGATTTTAATACATATATAAATTTGAAGAGTAAATGACAAACGAGACAAGATAAAAGTTGCAATAATTAAGCAACAGGAGTTCCTGATAATATTTTCAGAGATTCTCATTGTTCCAAGTTCAAGGTAAAATTTTTCCTTCTGGATCCTTGAGCTTGAATATTCTTGGCTTGACCATAGCTATAAGTACATATGGTTCATCCCAAAGAGGTGAGAGTTTATTACGTTGAGAGCCTTTGCCTACAGCTTCGAGATTTCATAGGACCAAGTCACCGACAGATATGGGACGAGATTTTACTCTTCTGTTGAAGTGACGAGCTACCCTTTGGTGATAGGAAGCAGTCCGAAGTAGGGTCATGTCATGAGTTTCGGGGAGTAGGTCCAGGTGCTGTCGGAGATTTTCTTCATTACCATCATGGTCGAATAATTGAACTCTTAGACTTGGAACCCCGATATCTACTGATATAATAGCTTCTATGCCAAAACACAAGTTATATGATGTCTCACCAGTCGGGGTGCACGATGTAGTGCAGTAAGCTCAAAGAACATTAGAAAGCTCATCAACTCATTGCCCCCCGGCCTTCTCAAGACGTATTTTTAGACCTTTGAGTATAGTCCTGTTGGTAGCTTCAGTTTGTCCGTTAATTTGAGGATGTGCTACAGTAGTATGCAGCAGTTGAATGTGAAGATCTTTGTAAAAGGACGTAAAGACTTTTCCAGTAAATTGGGTTCCATTATCAGTGATGATCTTCGCAGGAAGACCGAATCGACATACTATATTTTTCCAAACAAATTGTTTAACATTTGTCTCCGTGATTTTAGCGAGTGGTTCAACTTCCACCCATTTAGTGAAGTAGTCGACGGCTACAATGATAAACTTATGTTACCCTGATTCTATCAGAAAAGGTCCCATGATATCAATTCCCCACTGAGCAAAAGGCCATGGGCTTTGAATGGATGAGAGCTCACATGTGGCGGTGAGGCTAGAGTGCAAACCCACATTTTTGTGAACTCCAAGGTGTCTTATTTCATCGTAAGCCAATAGAACCCTTGCCTTATAATTTTAAGGGCTAGCGCCCTTCCTCCTAGGTGTTCTCTACATATCCCCGAGTGAACTTCTCTTAATGCGTAATCGGTCTTTGATGGTGAGAGGCATTCGAGATATGGCCTAGAAAAATCTTGTTTGTATTGTTCACCTCCGATAATAATAAAATTCAGAGCTTGTCTTCGGAGATGAGTTACAGAAGTTGGGTCTTCAGGAAGGGTTCCTTCTTGTAGAAAAGACAGAATGGGGTACATCCACGAATGTTCCTTTATCTCATTAATTACTTGTATTACCCACAACCCTTGGATACTAGAAAAATATATTTCTTCAACATGCCTTTTCTTAAATAGATCTCCAGTAGTAGATGTAGCAAGCTTAGCGAGGCGTCATCTTCTTCTCTAGTATGTGAATGATTTGATGTGTCTTGAAGTGGGCAAGAAGAGACTTTACCAAGTGAACGTGTGACGGAGGATTATGAGTATTAAAGTTTCCCTCAACTTGGGAGGCGACAAGCTGAGAGTCAGTGTGGATCACTAAGTTTTGAGCTTCACAATCAATGACGAGTCTCAATCCTACGATGAGAGCCTCTATTACCATATATTTATGCGGAAATTTTAGGCGAAGTCCATACTCTAAGGTATTCTGTTGGGGAAAATAAGTAAGATTCTCGCACCAGCACCGATATTTTCTGAAGCTCCATCAACATAGAGGGTCCATTGAGGAGATGAAAGGCGTGTAGCAGATAGCTCCTCTAGAGTTAGGGCGGTGCATTCCACTATAAAGTCTGCGAGTACTTGAGACTTTATAGCAGGCCGAGGTAGGAAATTTATATCAAACTCTCCTAATTCTACAGACCATTTAATTAACCTCTCAGATGCTTTCGGTTTCTATAGGATGACCCTTAATGGTAAATGAGTGTAAACGCCGATAGTGTGAGCTTGAAAGTATAGACGCAATTTTTGCGTTGAGAAAACTAAAGCTAGAGCCACCTTATCTGCAAGTAGGTAACGACTTTCTATATCAGAGAGAATTTTGCTGACATAATAAATTAGTCATTGTATCTCATTTTCTTCTCGCACTAAAATTGAGCTTATCATGTGGGAAGAGACTGCGAGATATAAGTATAACATCTCTCATTGAATAGGCTTGGATAGTAGGGGTGGAGATGCTAAATACTCTCTTAGTTGCTTAAAAGTAGACTGACATTCATCAGTCCACTGAAAATTATTATTTTTAGCTCACATTAATATTTTAAAGAATGGCAAATATTTATCCCCAGAATGGGCTAGAAAGTGGGATAACGTAGCAATTCCTCCATTCAAACGTTGAACTTCTTTGATATTCTTTAGAGGAGTCATATCTTTTAGAGCTTTGATTTTCTCGGGGTTGGTCTCTATCCCACAGTGGGTTACCATAAATCCAAGAAATTTTTTTCGATATAAAAGCACACTTGGTGGGTTTAATTGCTATAACGTAGAAGAAGGTTAAAGCATATTTCTAAGTTAAAAATATGTTGTGATTCTTCCAAAATTCCAAACTTTTCACTAACATGTCATCCACATATACCTCCATTGTGCGGCCTAATAGGTCTTCAAAAATCTTATTCATAAGGCGTTAATAGGTAGCACCAGCATTTTTTAACCCAAACGACACAACTTGGTAATAGTATAAACTTTTATATGTTTGAAATGATGTGGCTTCTTCATCCATTGGGTCTATTTTTATTTGGTTGCAACCGGAGTAAGCATCCAAAAAATTGAGCATTTGATGTCCAGACGTAGCATCAACCAATTAATAAATTCGAGAAAGAGGAAAACTATCTTTCATGCAAGACTTATTAAGGTCAGTGTAATCAATACACATTCTCCATGTTCCATTTATTTTCTTAACCATGATAATATTTGCTAGCCAGGTAATGTACCTCTATGAATCCTTCTAGAGCTTGTTAACTTTTGCTCAATAACACGGATGCGATCAATGTAAAATTTCACTTCTTTTGGATGATCGGTTTGAATGTTGGATCAATCTTGAGAGAGTGCATGATCAGATTTGGGTCGACCCCCATCATATTCGTCAGACTCTAAGCGAAGATGTCTTGATTTATGCGCAAGACGTCTATGTATTTTTTCTATTGTTCTTCTGAGAGTAGGGATCTCACTTGCATAGTTTGTAGTGGTTGGTCATCGATAATGCAGAGAGCAAGTCTTCTGTAAACTTTCTAGGTACTTCTTCATCTCATTAAAATTTTTGATCTTTGAAGGTCGGAAGGCGTGGTTGTGCTTGCGGTAACATGATTGCGCTATCTGTTAATTTTCACAAATCACCCCAACCCCAATGGGGGTTGGAAATTTCATCTTAAGATGAGATCAAGTGATTGCACCAAAATTAATGGAGGCCTTTCAAGATAGCGTTATATCGAATCGACTTGACCACCATGAATTGGATTAAATGAGTCACTTGTCGAGAAATTCACCAAGGACAATAGAATGGTGATTGTCCACTCTACTATGATGATTATTAAACCCGTATAATGGTCCTACAGCGGGTTGGAGCTTTTCCCTAACCAGGCTCATGCTAAGAAATGTGGAGTAAAATAAGACATCAACATAACTCCCATTGTCAATCAAAATTCTCTTAACATTATAGCATGAGTCACCGACCCCTACGCTGATGACAAGTGGATCTTGATGAGGAACATGAACTCCTTTTAAGTCCGAGTCATTAAAAGTGATGGAATGATAAATACAAGACTTCTTTAACTCTGACTCTTCAGAGGTGGTAATGAGAACTTGATTAGATAGTATTGGTCCTCCTGCGATTGTTTCAATTTCTCCAACTCTTTGATGATTATTTTATTATTTCTGTGATGATTGTCCTGGTTGCCCCCCAAGTTGGAGGTATGTTTGTTTGAGTCGATTGATTTTTCACAAATCGATATAGATATCCTTGTTGAATGAGCCTCTCAATTTCTTCTTTGAGTTGTTTGCATGCCTCAGTAGTATGTCCACGACTTGGATGGAAGTGGAAATATTGCTCCTGATTTTTTGAATTTGGTTTCAGTGGATGTGGCCACTTGATATTTTCTTCATCTCGAATAGCCATTAGGAGGTTAACACGAGATGTGTTCAGCAGCGTGTATTCCTTTCTGGTCGTGGTTCACGTAATTGATATGGGGGCCGTGGGGGGAGATCACGACTGCCTTGTTGATTCTTTTGATGGGACTGTCGGTCCGCATTCCCTGGGGTGCTCTTTTATTTTCCTGTAGATTGTTCAAATTATTTACGATGGACATTAATAGCTTCATCGACAGAGATTTGTACTTCCACACGATGAACTAAGTCGGCATATGAGGGAGGCTGTCTATTAGTGTGGCAGTAAAAAGGCCAAGAAAACTCCTCTTAATAGTTCAGGGTCTATTTTAGGTATTTGGCGAGTTTCTAAGGAGAACCTCTGGAAATATTCCTTAAGTAATTCACCCTCATTTTGACGAATGCCAGAGAGATGGGAGGAATCTTTAATGATCCTCCGGTTTGCAATGAAATATTTCACAAAAATCTTGGCGAGTTTATCAAAGGTACGGATGGATCCCTTTAGAAGGGAGTAGAACCAAGTGCGAGCTTACCCTTGAGGGTAATGGGATAGACCTGACAAAGCAGTGTGTCAGGAGCTCGTTGGATATGCATGATAGTCCTGTGATGGTCGATGTGTTCATGTGGGTTAGTCGACCCATCATAGGAATCAATGCTCGGAAGCTTGAAACCCACGAGAATAGGATGTTGAAGAATAGCTTCAGCTAAATATGAGGATTCCTCATTGCTGCGGTGAGGGGAGATGATTTCTGTCTTGAAGGTGAAATTCATCTTACATTAAGCGCTGTAATTCTGCGTGTATAATATGACGAGTGGTTCAACAGGACGAGAATGTGTCAAGCTACCAGCAATAAATAGTAGATTAGCAGTCGGTTGAGCTACACATGATGGATGAGTAGAACTAGCAGTTCAAGGAGATCAGCATCATAGTCTCTACGCAGAGGAACTTCTGTGTCAAGGAGATTAGCATCATGGTCTCTACGCGGAAGAACTTCAATTTTAAGGAGATTAGCATTTTGACCTCCCACGGCTAATGACCGATCTTGGGGGAGATGTGTTTACCGTAATAGTGGCTGTTGTGATCCTCGCAAAAGTCGAATCATCTCATTTTGAGACTCTTCCATTCGGCGGACATGATCTTCAAAAGAGATTCCTATCGCGCCTTCACCGACAGGGTCACACCTATCAGAGGGGAGTAAGGCAGAAGCTTAACATCCTTGGTTCAATGATTGGTTTCGAGAGTGACGTGAGTTGGAGCGGGAGGCTCCGTTGTTACGAGTATTGTGCCTATTGGCCATAATGAGGGTGTTCACAGAAATTGTGATTGAAGGGTTCTTTCCCACAGACGACGCCAAACTATTGCGTGCAAGAAAACCAGTTGTGGTAGAGTGAAAATTTACGCCTTAGCCTTGTTATGAAATCTAGCACACACACAGGTATTTAAAGAGTGAACAAAAAAACTCCAGAAATTTTTATGTAGAAAAACCTCAAAAAGAGGGAAAAATCACAGGGCCTAGCCCACTAAGAATCTTCCCCTGTGTATTTGTTTCAGAGTACAAAATTTCCCGATAACGGGATTACAAAATTGTACATGAGAAGGTAAATGATGAGAATCCCGAGAATCGATGTAACCATATAGTCACGCGTTCGTTGTAGCGGCTAGTGGTAGCGGATGATGATGAACAACGGAGATCAGTGATTGACGATGAAGGTCATCATGATGGTGACCGCGATTACGGCGGCAATGATCGGTGGCGGCCAATGGCGTGCGGCGTTGACAACCGTCAGTGGTGGCATGTGCTTGGAAGATTTTCAAGTTTTAGAGCTCTCTCCTCTCTCTGGGCTCCTCTCATATGAGGAATGAGGGCTATTTATAGAT
Organism: Cymbidium sinense; assembly: GCA_021442155.1. NCBI lineage: Eukaryota > Viridiplantae > Streptophyta > Magnoliopsida > Asparagales > Orchidaceae > Cymbidium > Cymbidium sinense. The sequence goes on along the minus strand of CM038214.1, from coordinate 295,136,835 downwards.
TGGAGGTGTCTCGTAAATACATGCAAAAAACCCCTCCATCGGACGGCTCGAAATGATTCCTTTGATCATTTAATGTATTTTAAGTATTTGAATGTTCAAATGAAGATGGAATTATGAGATCTTGGGCTTGTTAGATCCGGCTCGTCAAAATGCTCGATTTGACTATAAACACTCCATGTTCAAGAGCTATTTAGGGATTTAACTAATATCCCAAAGTTTCCAATAATATTTTAAGTGCTTGATCTCACTAATTTCAACAAGATCAACTTTTGATATCAAGATTCGTCTTGTAGTAGAATTTTTTAGTGTCATATGAACTTTATTGGCAATGATGGACGTCAGGATGTTAACAGAGAAAGTTGACTTTGTTAGCGATGACATGCATCGATGTTGATGTCATGTGCTAATGTTCGTGTCGATAATTTTATTAATAATGATAGATATATGGATTGATGTTGATGTTATGTATCAACTTATATATTGACATTGCTTGACAATTATTTGTTATATCTCAATATTTCTTAATGCAATTAAATTAATTGCTAACATAGCTAAAATAAAAACAAACATATGAGAACCATCTCAAACTTTATAAATATTTTATTTTAATTTTTAATATTTGCTTACCATCTCTACCTTATAAATCTTATTATTTATTTATTTCTTTCTTTCTTTCAATACAACAATCATAGAGTTGCAAATTTTATTTTGTTTTCCCATCACTTTAAATTTGATATTTTAACATTCAATTTCTCACCATTTTGCCCAACTTCCCTTAAAGCCCGCTTGCTATCTTGTTATGATTGATGAACATTCAGGCTTCCTATTTCGATTTGTTATTATATGGCATTTATAATTCTACAGTCGTCAAATCGATTATTCATGATAAAAAAATAGTAAGAATAAAAACAAATAATAATAATAATAATAATAATAATAATAATAATTACACATTCGCCTAAGTTAACATTGAACTAATTTTTTTCTTTCAATTCTTCACATTTTTATGTATTTACAAATCTAAAACCTAAATTTTAATTTATATATATATATAACAGTTCTATCATAAATATCATAAATATAATTTTAGTTTCAAATTTAGAGCTCATCTTTTTTCAAATAAATTTAATGATTCATTAAATTCTATATATATATATATATATATATATATATATATATATATATATATATATATATATATGATATTTTTATTTTATTTTAAATGTGTTATGAATTAATCATATCAATACGTTAATCCGCATGCCAGTAATAGAGAATAAATTTTGAAATTAGGACATTCATGGGCCAATCACTGCCGTTAGCCCATCTGATCTATTCAGCCCTTCGATAGTGCTAAGAGAGAGCCCATCCATCTACGAATGCTTTCTGTAACTGTGAAATCGTCATGATAAAATTTATTTGCAAGCTTACCAATAACATCAATTTCAAATAATCGATAACCATTACGAGGATCTAATGCGAAACTAAGAACAAATAATTCTATCACATATTTTTTAAATATGCTATTTATCTCTTGTAGTTACATATCTAAAGTGGCAATGAAAATAACTATTTTTTAAATATGCTATTTATCTCCAGAGAGGAGCATTCATACATTGAATTTGTATACCTCATTTTTGACGAAGTAATTTCTTTTTGTTGGAATAAAGAAGACCATATTGTTGTATCTCTTAAATTTTGAAGAAGTTGTTTTGTTGTTGATATTAAATGCATTGCATTCAAGATGTTTTGGGTCTTTAATTATAATTTTAATAAAAATTAAAATAATGATTAATGTTTAATTTATTTAATTATGTTTTAATTAATGATTAATTAACTTAGTTAATAATTAGAATAATAATTAATTAATTTATATGAAACTATTGATTGATTATTAATTAATTTAATGGCAATTGATATATGCTTACTTATTTATGATTAATTAGTAGATTTTTAATTAAATATTAATTGATATATTATCTTATGATAATAATAATTTAATTAACCTAATTACATTTTATTTAAACTAAATGAAAATTAACTTAAGTAAATTAATAATATTTTTATGTAAATTGACTAAATAAAAATTATTATTTAATTAACTTATTAGATTATTAATTAATATTTAATTAAGATAATGTAATTGTAATTGATAATATTCTTTGAAATAAAATAAATATAAATACATTAATGAAAAGATAAATCAATTCAAATAATTAATATTACTTAATTATAATTATTAACTCAAGCAAATTTGATTGCATATAAATTATTATTTTAAACAACATGATAAACTACTAATTAAGTATTAATTAAAATATTATCTTATACTAATAATGACTTAATTAATCTAATCATGATTCAAATATACTAGATAAAAATGATAAAACATAACCATCGTATAAGTATTATTAAAATTTCTATTTGACTTTATTAATTTAAATCCTGAAGTAAGTAGTCAAACAGTCATTCAAAATTTAATTAGATTTAATTTTTTTCATATCAAATAATTTTTAAAATTTAATTATCTTATAATTTATTAAATTCAAATTAATAGAATTTACTAAATCATATTCAATTAAATCTTACTTTTAACTCAATCAAAAGTATACCTAGACTACTAATATATTTTTTGGTTTGGCAGAGAGAGAGAGAGAGAGAGAGAGAGTCTTCAATAAGAAATCTTACTTTTAAAATCTTTTTTTTTTTATTTCTAATTATTGATTAACAGACCTGCCATGATCTCTATACAAAAGGGCCTGCAAATAAGCTGTCTTCATCACACTTATATATTACTGACAAAATATTTTGAATAAAATTATTTTAAATTCAAAGATTTTAGAACTATTTATGTTTAGTTTGATGAAATATAAATTCAAAAGTAAAATTAAGAATTTTAAAAAGCATCATTTAGTTCATTTTTTAATGTATTTCAAAATTCAATGCAAGCAAGCTATCATCTATTGCTATTTTTGGCTATAAGGTTCTACATTGAATTCATTTAACTTTAAATCATATGCAAAAAATATAATCATTTGTATATATACATAATCTAAAAAGGTTAGATGTGTTTAAATTGCAAGAGGAATCCCATCATAGCTCAGTTAATTGCGGCTGACGCGTTGGTACTCAACCCGTTAGATTCTAGAGCGTAACCTGCGAAAATAAGTGTGGGTCAACCGTGGGGTTAGTTGCCTATCATCGGGAGTGCAGTCATGCCACAAAGTGGGTGGGATCAGAGGTGGACACCTCGTCATCAAAATAAAATAAAAAAAAAAAAAAATTGCTAGAGGAGAACTCTATCAACTATCATTATTGCTTAACACAGTGATGTCCAATTAACTTTTCATTTGTGGGGATCAAAGAATATTCAAATTGGATTCCAATTCTGCATAGCCGATGCGCCATTGCTTTTCGCTTTCAGGGCCGAAAAATATCTCCACCCGTATAGTCTTTCATTGCTTTGGTTAAGCTGAGCTGATGAGGATGAATTTGTTGGGACTCCTAAATATTAATAATTATATGAATGTGGCGTATAATTTTATCTTTTCTGAAGCTTTTCTGAATGGACCGAGTTAGGTAAGAAGATATGCTTATTGGAGTTTAAGATTGTTTATCATTATCGAGCTTGAGCTTAATTTGAGTTTGTTCACGAGCTCGGTTCAAATTGGGTTATCGAGCCTATTAATGAGCATCTTATTTGATGAAATAAATGAGTTTTAATCGCTTTAATTGAGCTTTATCAGGAGTAACTTGTTGAGAAATATGTATTAGATATATCAATTAAAGCTTATTAAGCTTAGAAAAATACACATTTAAACAATAATATTCACAAACAAGTCTTAATTAAGTCATAATTGAGTTCCTTAATGAGTTTATTCATTAGCTTTAAATGATATTATCTATGAATATAAATAAATTGAATGACAAATTATTCAAATTTGATCACCTAAAAATCTAGTATTTACACAAATTCTTTCGATTAGTTAATCAAATGATCATAAAATAAACTTTAATCGAGCCAAGCCATGCGTAACTTATTGAATCTTTGGCTCATTTGAAACCCTATTTGTAAAACTGTCGTTCCAAAGAAAATTTGTGTGTTTGCTCTCTCTCTCTCTCTCTCTCTCTCTATATATATATATATCAGATTTATTTATTGAAAATTTCAACTGACTTGATTCAGCCCTCGTAGCATATATTGGGTGTAAACAAAATAAAGTGGGCTCAAGGCTGCCTCGGCTTAATTCGAGCTCAAATCAGATTGCAATTCTAAGAGTTTAATTGAACTCTTTTATTTTTATTTTTTTTAAAAATAATTTCAATGAGCAATTGTAACAATAAAATAATTTTTTTAAAAAAATTATAATAAAATAGAGCTAGTGTTCTTAAGTTTTAAAGTAATCTTGTGCATGAACTCTTGAATTTTAATTTTTAGATTTATTTATTTAAGTTGTTTTTTAATTATTTATTGAGTTGTGTTTGAATAGGCTTATTAATAAGCTTGATTCAAATTGTCATTATAATTCGCATAAATCTAAAATTATAATTTTTAAATATTTTTGAGAGAAAATGATGATGACATCAAATAAATTATCTTATTAATATATCTAATATTTCATTAAAACATAAACTAACAATTGTAAATATTTGTATTTGATAAAAGCAGATATAAATTAAAATTTTATTATGCTTTTCAAAATTCGAGTGATATTATTATAAATAGAAATAATTAAATATTAATTTCATAAATATGTTAAATTTTACTATATCAGTCATATTATATATATATATATATATATATATATATATATATATATATATATATATATATATATATATATAAGAATAATCATTTTTAAAAAAGTTAATATTAATTAAAATATCTTAATTTAACGGCTATTGACGGTAGAAGGGAAGTCCCGGCATCACGAGACTGCGACTTGCCTGATTATAATTATAAAATATTTTTTCTCATCGTTGTGTCGCTCTCATAAAGACCGACTTTAGATTAGTGTTCTGTCGTATTCAAATCCTCCTCAATATAAAATTCTTATCAGCTTCACTAAATTAGAATATAATTGGCCAGTGACCACTCTTTTTAGGATATATTTGAAAAAGAAAAAATTTACTCAAATTAAATTAAATAATCTAAAAAAAAAAAATAAAAAGTGGGCTAATAATAACTTAATTATAAGAAGATTGTGGTGATATATATATATATATATATATATATAGATATATATATATATCATCACAATTTTTAATATCACATAAAAATATCATAATCACTCATTTTAAAAAAAAATACACATTTTTAAGCTAAGAAATATATTAAATAAATAAATATCTAATTTTATATCTTCGATATGTAAATACATAAAAATTGTATCTTATGTATATAAATTTGCCTAATAAATATAATCTAATACATATATAAATAAATAAACAAAAAATAGCTTATCTAAAACATGGGATTTTTACATTAAAAATTTAGAAAAGACTACAAATACAAGATAATATATAGTTAAAAATAATTAAGAGTTATAAATTATTATTATTTTTTTATATTTGAAGAAGGAATTGATATAATATGCTAAATATGAATCATAGAAAATAATTTTTATGACAATTAAAAAAAAAGGTCATTGAAGAATCGCTTGACTTTTGGGTTAAAACATCGACCCTAGCATAGCACACTAATAGCAGACAATATCAAAGAGTAATAAGTAATAATTAGATATATATATATATATATAATTTTAATATTATAAATATTATATTTTAAATATTAAATATATACAAATTATATACTATGTATATAAATCTTATTTTATTAGATTACATCAGAGCCTCAATTTTTTACATTACAAAATTTTAATCACTAAATTATACATGTATTTGTGATATGTAAATATGTTCATATATATATATAATAATAATAATAATAATAATAATAATAATAATAATAATATAATAAAAATAAAATAATAGTAATAAAATAATAATAATAATAATAATAATAAATAATAAAATAATAGTAATATAATAATAATAATATAATATAATATAATTTTTTATTTTTATATGAATAAGATCGAACAAATGATTGTTAATATTGATAGTTTATCTATCGAGCGAAATATTTATTATGTTATTTATATTAAAAACTGAACATGAGTATATATAATCGAACACGAGCTGTTTTCGAACAAGGAGATTTTTTTTTTTTTTTTTTTTTTACAGCCATAGCCCCAAATCCTATAGGAAATTACCACTAAAATCATGAAATCCACCTTATTTACAACAGCGTGCCATTCTGAGTTCATTCAAATCAATCAGGCAGAAGCAGCGGCTGCGCAGACGGGAAGGTCTTTCTCCATATTAGGGGCCGACCTGAGAATCGGATTCCTCTCGAAGAAGTTCACTGGCTTCAGATCAAAGCTGGAGGACACAGTCGGCATTATGGGAAAGTCTTCCTGGCAAGGGATGTGGTGAAATCCCAGCGTATACCACAGCACAATATCCTTGTTTTCGATCGGACGGTCCCTAAATTTTTTTAAAATAATTATTATTTTAGAAAATAGTATGGTATCCAAATATCTTGTAATTTAGAAATAAAAAAAGAGTTTAATTTAAAATAAACTGATTTATATTATATTATTTTATTTTATTTTATTTTCCTTGTTGTATTTGTTTACCTCTCCGACCAGACGGCCAAAGTGTCCTCTCCTCTGTTCTGGTACACGAAAAGCCCGCCCGCCCATTCTTCGTTCTTGTGGCGCGGCGTCACCCATATCTGCAAGCAGCAGCAAAACAGTACATGAAAATTTAGAAATTTTTTTTTTAATTTAAAATGAGTCCGATCATAAATTTTGATGCAGGGGAGATCTATTTTTAAAATTTTGTAAATAGTTTTAATTTTTTTTCATCTATAAATGACAATATAAATCTCAGTTCATTATGTTGTCACGCTTTCCAAATAATATATTATGATAAAAGCTTAAAATTTCTTAAAATTTTAATAATGGAGTGAAATCAATCAAACATCAGCATTGAAAAAAATGGTATTTTTACCTGGTTGTTAGTGAATGCACCTCTGACCTGAGGCGGATCGTTCAAATCAAGCAGCGCCGCCGCCGTGCCGGCCGGAACCACCTTATAACCCACAGGATTTCCAACTCTGGTCGTCTTCTCGGAGTTGACCACATGAAACTCGTATGGTTCGTTGAGCTTGAGCTTGATCTGCGCCTCCTTCTCCGTGCGGGCGACGTGCCGGGTGGCCTTGAGGTAGCTCCGGCGAGGAGACTCGCCGGGCTCTGTGTTCTGCCTGGCGAGCTGGACCTTGACGAAGGAGTTGTTGGCGCCGTCGACGTCCAGATCGAGGTGGAAGGTGATGAAGTGGTCGTGGATGACTCCAATGATGTTTTCTGAGAGCAGAGTGCCGTAAGCATCCTGCTTGGAAGGGAATTGCTTTACGTGCGTGTATGGCGAGCCTTTCACCATTAAAATGCCGCTGAGACCTACCTGTTACAAATCCGACAATAATCTATTCATCATCTTATAATTTTTATAAAATTTCAAACAATTTTGTGTGAGTAGTTCATGGTGTATATATATATATATATATATATATATACATATACATATATATATATCCCTTTGGAAAATAGTTAACAAACAGCCTCATAAAGCAGAGGTTATCAGATGAATTTAAGCTTAAAGAAAAAAAGTTGAGATGTTGTGACTCAATTTTAATTAAGATGAACTTAAAAAGGTTAATATGTGATATTTTTATTTTATTTTAATAAAAAAATTAATTTAACATATTTCGATGTAATTTTATAAAATCGATATTAGAAATTAACACTTATTAATTATTTTACTATATTTATTATACTAATCATATAAAATTATTTTAATATTTTACAATTTTGTAATTTATTTTATAAAAAAAACATTTCCTTATTTTAAATTAAAATATAAATCAAAATTATATAATTTTTTATTATTAAATACAATCCAAACATCATTCGTTAATTTTTTAAATCCATACTAAGTAAAATTAACTGAGTTATTTCCATTTTAAAAGCCCAAAATTTTACGATTTTGATTTTAAAAATACATAATAATTTTTTTTTTGCAAAATATATCACAAAATAATAAATTATTAAAATATTTATATACAATTAACAAAATAAATATTCTGAAAAAATTAACATTACATTATTTTATCATCCTCTAAAGATAACCTGTTTCTTTAAGAAAAGGTCAAAAATCAACCAAAAAAAAAATCTAAGAAAAGACAAACAAACCTTGACACGAATAATCCCATCTGTCTGAAACTCCCAATCCACAATATAATCATAATTCGCCACCGATGCCGCCATCCTCGCCACAAGCGTCACCTTCGGCCTAACCTCCCTTATCTGCAACCAAACAAAACCAGAAAAACCCTAATCACAATAAAAACCCAAAAACTCGATCATCAATCTCCGCTTAACTCCCCCTCACCTCCATTCCAGTTATCGGGCTCTCCGCATGCCGCCACCCGATATCGCCGGCGTAACTCTCGTAAACACAAATCATATTCTTCCTCACATAAGGCCGGCCGTCGGCGGCGACGAATATTCCGTCCATGTAATACGCGTTGCGCGGGCAATCGTTAAGCGGGACAAGCGGCATCGCTTGCAACCCGAAGCCGTATTCGCCCGCGTCCATATAGGTTTTGAAGTACCAAGCATCTGTCGGATCCATGTAGGGCACGAAGAGTTCCGAAACGTATCCTTCGTAAAGCACGCTCCTCCTCTGACCCGTTATCGGATCCGCAACCGTTGCCGCGGATACCACCAATCCGGCTCTCGCATCCGCTTTCAGATGAAATTCCCATCCGGCCCACTTCACCCTGTGGCAGAATTTCAACAAGTGGAGCATAAATAATAACTGTATGTATAAAATAAAATTATAAAAAGCGAGGGCACTATCATTTTTTTTCTTCCTATGATAATCCGCCGATCATTATCTCTTATACATTAATACTAAACAACAACGTTAATATAATATTATATATATATATATATCATGGCATGCTATTATTAAAATTTATAATTATAATTTAAATTTATAAGTATTTTAAATTTAAAACATTTATATACTTATCACATAATTCTGATATGTTTACATATTTAATCTTTAAAATTTTATATTTATATATATAATATTTTTATATACTTTTAAAAATGTATTTTATTTTTTAAAAATTAAATAGGAAGATTTATATACCTATCACACATATTTATATAGCTAATATCTAAAATTAGATATTTATTTATCTAACACTTTTCTATACTTAGAAAATATATTTTACTTTTAAAAAGTGAATAAAGTGATATTTTTGATGTGATATTGAAGATTAGAGTATTATATATATACTAAAAATTAAAATTTGATATTAGATATGTAAATACATAAGAATTATGTGATATATATATATATATATATATATATATATATATATATATATATATATATATATATATATATATATATGTGTAATAAATCCCTTAATTAAATAATAGTGATAATTTTATATGATATTAAAAATTTAAATATTACATAAATAAATATTAAAATTTAAATATTAGATATATAAATATATAAGAATTCACATCTTCATATGGACATAACAAAAAGTGGAGTGTTGATCAGTTATATATATATACTCCCTATTCCATATTAAATTTATAAGATTTTGAATAATTTATTATAAACTTACAAATGTATAACCTCCCAAAAAAATTAATTTAATTGATAATCTACTTAATTTGTTATTTTTATTTGACTATTCAATTGTAACAAATAAAAAACATAAAAATAAAATTTTTGAATTTTCATATATACACCACAAAATGATTATATATTTGCATATCTATCTTCATATATATATATATATATATATATATATATATATATATATATATATATATAATATATATATATATATATATATATATATATATTTTTTAATCTCTTAATTATAAAAATATAATTAATATTAATTCATTTACAATAAATTATATTTTTATTCATACTTTTTAATATGATTTAAGAAAATTTTATGTCAATAAATTTTTTTAAAAAAAATTAAATATGCATTTTATAAAAATTTTGTACATAAATTTCTCATAAAATATCTAAGAAAGACCTACTTTATAGCATATAATTTATATATATAATATTAACATTTTAAATATATATATTATTAAAATGAATGTTTTATAAATTATTTATTAATGATAAATTGACATTTTGTAAGACTTAAAATTTTCGCCGGCGATCCTGAGAATCGCTTGAACCCACCCTTACCTGTGCCCATCCACGACCTCGAAGCTCGGCCCCTCCGGCTGCTCGATCGAGATTGGACGCAACGGCTTTCCCTTCTCGTTCCCCCTCGCCACCTCGTACCTATAGTCCGTCCCCGCCGATTTTGGGATCGGAATATCCGCCCCTTTATCAGTGATCTCCACCACCTCCTTCGTATCCATATCAACCAAGACAGTAAGACCTTCAATCGGCCTCATATAGAAGTTTGCCGTACCTTCGATGGAGTAGCACTGGACCTTAATCAGCCGCCTTCTGTTCTCAATCTCGCGGCCGAACCACCCGGAGGAGACCGGAAGGCAAGCGAGATCCGAGGTCCGGACTCCACGAGCGATGATGGACCGATTAAAGGCGGGATCGGAAAGGGGCGCTAAGGCAGATGACGTCATGTCTTCGATCGTCATGGTGGGGAAGCCAGATGCGGGGTTTGGGAGAGAGGAGACAGTGCCAGTGGAGATATCGATGGAGAGAGAATGGGCTTCGCCGTTGAATCGGACGACAACAGCGCCGGAAGTCCGGGAGGATAGATAGACGACTAGTTTATCAGGCAGATCAAGGAGAGGAAAGACAAGGAAGGAAGAGGAAAAGAGATGGAAAGAACAAACAGGCAGCAGTAATTCAGAGAAGATAGTGAAAGTCAAAGAGTAAAGTAGAGGAGAGATGCATGAAACTGGATGAAAAAAGTTAAAGTTAGGAGGAAAGTGGGGTTTAGCCATAAGATATAAAAGAAGAAAAAGAAAAAGAAAAAAGAATGAGAAGATGAAAGTTCATTTGGTAGAGAAGCGGAGTTTGATCGTCTTGGCTCGGGTGGAGACAGGACGAGGAAGCCGGGGTTTAATAGTCTGGTCGAGAGGAAGAAGATGAAGCGGTCGGCTCACCGGATGAAGTGACGTTACCACTATGAATATTCCCTGGCAGCATCAGCACAGCAAATCGAGGCCCATTTTAGTCTAGTGGTTGTTTTGCTCTCTTAAGGAAGTTACTGGTTAAATATCTTATGCATTCAAACAGGGGTGTAAAATCGGGTTGCCGGATTGGATCAGAGTTTGTCCTGAGCCCGACTCGACCCGAAAATATTCAACCTGACCTGACCCGAATTTAAAATTCGAGTTGAAATTTTAACCAACTCACTCGAACCTGAGTAACCCACGACTGATTATTGCTCGGGTTCAAATTTATAACCACCCATCACTCAAACTTCGAATATTAAATGAGTTCAAAATCTTTGAGCACCAAACCAACTTCGACATAAATTTAATAATGATAAAAATCTGAAATAATTTATTTAACCAAATAGAGAAAAATTTAACATTAAATATTATTACTCAATTTTATGATATCATATAATATTTTTATGAGATAGTTAAATTAAATTAAAGTTTAAATCTCTCTTGAGGTTTTAGTCTTGACATTATAAACAATTAATATTACAAATAATTAAAATAAAATAATATTTAATTAATTAAAATTATATTCAAACACTAACCCAATCAATTTACATTATCTTTCACTCTAAGCACAACATTTAAAAAAAAAAAACTAAAACTCCAAGTCTCCAACTCAGCAAGCTCAAAGAGTCAAATTGACTCTTAAGTCACAACCTGTAAAAATTCCTACAAAACATCTTAAAAGAATAACAATATATATATATATATATACATAGAGTGAGAGAGAGCAGCAAAAAAAAAAAAGAAAGATCACAAGCATATTGATGCTTACATCTGCAAGATGTAAAAATGTAAATATTCCGATTCAATACAAAATAAAGTGAAAAGCATCATGAAAAGTATGGAGCTTCAGCTGTCACACTAAATGAAATGCACAACCAGACATCAACTTAAGAGTTATCTCTTCTATCAGCTATCATTGCCTACAAGCAGAAAAATTAAAGCGGTCAAATGGGGGGAAAAAGTATCCCATTACCCATACAAGATAATTATCGTTATCACCCGATATTCATTATTCACCATATCATGGAAGTCCATAATAAAGAAAATAGAAATCTGGCCAGAATACCAGAATACATAATAAAAATGGGATAACCAATCGGATAAGCCGAATATCGCCAATCCATGAATATACCGGATAACCAGAAAATATAGTAGATTTCTGCAGAATAACACAGACCAAAGTAACATGTGATAATGCGGCGATAGATATGCGGCATATGTGACAATAAGAAATACAAACCAGAGAAAACCGACCGGGTCCACAAGTAAAAAAAGTCAGAATATAGCATATCAATATAGCATGTAAATAATAGTTCAATCGGTCAGAGAATCTGGTGAATACAACAATAAAATGGGATAACTCGGATAAAGAAAATAACCACTCCATGAATACACGGTAGAAATACAACGGTTAATTTACCACACAAACAACACAGCAGACCAAGTGGCATGTGATAAACGATGTGCGATGATATGCCACAAACAAATACAGTGATAAGGCGCACCTGACAAACAAACAAAACAAACCCAAGTGACTAGTTAAGAATAGTGTGCAGTATGCAAATTCAAACAAAATAAAGCGCAACAACCATATATAAAATTATGCTTTAATTATTCTGCATCCATTAAATTGTTGCAAAATTAAAAAAAAAAGTACTCAAAGTGACTAGTTTAAAAATTGTTAATGATATATCACCATCATCTTTATCACTTTGATTAGAAGTGTACTTCATAACATCTCCGTGATTTCATCAAGTTAATCATTTAAATCTACAACAAAGAAAGACTTCAATTATAATAGAGATACATAAGTGATTTAAATGAAAATTTACTAAATTTATTAAAGAAAGACTTCTATCATTATATAACCAATCGTATATACCTGCTTCCACAATATCATATTTTAGTGCACTCGATATTGATCAAGAATCCTCCCTATTATTAAATGCACTTTCGGATGCAATTGGTATACACAAAACATCACAGCGTTGAACCATATTGGTTGCCTCCAATAATCAATATGTCTAAATCCATTTTTCTATCAATCCAGGCTCATCTAAGTATAGCTCAAGCTTAGATTTTCTCGGCATCTATCTTCTTCATCAAAGAATCAAAATCTTAACAAAATAAAAGTATAATATAAAATGTCAACTAAATAAGCAAAAAAATTGACAAAATAAAGTAAGTATACCCGCAAAAAATTATGATTTTGAAATTGTTGAAGTGAATGCCTTTGAATTATCAATTTGAGATGTTAATGAATTCAAGTTTATAATGATGAACCTTGCTTGATTTTGAATAATTTCTAAATAATGAAAATAACTTCTCCCTCACATTTGCAACTTGTCTAACCCAATCACCTCCATAAAGTCTTTTATAACACCATTCAACGAAATTAAATTTGTACGTTGGATCAAGAATAACAACTACTGCAAGAATTACACAAAAATCATACCAATATTTCTCAAATTTTGAAAGCATATTTAAACTCATCCTTGATGTAGTCATTATCACTTGAACTTTCATGCTTTAATGCATATCTTGAAGCTGAAAATAGAAATTTATTGTAGGATATCTTGTGCCAGAAAATACACATATAATTTCATAAAAAGATACTAAGAAATTGCATATGCTGATAATTTTGTCCCATTCAATTGTTGATGGACAACTCTTGTAGTTTGAGTCACCCAATTCTAAATCTAAAGGCCTGTAATAGATAACTATCAAGCATAATAAAAGTTGAATTCCACTAGTAGGTCTTGCCTTAGTCCTTCTTTTCATCAATAAAATTTGTTTAGCACATTTAAAAAATTTTTTATTTTCTTGCTTGAGAACCTTTCACATATTTAATACTTTCGAACCTTGATATTGAGCTATCAATGTCTTTTAAACCCACTTGAACAATCAAATTTATGATATGTGCACAAGATCGTATGTGAAAGAATTCCATTGCAAAGTAGCTCTCAAATTTAAATGATTTCTCAATTCACAGATACATTATTAGCGCATTATCTAAAGTAATCAAAATTTTTTTCAATCTTCCAATCAAGTAAAAAGTTTGAATTACTTCAAATAATGCAAGACATAAACTAAAATTTTCTTGCAATTTCCAAGTATTATCAATGAAATGTTGTTAAACAAATAAATATATCGATTATTGATGGAAGTCCATAACGGCGTCAAAGCAAACTCGACTAGTGGTACTTTGTAGCATTGTTCGATTTGCCCCTTCTCTTTCATGAACATCTTTTTGCAATCTTTCTAATAGTATTTCTTGAAACAAATTGTAAATCTCGATGCAAATAATGTAAAAGTGCTCTAAAACCAGACCATTCAATGCATTGAAAAGATAAATCATGCATAATAATGCAAGCGGTAAGCAAGTCACGAAACTCTTATTGGTTGAACTTAGCATTGCACATGGAAATAGATGAAGAAGAATTACTTTGCAAAATAAGTTGGCTTATATAACATGTATCCCTTTTTTTTTTTGCAAATTTGTAAATGACGTTTCAAATTACCGGTGCCAAATTCACTATCATATATGTAGGTTGCACCGCACTTTTTACATTTGCATCTTTGTTTCCCATCATTTTCAAAAGGTAGTAAATCAAAATATCCCCAAACAAATGATAACATTCTTCTCTTTTTCTAGCAAGTCTATTGCTTGTCTCTTCATTAATTGTTTGAATTTCATTCTCACAATATCTCCATAAAAAAAACTTCATTTTCTTGAGCATTAGTAATAGTATTGGAATCCTCCATCTAAATTAAAAAAATTGAGGATAAGAAATTTATAAATAATACATTATACATGTATTACACATTTACACCCTAATCACTAATCAGTAAATACTAAATACTAAATAGCTAAATGATACATAGTAAACAAATTCCTCAATTCCCTATACAACATCTCAATATCTCAAGACAACCAGCCTACAACAATATTTAAATGAGTAGATAAAATAAATGATACACAATAAACAAATTTTTCAATATTCATCTCAACTTTCAGCTCAAGACAATAAACAAGTAAGTAAGTAAGAGCAAACAAGTAATACATTATCCTTTAACCAAGCAAACAAATAAACAACTTCTCAACAATATTTAAATTTTGGTTTCCATAAAAAATTGTGGTGCAATGAAAATCAAAACTAATTGCGGTAGAAATACAACATTAATCCCTAATCCGTACTAAATACAATAATATCCTTTTCAACTTCATATATGTTAAACACTAACATGTTCATTCAAATGTCTTATACAAACAAATAACCAATAAACAATCCAATCACGCATGACAAAGCTCAATAACATACCATCCATACAATAAAAGAAATGATCACCAAACACGATGAGAGAAGGATTGATTTTTAGATTACCTCGCATAAAATGAGAGAAAGATTCGAAAGAAGAAGGGTGAGAGTCAAGAGAAGATGCCGAGATAAGCCGAAGGGATTGACTTTTGGCCAATTAAGAAGAGGTAGGAAAGAGCGAGCGCATAGCCGAGGAAAGGAAGTTCGACTCCGAAGTGAGAATTGAGAAGAGCAATTAGGGCTTGCCGCAGCCACTGCACTTGCATTTGCATATTTTGGCTTCCCCTTTTTTGGCCTATAGGTTTTTACGAACAATCTGGGCCGTCAAAATAATCGGATGGTTCAGTGGCTTCGGCTCTTTGCTGAAAACCGCACGCAGCGAATGGATAGCTTATTCAGTCAATTGGTCTGCTCGGTTTTGGCAAACACTCGAATGTACATTTTGTCATATTACCAACAGAAAATCTATTTTCTTGACCCAAACCCGGATTTTTTAGTGGGTTGTCAGTGTCAGTCGGTCATTTTTTCCTACATTCAAACGAGTTCACAATTTTATTATTATATATTTTTTAAATCTTAAAAATAAAAACAAAGATGTGGAAGAGAGCTTCCAAAATTATAGTGAATAAAAATATGATCAAATATTTTTTTTGCTTTCATTTTTATACTTAAATATATTAGTTTCTTAAATTATAATTATATTCTCATCTCTCTAAAAATGTTCTAAATTTGAATAGCATACTATGGATCTATAGATATCAATTGATTAAATTGAAATTAGAGATTGTTTACATGTAAATTAAAAAATATTTTAATTTAATTTATGTATTAAAACAAAATTATCACATTTGAGCAAGTTTAAATATATTTATAAATTTTTGAAGAAATATTACTTTTTAATTATATCTGGTCATATCACAATAACTTTTATCTGCATAAAACACTCAATATATGAAGTCATGCCTTGAATCAAATAGCCAAAAAAAAAAAAAAAAAGAAACATAGTAAAATCATGATAATATCATATTTTTAGTTGGCTAGAGCACCATTGAGCATATACATTCTCTCTATACCATAAAGTCATCGTTCACCTAAATGAGTGCATCTATAATCCTTATCGACATTAAGGTTAGCCAAAATATTTTAATGTCTAAATTTGAAATGGGTTCAATCTTAGGTTACAACTAGCTACACTTTGCCTTGTAGATCTATTATTTCTTAATGACATAAAAATCACTGTTAAGCAAAAAAAAACATAATTAATAGCTAAATGATTAATAATCATATCAAATATAAAAAAAATCATATGAAATATGATCTTGATAGATTTTTAATGTAACAATGTGTGAGGATGAAATATGAAGAATATTAATCTTAGATTTAGAGGAAAGATAAAAAAAGAGGCTAAAGAGGTCAAAGGAGAGAATCATAATCCTTTTCAATATAAATATAGGGTAGAGGTAAGGAAGATGAGATCAGAGCTATGATTCATACTTCAATCGCCAAGAGATAAAGTCGCCATAATGCTCAAAAGATGACCAACATTGATCCTAAGAAAATCACTTGACAAATAATAAGAATAATTACAATTTAACAATGTCATTATGTGTCTATAGTGGATGACATACCAGATAATTTTCTATTTTATGGAGCGTTGCTAGGAATTCACTTTGGTTTGAAATTTCAAATCTATTTTATTATTTTATTGTAAGATGTTCGATCAAATTTTGTCTTTTGACTTCATTGTTAGTTGTTCTATCAAATATTGATGGTAATGATCTAATGCTAATTATGTGTGGATTATAGTAAAGATTTGAAGAATCCTTAACCCTAAACTATTTACATTCACATCATAATTCTAATATGTCGTACCCTCATTTCTTCACCACTCTCTTCTTCAAACTCACTGACTATGACATATTTAGTTCCAATTCTTAAACATACTCTTCTCTTCTCTCTATTTTTCTTGCTTAATTGGTTTCTTTTGATTCATTCACTAGTCATTATGGTAGCCTATTGAGCATATGCCATTGGTCCATCGATGATATATGATGTCCACCTTGAGAGAATTTTGTTTTGGCTTTACTTTGCTTAATCAAATTTTAAGAACTTTACATTTTCCCCAATTCTATCATCTATGATTTATCCTACTTAGTTTCTAAGATACAAATTTTTCATAATAATGTTGTAATGATTAGCATTGGCCTTACTAGATGGGGTTGATGCATATTATTTAGCCTTACTAAATATTGCTTAGTCGCATCATCTTGCAATTATTTTTCTTATTATATGGTTAGGAGACAATTACTATGTAGTGCCTATTCATTATATATCATTCATATTTTTTTTTGTTTAATTATTTTAGAGCTTTTGTATATTGTTTTTTGTTAATATGAGTAATGTTTTAATGACTAATAATGTTTTTTACTTTTTTTGCCCATCATTATTTTTATTAACATAACTTCTCTTAACAATAATAATTACAAATTCTCAAAATCAATCTGTTGTCATTGAGGTCAGCTTCTAGCTAGAAATAAAATAGCCCCAATTAAAAATATAAGAGAAGTTACCACCATTGAGGACAAAGAAGGCAAAAGATGTAGATTTGAAATTGAGTAGTATTTGAATTAAATATTTTTAATAAGAAATTGTTAAGAACTAGAAATATAATTACTATGTGAACTCAATTTTGAAAAATAAAATTGATTTTACATTTCAAACATGTAGATATTTTATGGAAAATTATTAAAGAAAAGAAGATTAAACTTTTTGATTCAATAACTAAATAATAAGGAGAATGAATCATTTTATTCTATATGTGCATCAATTATTTATGTTTATAGCATAATTTAAAATATATTATTAATAAGATAATATTATTCATCAATATTTATTTATGGTTGCCAAACATTTATTGCTTAATATTTTTATAAAATCAATAAACTCTATCATAAAATTTTTAAAATTTCTATCAAGTAAAAGTGCATAAAGATATTTGAATTTTAAAAAATAAGATACATAATTGATATATCATAGTAAAATTAATCTTATCAAGCACAAATTTTAAGGCCATTCATGTATTAAATTATAAACCATCTAAATTCGATTTTAATAAATTTATAATCAAATTAAATGACACAATGAAATGAGTCTACTATCACCCAAAATGGGTCAATATGAGTCCAAATGGGCTCAAATCAAGCTTTGAAAGTGTAGCTAGAAATTCAAGACATTAATTAAATAGTCAAATGAGTTTTAAATATGACATGCTTATAGTTGAATTGAGCAGCTCATGAGAGAAATCTAACGAGTCCAAGTTCTTTCAAATCAGAAGTCCCTAAGATACTTAAATCCTCAAGAAACCATCTAAGATCAAGGGGATCAATATGAACCATTTAATGAGTGCTTTCTGATTTTGGTTAAAGTTACTAAAATGCACCTCTCAAAATTTTATAAATAAAACTTCACTCTCACCATAAGAAGGTGGAGAGCCAAAGGAGGTTTGGGGAAAAAAAGTAAAAATCTAAGCTTGGAAGCTTGAAGTTATCCATCATTAATAGCCATCATCCACCTCCGACGCCCATCACCGACCACCACCACTAATGATTGTCACCAATTTTTATAAACTATCAAAGTTTGATTACCATCATTCAGTTTTTGTAGCATTATTCAGTGGTTGAAGTTGCATAATTTTTGTATAGTTACAACTTTGTGACCCCTTCTCCTCCATCCTAGGAAAAGAATGAAGCTTTGTAACTCAAAATACATAGTAGATTATTTGAACTAAACTAAGCCCTATAATTTTTCTACCTTTTCTAGGATTTTTTCACATAAAATTTTTGGTGTCCCTCACACACTCTCTAATCATCTATGTGTGTGCTGGATTTTCATACAAAACTAACACTACAAAATTTTCATTCTACTATAATGAATATTCTAACACGCAATAATAATAAAATCTAAAATTTCTGAATAAGAATTCAATAACTAGTTATTGTTGGATATCAAGCTAAACGAATGGTTATATTTTAATTCAATGGGATCTATTAAATAAAGTCAATACAAAAGCATTAGATAATACATTAAGTTGATGCATTTATTTAGTAAAGGAACAAATTATTTGATCATAAAATAATTTTTTTTAATATTCATTATTGTAACTCACATTTAAAATCTAATGGTGCAAGTTCTTAATGAATTAGAGATCAATATTATTCATAAAGATATCTTCAATCATTTGAAAAAAATTACTAAGATTTAAAAATAGATTAGCTTATTCACAATAAATTTGATATGCACTAATGTTCTAGTATATAGGAACAACATTATAAAATGCTTGAATCAACATTTTATTATAGGGCTCTCTTTTTAAAAAATGATTTTAAGGATCATAATTAGCAATAGTTGACAATTAAGCATAAATGGATTTGGTTTGATAAATTAGCGATCGCTTATTTTTTTATTGCAAATCTAAAATATTTTCAAGCTTAAGTTATCGTATAATAAATACATTTCTTCTCAACTTAATCTTTATAACAAAAAGCTTTGGATAGAAAATTCTTCTTTCATATTAATTTTATTACAAATATGAACTTTAATGGACTCTAGCTAAATATATCAAAATTATGACAATTTCAATATGCTATTGCTTTCATGGAATCATATTTGCATGCTACTTTGCTTACCTTATTTTACTTTAATTTGGATGTTGATTATATGCTTGAAGAAAAAGAGTACTTAAGATGAATTGATGATGCATAAACTAACTATAAAATGGTATATTAGTTTTTTTTTTTTTTGGTAATTGGATGATTTGGTCAACTATCAATTATGACCAGCTTTTTCTTATCTAATTTCTCTATGCTAACTTGCTTTGTTGCTAACTTTTGATGTAGCCCAAGAACTTTGAAATATCATGATGTTTATCATATAGTTATTATTTTGCTACTAATATGCTAAATTCAACTATTGTGATGTTGCCTCTAAACTATTTTTTTATTGGTTGCTAACTTATAATCTTCATTTATTTTGATGTTGTCTCACTCTTTACTAACATCATACTTTTAGTTGTTGGGTTTTGATATCTGTGACTTTTTAGTTTTATTGTAATTTAGTTTTTTCCTAAATTTTATCTCACAATTCTACTAAGCAACTCAAAGTTTTCAAGGCATTAATATATTATAGCTACATAATTAATGCTTTAATATTTATATTATCATTTTACACATGTAATAATTTACTCTTTATGCTTAGTATTTTATGACTTTTAATATTTAACTAGTACGACCACACAGAAGGGGAAAACTATCATATTTGAAAATCTAGAATGAGGAAAAAAGTCGCAACAATAAAGTAGTTTAAGTATGATGTGTTAAACATAAACTTGAGTGTTATTAAATTTGATATTATAAGTATTGTTGCGTGCTAGAAAATTAGTTATGATAGAATAAAACTTTATGTCTTATCCTTGTTGAGAAATCTAATACACATGATATTTGAAGAGAGAACAAGAAACTCCTGGATTTTTGCGTGAAAAAATCCTAAAAAGAGAGAAAAAATCACGCGGCCTAGCCCAGTAAAATTCTTCCACTATATGTCTATTTTGGAGTACAAAGTTTAAGTTTTTTCGATAATGAGATTCTGAGTTTTATAGAAAGCGACGAAAATAGAATGAAAACTTATGCTGAAGTCGTTAAATCGGCGATAAATGCGATAAAATGAGTGATGGTGCGATAGCTCTGGTGAGCATGGTTGCGATGACCAATAAATAGCGGCCGTGCGGTGGTTACGGAGCGATCGATGGCAAAGGACCGGATGATGCGGATGATCGAGCGACCAGCGACGGCACCGACGCGGCGGGCAGCGATGGTGGACAACCATCTGGTCGATAAGCGAAGACCGATGGTAATAGCCATGGTCGGCAGGTGCCGACCAATGTCGATGCGGCGATGACGATGGTGGTCAGCGGTAATCGGGCGGGTGGTCAGCCGGCGCCGAACGGTGACCAAAGGTGGACAGCGGCGATGATGATCGGCGGCAATGACCGGCGATAATGGTCGGTGACCGGCGGCAATGGTGGTGATCGTCGACTAGTGGCACGATTATGCTTAGAGGTTCTTCAAGCCTCAGAGCTCTCTCTTCTCTTTAGCTTGGTCTCCCAAGTTCGCTTCTAGCTCCTTCTTCCCCTTCGTGACAAGAATGAGGTCCTATTTCTAAGATTCTGAGAGGATATTTTGATCATTGTAGTCAAATTCTCAAAACACTCCATCGGATGGCTCATATTGATTTATTTGATCATAGATATTTTTTGGCGATTTGACCATTCAAATGACCTTCGATATGAGTGATCTTATGCTCATTAAATTCATCTCGTCGATCCGCTCGATTTGACTATAAACACTCCATATCGCAAAATGTTCAATTATATTTTAAGTGATTGATCTTGGTTAGTCTTAACTCAGAATTAGATTATTTTCGACATCAAGATTCGTGTTTTGACTAGTGAAATTTTCAATGTCATATCAGTTGCCCTCTTATTTTTGAATGACATTACTTATTTCATCCAAAAATATATTAACTTTTTTTGAAAAAAATAAAATAACTTTACTTATCATTTAATTTGTAATTACATATGTTAGTTGTATTAATTTATTTATTAACTAATTAATTATTAATGTTTATTTATTTGATTTTTTTAATTAAATAGCTAGCAAATGCAGCCATAATGAGGAGAGAGAGATTTTTTTAATTAAATAGTTAGCAAACGTAAGCTATAATGAGAAGAGAACTTTTTTTAATTAAATGGCTAGCAAACTTGAGCCATAATGAGGAGAGATGATTTTTTTAATAAAATTACAAAGGTGAAAGGCCACTCAAAATGAGGAGAGAGGTTTTTTTTAGTTTTCATTGATTTTTTTAAATTTATTCAGTTTTTGCCCCTATAGTGGATCTATAAAACCCCCCTTGGGTCAAATAAGGAGACAATTTTCTCTCATATGCTATAGTATTCTTCTGCGCTGGATAAGAAATTATCTAGCAGAAGTTCAGAGGCAAAGGGTAAAATTTTTTTTTTCTTTTGCCAGTGAAGCTGTGATCTTCTTTTAAAAAGAAGGTCATTTATTTTGTTGATCAAGACCCGTAGTTCATACGGCGAGCCTCCGATTTTTCCTTGAAAGAGGCGTCAACTGTTCTCATTGGAGTGACTGAGTTTGGAGGCGATTAAGGCCCGTAGTTCATACTGAGGCTTGTTTTCCCTCAAAGAGACAACGTCTCCTCGCCGAACACCGGTTTAGAGACGATCAAGACCCGTAGTTTATATGGCGAGGCTCCGATTTTCACTCGAAAGAGGCGTCAACTGTCCTCGTCGGACCAATCATATTTGGAGGCGATCAAGGCTCATAGTTCATACGGCGAGGCTCCAATTTTCCCTCGAAATAGGTGTCAACTATCCTCATCGGATCGATCGGGTTTGGAGGCGATCAAGCTCGTTGTTCATATGGCAAGGCTTTAGTTTTCCCTTGAGATAGGCGTCAACTGTCCTCATCAAACCGGCCAGGTTTGAAGGCAATCAAGGCTCATAGTTCATACAGCGAGGCTCTAGTTTTCCCTCGAGATAGGCGTCAACTGTCCTCATCAGACCAACCAGGTTCAAAGGCAATCAAGACTCATAGTTCATACGGTGAGGCTCCAATTTTCTCTCGAAAGAAGCTTCAACTGTCCTCGTTGGATCGACCGTTTGAGAGCGATCAAGGCCGTAGTTCATACGGCGAGGCTCCAATTTTTTCTCGAGAGAGGTGTCAACTGTCCTCATCGGACCGACCGGATTTGGAGGCGATCAAGCTTTGTAGTTTATAGAAAATTGTTTTCTTGAAACTCCAATATTTGACAACTGCAAAATTGGTGTGGAAGCATTGATTAGAAACCATTCATCAAAAAACTCATATATTATGGCAGATAATTTTATAGTGTCATTCTTCATGATGTTACTTGATGTTGTTGACTTGTATGGAAGGGATAGAATCAAATCCGCTGAGCATTTTTGACCCATCCTAGGTTATTTTTCAAAGTGTTACATGACGACATTAACTTATATGGAAGATGCCAAATTGAATCCGCTGGAGATATTTTATCCATCTAAGGTTGTTTGCCAAAGAATTACTTGATGACTGTGGTGAAAAATATCTATAGGAGTCGCCTTCAAATCTGTGGAGAGAAAGAAAGGCAAGACTTATAAAAATTCATCTTTTTAGGACACGACATAGATCTGTAGATGTGCTTATTCAGGTGATCGAGTACGTCATCAAGGAATAGTGTACTATCTCAAAACATAGAAGTTGTTACCCTTTAATGGACCTAATCACCTCAATAAGGACTCATAAGGATGATGGGTCTGCATATATACCAGAGATTCTTTTCCTACTTTACATAAAAAAAGTAAAGTAGGGTTTACTTTAAACCTAGTTCGTTAAGTTCCCTATAGGGGCAAGCCCCCATAGTTAATTACATCCTAGGGAATGACAATTTCTTAAGAAAACTCTCAATTAAGATAAATGATCATTGCCTTTGAAGATTTCAATAGAAGGACTATCAATCGATTATTATTTTTGAAGATTAAATGGGATTGATCAAAAGAATGGAGTTATTATCAAAGCCAAAATGGAAGACAAGTAGGAGATTCTCATGATGCTAGGAAACCTAGCGAGCATCTCAAACTATCTTATAGTTGGGCTTTATATTTTTGAATTTGATTTAGCTTGTTTGAGTTGCATTTTTATTAGAAATTTAGGACTTAAGATTCCTTAACACAAGATTAAGAAAATGCCTAAGATGTGAGAAATTATGCTTATGGCCCACAAAGAGGAGAAGTAATCTTAGAACCTAAATCTAGGGAGCTTTGGTGAGGGCCAAAAGTACAACCTAAATCTAAGGTGAAAATGGGTATTTAGTTTGCCTCCACAAGAGGGGAGAAACCACCAGACAGCTTGGACTTATAACTGCCTGGGGGTGGCTGCCAACTAACTCCTCCTATGATTTTAAATATATGTAGGCAAGTCATTATGCTTATGCAAGATAGCTAGGCTATTATTTATTTAGAAAGAGACCAAGTCCTTAAACTCACTCCCTAAAGAGACTAGATCATGTAAAAGGACATGCTTCAAATGACTTTAATCTAATGCAATTCAATTTTCATTTTATTTTTATTTTTGGATAATTATTTTGAGTCAGGCTAATAGGATTCATATGACTAATGCATGAGAAAAAAAGTTATTGGCCAAAATTAGCGAGAAGGGAGGAGGTGAGTTTCCACCATGGCTCTCAAAGGTCAAGCCAAGTTTCTCGCAAAGTGGAAGCCCTCCAATCAAAAGTAAAATAAGATGCATTTGTGCATGATATTATAAAAGAAATACTCATCCAGCTAAGAGATTGCTAAAGAAGATTTTAAACCTAAGTTTTATGTGAGGTTATGAGTTTTTATTTTAATTTGAGTTGTTAAATTAGGTAAAAGATTTATTTTTCCCTAAAGAGCCTAATCTGCATGTAGGTCATACATAAAGAAAGGAAGAAACTAGAAAAAATATGCCACTTAATGCAAAAGCTAACTAAATTGTCAACCAATTTATGAAGCTAATCATAAAAAGAATAAAAGATCATCACACCAGTGTACAAACCTGAAAAAATGAAATATGGGTAGCCAAGCTCTACCCTTATTCGACCCGGATTACAAATAAATTAAATTATAATTAAGCAAGGAAGTCATTGTTATGAGGGTCTTCAAGCTTTATTTCTTCTTTCTTCTTATTTTCTTCTTTTCTTCTTTGATTCCTTCTTTTAGATGGTTAGAAGGTAGATGCTCCAAGGCTTCATATGGTACATAAGATAGGATCTTATGACCAATGTTCATCCTAATTCTCATAGCAATCATTCTAAAATCCTAATTGCATAAATTTATACATGAAAGGAAAAGTGAAAATCTAACTAACACGTAAAATAAAGCTAAAATGAACCACACAAATCCCAAGCATGTATATTAGACTTATCACCCCACGCATGGGTGACTAAGTCCATCTGGCCTATTGGACTATGCTTAGGGGTATAAAGCACCTGCAAACAAAAATATTTATACTTTTATTTATGATAGCGCCCCTTAAGCACAATTTCTTATAGAAAAGAATAGTTCGACTAGGAGCATCCTACTATTCTTCTCTAGCATACACCTTAACATCCAGTTTAAAAGATATATCACAAAATAAAATAAAATATCAAACCATGCACCGATCTAACCTAAAGTTAGAAGTGGCTACTTATGCTAATATGTGTGCTTTGAAGGTTTGTGTGCTATGTTTAGTTATGGCTTTAAGTTTAAATTTTTTAAGTATGAAAACATGTTCAACTTAGAGGAGGGTTTCATTTTTAAGTTGTTTAATCATTTTGGACTAATTTTATTTCATGTTTTTATTGAGTTCAAGTAAATCCTACAATTAATTACTAAGTTATGAAGAGAGAGAAAGAGAAGAGAACTTCTCTTTCCTTCCCTAACCTAAGTAATTTCTAAAGAATGTTCATTTTAGTTTTATTTAGGTGAATATTTTGATTAAATTTTTTAATTAATCCTAAGTTTATATAAACTCTAAACAAACCTATTCAAAAAAAAAGATATTTTAAGATTAAGTAAAATAAATCAAAATTCACATAACACACATTACTTCATTTATTTCCCAACATATATAACATGCATATGGATGGACCCTAATCATATCTATACATGCAAATGAGAATATTTAACACACTTTATGATGCATGCTAAGTAGTCCATTTAAGTAAATTTAGAAGTTGAATATGCATGATTTTTATTAAGTAGAAAGGGGTTTCCTTATCCAAATTTTCACATCCACACATGAAAGTAAGAAAGTGTAGTGCCATTGTTAACCAGAGGTCCAAGGTACAAGACCTACTTAGGGCTACTTAAAGCCTCACAACCTCGGGATTGTCTAGACTAATATACCATTTTCTTTAAATGCAAACATGTGTATGAAAGAAATGAAATGAATAAGAAGAATGCAAAAGTTGCATTAATGGATTCATTTTATTTATGAAATTTGTGTATGCAAGTGTAGGTAACCCTTCTTAGGTGATAGCATAGAGATAAATAGGATATGAAATTAGGTGAGTGTTAGGTTATTTTCAAATGAACCATATATCTCACCAAATTTCTATTCAAAACTATGCTAATCATAAAGGAGAAAGGAAACCTATGCTAAGCATACCTTTATATTCTTTCATATGCAAGCTTATAATTAGAATATAAGTAGCATACTTTCAGATTTGATATTTGATTTAGATGTTTTGAAAATAATTTGGATTTAGTAGTGATAATAGCCACTCATATTTCTACTTTAGCCAACACATGCAAATTTGACATAAAGTAAATAATTTCATTTTTAAATTTGAATTTGAAAAATATGGATGCATGAAACCACATGACATACAAATTTAATATATTGGGGGGAAAGATTCAAAGCAATGAAAACATGTAAACAAACTCACTTTAATTAAATCCTAAAGACATTCTTATGGAATAAGAAAGTTCAAAATAAATCAAAGTGTATTCAATATGATTTTTGTTTAGTTTGAAGTTTGATTTAATTTTGAAAATATGAGTTGAGTTTGCTATTCATAACCCAATCCCACATGTGTTTGATATTTTTGTTTAATTTTTAAATAATTAGATTCATTTTTATGTGTTAATTAGGTTAAGGTATGAATTAAGTAACTTAATTAACCCTTACCTACACCACCTTAGAATAAT
Organism: Cymbidium sinense; assembly: GCA_021442155.1. NCBI lineage: Eukaryota > Viridiplantae > Streptophyta > Magnoliopsida > Asparagales > Orchidaceae > Cymbidium > Cymbidium sinense. Next base: position 295,109,380 of record CM038214.1, on the reverse strand, counting down.
TAATCAAATAATTATGAGCCAATGAGATGACATAAAAAAAACTCTCAAGAAATTTAAATTTGTAATTCACCTAATAAGAAAATGGTCTAATGCAACTTAGCTCATAATTAAAGGTTAATTAAGCTAAGGGGTTTAGCTTAAGTAATTTCAAAACACCCTTTCATACATATGAATTGGGTTTTGATTTTCTTAATTGAACTTAGGCTATTAAACACCTAAGCATCTACCTAAAGTAGATTAATTAAGTTCTAAAACTTTTTAGAATTTTTAGAAATTAATTAAGGGGATAATTAATGAATTAACCTTTAATTAAGAGGAGATTAAGGAGAGAAAAGGGGATTTAGGGAATAGCTTAAGGGAAATACTACAAAATTATTCCTAAATCTCCTATCAACTGGATCTGACCTTAATCAACCCTAATCATGGATTAAAATCACTAATCATACTATAATTATGCTTAATTACATAAAGAGGGTAATTAAGAAATCCATATGCAATTCTTCTAATCAAGTTTTCAATAAATTCTAAGAAAATTAGGAGAGATAGAAGTCATCCCTAAATCTTACTCAAGAAGTTAGGGATTAATCAGAGGCTTAATTAAAAGGTAATTAGCAAAATAAAGTTTCTAATAAAACCCAAAATCAGATAAAATCATAATTCAAAACCCATTGAAATTAATTTTAAAATATTTGAGGTTAAATTATCTTTCCATAAGATTTTATTTCATATTTTTATAAATTTTGTAGAGAGAGTTATGAATTTTAGAAGATCCCTAGAGTAATTAGCATTTTTATTAATTTCCTAACCATTCCTCCTGCTCACGACGCGATGTGTGGCAGCGGCTGTCGGTGTGCTTTACACACGTCGCGCCATGAGGAATTCACTTAAATGTCAAATCCACAAAGGTGACTGGCGGCAGACGCGGTTTAATCTCTACCGTCCAATCTTTGATCGAACGGCCGAAGATCTCCCCGCGATTTTAAAATGAATATAAAGAAGTCTAAACATGGGAATTATCTTGGCCGTCCATCCAAAATGGATGGATGGTGAGATCTCCCAAGTTCTTCTCCCCTTGATCAATAGAGACCGCCCATGATCGAGGGGAAGATCTGAGCACGATTGAGCTCAGATTCAAACCAAACTTAACCCACACCATCTAAAGCCAAAGGGCGCCATATCCAACGGTGGGATTCACTTGAATTAAAAAAAAAATTTCATGAAGGACCAACACCTCCTATGCTAGGTGGTCGAAAAAGTTCATACCGCACCGGAGGTGATCATCGGTGCTCGATTCCCTTGGAGAAGCTTCGTCTGTTGAGACGAAGTTGTGTTGGAAGAATGAGCTCTTTTAGGTTATGTGAATTGCTCTATGGACCAACTCCCCTTGCTCCCCTTTGCTTTGATCCAATTCAACTCCTCCTTGCTATGGGAACTCCAATGGAAGCTTGAGTGCACTCGACTTAGCTCCCTGATGAAATATGCAAAGGCAATTGGGAAGGAATTGAGTATGGAGAAAGTTAGCTCTTCAATTTTCCTCCCTTATTTTCACTGTTCAAAAATTGAGGATAGGAAAATGGCTAGAGCTCTAGGAAGCTAGGGATCACTCTATGATGGCTCCTTACTCTCTCTCTCTCTAGTACTCAATCGAATGTGGAATTGTTGGATTTGAATTCAATTAGGGGGAGTATATCTCCCCCTTGAAGGATCGGACGGCCACAAGCCATTATGTCATTTTGATCCAATTGATCATAATGGGAAGGCTGTTTGAGCTGTTAGGAGTGTGCACATGGTTGGTTTGAGCCAAGGAGTGGATTGCCAACCTCCCATGTGCTTGAATTTGAGTGGGAGAGGGAGTTTGAATTTGGAGTTTTGACCAATGGGGTCGGGTTTGATCTAGGGCCAATTGGGCTTACCCAAACCCATTGGGTTGGGTGTACCACTCCTCATTAGGTCCCCTTGAGCTATTAGGAAAGCCTCAAGTGGATATGAAGAGGGTATGACCAAATTATCATGGATTAAGCCAAAATTTGTTCTATGTCCTAGGGGTAAAATGGTCATTTTGCTAATTTTTTATTTTGGCTATGTTGGGTATGTGGAGAAACTAGGTTTGACCAAGTTTCATGAGATTTGGAATTCATTTGATAGGGTTTGGCTCATGTTGACCCATTTAGGTCAAAATGGGTCAACTTGGGTCAAGTTGATCAATCATTGTCAATTGGTCAAACCAAGGGTTGGGTCAAGTTCATATGACCATTTGAAATATTTTGGTGGCTTTGGTTTCATTCAATTTGGTATAGTTTTGAATTTGGCTTCATTTAGGTCAATGGGTCGTTGACCTATTTGACCCATTTGACCTATTTGAGGTAGGTCAAGGGTAGGTTTAGGTTAGGTTAGTCATATGGAGTGGATTGGTATCTTTGTTTCCAATCAATTTTGGTTAAGTTCAAATTTGGCTCAACATGACCCCTTTAGGTCATGTTGGGACTAAGGTCAATTGTGCTAGGTTAGGTCTAGTTGGCCAATTAAGACTTTGGTCAAGTTCAACAAGTGATTTGGAATAGACTTGACCCATTGGTTTGAATCAATTTGGCTTAGATCAAGTTTTGACACATTTTAACTTTTTAGGTCAAGTTGGGTCAACTTGGGTCAAGTGGCCAATTGGGCTAGGTTATGCGCAAATGTTGGCTTGGTCAAGTTCAAACATAGGTCATGAGTGAACTTAGATCAATGGTTTCAATCAACTTGGCCTATGGTGAAATTTGGCTATGTTAGGTTTCATTTTGGGCTAAGTGTGGACTTGGTCAACCCTTATGTTTGACTTGGTTTGGCCCAATTTGATTGATTGATCATCTCATGATGATTGTTGATAATGATGAGAGGCATAGATGAGTTTTGTTCAATCCAATTTATAGAAGATTTATTTTATCTTTATTATTTTAGAATGTTCCTTATCATGAAAATGATAAGGAGGAAGTCTTTAAAATATTTTCTTTTTGATTTAGGTCTTTTTATTTTACCCATTGAAGAATCCAACTGGGGTTTTAAGATCAATAAGGAATGCAATCATAAATCCTAAAATTTGGCTAACTCAACTCAAGAATAAAATGAGTAGAAGGATATTCTTGGAATCATACCAAAACACAAACCCACTATTGACACTCAAAGACAACGATCATTTACCAAAGATGGAGAGAGGAACCATCCCCAGTGGAGTCGCTAAAAAATCTGTGGTGAAAAATTCCTATAGGAGTCGCCTTCAAATCTGAGGAGAGAAGGAAAGGCAAGACTTATAAAAATTCATCTTTTTAGGATGCCACGCATATCCGCAGATGTGCTTATTCAAGTGATTGAGTACGTCATCAAGGAATAGTGTACTATCTGGAAAGATATAAGTCACTACCCTTTAATGGACCTAATCACCTCAATAAATACTTCTAAGGACGATAGGTCTGCATATGTACTAGAGATTCTTCATGCTTTACATAAAAAAGTAAAGTATGGTTTATTTTAAACCGAGTTCGTTAAGTTTCCTACAATGGCAAGCCCTCATAGTTAATTAAATCCTAAGGAATGGGGATTCCTTAAGGAAACTCTCAATTAAGGTAAATGATCGTTGCCTTTGAAGATTTTAATAGGAAGGGCTATCAATCGATTGGTTTATTTTTGAAGATCAAATAGGATTGATCAAAGAGTTATTATCGAAGCCAAAATGAAGATAAGTAGGAGATGCACGATATTAGGAAACCTAGCGACATCTCAAACTATCTATAATTGGGTTTACATTTTGAAATTGATTTAGTTTATTTGAGTTGCATTTTTCATTAGAAATTTAGGACTTAAGATTCCTTAACACAAGATTAAGGAAATGCCAGAGATGAGGAATTATGCTTATGGCCCACAAAGAAGAGAAGCAACCTCAAAACTTAAATCTAGGGAGCTTTGGTGAAGGCCGAAAGCATAACTTATATCTAAGGAAAAAAGGGGTATTTAGTTTACCTCCACAACAGAGGACAAACCACCCAACAGCTTGGACTTACAACCGCCTAAGAGTGGCTTCCAACTAACTCCTCCTACGATTTTAAATACATGTAGGCAAGTTACTATGCTTATGCAAGATAGCTAGGCTATTATTTATTTAGAAAGAGACGAAGTCCTTAAACTCACTCCCTAAAGAAACTAGATCATGTAAAGGGACATGCTTCAAATGACTTTAATCTAATGCAATTCAATTTTCATTTTATTTTTATTTTTCAACAATTATTTTGAGTAGGGCTAATAGGATTCATTTGACTAATGTATGATAAATAAAGTTATTGGTCAAAATCAGCGAGAAGGGAGGAGGTGAGTTTCCAATGGCTCTCAAAGGTCAAGCTAAGTTTCTCTGAAAAAAGTGAAAGCCCTCCAATCAAGACTAAAATAAGATGCATTTGTATATAATATTACAAAAGAAATACTTATCTAGCTAAGGGGTTGCCAATTCATTTATCTTGATTTTAAACCTAAGCTTTAGTGAGATTATGAGTTCTTTATTTTTAATTTGAGTTGTTAAGTTGAGTAAAAGATTTATTTTTCCCTAAAGAGCCTAATCCACATCTAGGCCAAACATAAAGCAAGGAAGAAACTAAGAAAAGCATGCCACTTAATGCAAAAGCTAAACAAATCATCAACCAATTTATAAAGTTAATCACAAAAAGAATAAAAGTTGTGGTGGACACCGCACAAACTCAAAAATATCAAATATGGGTAGCCGAGCTCTACCCTTTTCAACCCGGATTACAAATGAATTAAATTATAATTAAGCAAGAAAGTCATTGTTATAGGAGTCTTCAAGCTTTATTTCTTCTTTTCTTATTTCTTCTTCTTTTCTTCTTTTCTTCTTTTCTTCTTTAGTTCCTTCTTTTGAATGGTTGGAAGGTAGATGCTCCAAGGCTTCACATGATACATAAGATAGGATCTTATGACCAATGCTCATCCCAATCCCCATAATAATCATTCCAAAATCCTAATTACATAAATTTATATGAAAAGAAAAAGTTAAAATCTAACTAACACCTGCAAAATAAATGTTAGCTAAAAGAAATCACACAAATCTCAAGCATGTATATTGGACTTATCACCCCACACATGGGTGACTAAGTCCACCTGGCCTATTTGATTATGCTTAGGGGTATAAAGCACTTGCAAATAAAAGCATTTATATTTTTATTTATGATAGCGCCCCTTAAACATAATCTCAAGCAAAAAAGAATAGTTAGACTAGGAGCGTCCAACCATTCATTCTACGAGCATACACCTTAACATCAAGTCTAAAACATATGTCACAAATTAAAATAAAATATCAAACCATGCACCGACCTAACCTAAAGCTAGAAATGACTTAAATTTATGTGTGCTTTGAAGTATGTGGTATGTGCTTATGGCTTTAGGTTCAAATTTTCTAAGTATGAAAATGTGTTCAACTTAACATCTAGTCTAAAATAAATATCACAAAAGAAAACAAAATATCAAACCATGCACCGACCTAACTTAAAGCTAGAAATGGTGACTTAGGCTAATGTGTGTGCTATGAAGGTTTGTGTGGTATGCTTAGCTATGGCTTTAGGTTCAAATTTTCTAAATATGAAAACATGTTCAACATAGAGTAGGGTTTGATTTAAGTTGTTTAATCATTTTGGACTGATTTTTTCATGTTTTGATTGAGTTCAAGTAAATCCTGCAATTAATTACTAAGTTATGAACAGAGGGAAAGAGAAGAGAACTTCTCTTTTCTTCCCTAACCTAAGTAATTTCTAAAGTAGGTTCACATTTTAGTTTTATTTAGGTGAATATTTTGATTACATATTTTAATTAATCCTAAGTTCAGATAAACTCTAAATAAACTTATTAAAAAAAGACATTTTAAGGTTAAGTAAAATGAATCAAAATTCACATAACACACATTACTTCATTTCTTTCCTAACATATATAACATGCATATAGATGGACCCTAAGCATATCTATACATGCAAATGAAAATATTTAACACACTTTATGATGCATGCTAAGTAATCTATTTAAGGAAATTTAGAAGTTGAATATGCATGATTTTTCTTAAGTATAAAGGGGTTTTCTTATCCAAATTTTCACATACACACATGAAAGTAAGGAAGGCATAAATGAGTATAGCGTCATTGTTAACCAGAGGTGTAAGATACAAGACCTACTTAGGGCTACTTAAAGACTTGCAACCTCGAGGTTGTCCAGACTAATATACCATTTTCCTTAAATGCAAACTTGTGTATGAAAGAAATGAAACAGAAAAGAAGAATGCAAAAGTTGCATTAATGGATTCATTTTGTTTATGCAATTTGTGTATGCAAGTGTAGGTAACCCTTCTTAGGTGATAGCATAGAGATGAATAGGATATGGAATTAGGTGAGTGTTAGATCCTTTTCAAATGAACCATTTATCTCACCAAATTCCTATTCAAAACTATGCTAATCATAAAGGGAAAGGAAACATATGCTAAGCATACATTTATATTCTTTCATATGCAAGATTATAATTAAAATATAAGTAGCATACTTTTAGATTTGATATTTGATCTTTATGTTTTGAAAAGAATTTGGATTTAGTAGTGATAATAGGCAATCATATTTCTACTTTAGCCAATGCAAGTAAATTTGACATAAAGTAAATAATTTCATTTTTAAATTTGAATTTGAAAAATATGGATGCATGAAATCACATTACATACAAATTTAACATGTTGTGGAAAGATTCAAAGTAATGAAAGCATGTAAACAAACTCACTTTAATTAAATCCTAAGACATTCTTATGGAATAAGAAAGTTCAAAATAAATTTAAGTGTATTCAATATGATTTTGTTTAGTTTGAAGTTTGATGTAATTTGAAAAGGTGAGTTGAGTTTGTTGTTCTTAATCCATTCCCACATGTGTTTAATATTTTATTTATTTTTTAGATAATTAGATCCATTTTTATGTGTTAATTAGGTTAAGTATGAATCAGTAACTTAATTAATTCTTACCTATACTACCTTAGAATAATTAACTAAATAACTATGAGCCAATGAGATGACATAAAAAAACTCACAAAGAATTTAAATTTGCAATGCACCTAATAATAAAAAGGATTAATGCAATTTGGCTCATAATTAAAGGTTAATTAAGCTAAGGGGTTTAGCTTAAGTAATTTCAAAACACCCTTTCATACATATAAATTGGGTTTTGATTTTCTTAATTGAACTTAGACTATTAAAATTCTAAGCATCTGTCTAAAGTAGATTAATTAAGTTCTTGAACTTTTTAGAATTTTTAGAAATTAAGGGGATAATTAATGAATTAATCCTTAATTAAGAGGAGATTAAGGAGAGAAAAGGGGATTTAGTAAATAGCTTAAGGAAATACTCCAAAATTATTCCCTAAATCTCTTATCAACTAGATCTAACCTTAATCAATCCTAATCATGGATTAAAATCACTAATCATATCATAATTATGCTTAATTACATAAGGAGGGTAACTAAGAAATCCATATGCAATTCTTCTAATCAAGCCTTCAATGAATTCCAAGAAAATTAGGGGAGGCAGAAGTCATCCCCTAAATCTTATCCAAGAAGTTTGGGATTAATCAAAGGCTTAATTAAAAAGTAATTAGCAAAATAAAGTTTCTAATAAAATCCAAAATTAGAGAAAAACATAATTCAAAACCCATTGAACTTAATTTTAAAATATTCTAGGTTGAATTATCTTTCCATAGAATTTTATTTCATATTTTTTTGAATTTTGTAGATAGCGTTATGAATTTTAGAATATCCCTAGATTAATTAGCATTTTTATTAATTTCCTAACTAATCCTCGTGCTCACGGCGCGACGCGTGGCGGAGGCGATCACCACGCTTTACACATGTTGCACCGTGAGGGATTCACTTAAATGTCAAATCCATAAAGGCGGCTGGTGACGGACACAGTTTGATCTCTGCCGTCCGATCAAAGATCGGACGACCAGAGATCTCCTCGTGGTTTTAAAATGGAAATAAAGAAATCTAAACGTAAGAATTATCTCAGTCATCCATCCAAAATGCATGGATGGATGGCTGAGATCTCAATTCTTCTCCCCTCCGCCCCCCCCCTTTACACATGTTGCAGTGAGGATTCACTTAAATGTCAAATCCATGACAGATCTCTGGATCAGACAAGATCTCTGATTTTAAAATGGAAATAAAGAAATCTAAACATAAGAATTATCTCAGTCATCCATCCAAAATGCATGGATGGATGGTGAGATCTCAATTCATGCCCCTCCAATCATGACCGTCCATGATTTAAGATCAAAAATTGAGCTATTCAAACCAAACACCCACACCATATAGTCAGCGGCATCCAATGGTGGGATTCACTTGAATTGAAATTTTTCTTCACAAAGGACCAACACCCCCTATGCTAGCTGGTCGGAAAAGTTCATACCTCGCATGAAGTGATCTCTGGCATTAAATTCCCTTGGAGAAGCTTCATATGGTTGAGATGAAGCTGTGTTGGAAGAATGAGCTCTTGAGGTTATGTGAATTGCTCTATGGACCAACTCCCCTTGCTCCCCTTTGCGGCTTTGATCCAATTCAATTCCTCCTTGCTGTGGGAACTCCAATGGAAGCTTGGGTGCACTTGACTTAGCTCCCTAATGAAGTATGCAAAGGCAATTGGGTGGGAATTGAGTATGGAGAAAGTTAGCTCTTCGATTTTCCTCCCCTATTTTCACTATTTAAAAATCAAAAATAGAAAAATGGCTAGAGCTCTAGGAAGCTAGGGATCACTCTCTGATGGCTCCTTACTCTCTCTAGTACTCAATCGAATGTGAAATTATTGAATTTGAATTCAATTAGGGGGAGTATATCTCCCCCTTGAAGGATAGGATGATCACAAGCCATTGTATCATTTTGATCAAATTGATCACTAATGGAAGACTGTTTGAGCTGTTAGGAGTGTGCACATGGTCGGTTTGAGCCAAGGAGTGGATTACCAACCTCCCATGTGCTTGAATTTGAGTGGGAGTGGGAGTTTGAATTTGGAGTTTTGACCCATGGGGTCGGGTTTGGTCTAAGGGCCAATTTGGGCTGACCTAAACCTATTGGGTTGGGTGCACCACTCCTTATTAGGTCCCCTAGAGCTATTAGAAAACCTCAAGTGTATATGAAGAGGGTATGACCAAATTATGCATGGATTAAGCCAAAATTTGTTCTATGGCCTAGGGTGGAATGGTCATTTTGCTAATTTTTGATTTTAGATATGTTGGGTATGTGGAGAAACTAGGTTTGGCCAAGTTTCATTAGATTTGGAATTCATTTGATAGGGTTTGGCTCATGTTGACCCATTTAGGTCAAAATGGGTCAAGTTGACCAATTGGTCAAATTGGGTCAAACCAAGGTTGGGTCAAGTTCATATGACCATTTGAAATATTTTGGTAACTTTGGTTTGATTCATTCGGTATAGTTTTGAATTTGGCTCATATGACTTCATTTAGGTCAAATGGGTCAAGTTGACCTATTTGACCCATTTGACCTATTTGAGGTAGGTCAAGGGTAGGTTTAGGTTAGGTTAGTCATATGGAGTAGATTGATATCTTTGTTTCCAATCAATTTTGGTTAAGTTCAAAATTTGGCTCAACATGACCCCTTAAGGTCATGTTGGGTCTAAGGTCAATTGGGCTAGGTTAGGTCTAGTTTGGCTAATTGAGGCTTTGGTCAAGTTCAACAAGTGATTTGGAATGGACTTGACCCATTGGTTTGAATCAATTTGGCTTAGATCAAGTTTTGACACATTTTGACTTTTTAGGTCAAGTTGGGTCAACTTGGGTCAAGTGGCCAATTGGGCTAGGTTAAGCTCAAATGTTGGCTTGATCAAGTTCAAACATAGGTCATGAGTGAACTTAGATCAATGGTTTCGATCAATTTGGTCTATAGTAAAATTTGGCTATGTTAAGTTTCATTTTGGGCTGAGTGTTGACTTTGTCGACCTTTAGGTTTGACTTGGTTTGAACCAATTTGATTGATTGATCTTCACATGATGATTGTTAATCATGATGAGAGGCATAGATGAGTTTGGTTCAATCAATTTTGGCTCATAAGGGTACTTTAGGTCACTTTGAAGTGAGTCTAACTGGATCAAATGGCTTGGTCAAAGCTTGATTGAGCTTGATTAATCTTGCATATGAACTTATGATTGAAATATAAATCCATTTACAAGTGATTTGAAATCAATTGGGTTTTAATCCATTTGACAATTTCATATTCAAAGGGAGAATATGAAGGGATTTAGGCTTTGATTTTTGACTTAGGTTTTGATTGTTTGATTGAAGTTTGTATTTATATATGAGCTCATGATTATAGTGTTAATTGAATCATGAGAGAAAATCAAGAGTTTGGCTTGATTTGAAATTGATTTTGCTAAGTTCAAGATTTTGACTTGAAAGACTTAGATTGGATTTTGAGTAGATTTGAGTTTGATTTTTGGAATTGGTTTTGATTGTTTGAATTTATATTTCATTTATATATGTGAATATAAATAAGAATATAAATGGATCATTAGAAAACTTGAAGAATTTGAAGTGGTTTAATCATGATTTAGGCTAAGTCCATTAAGAAGGATTTAAGGGACTTAGGAAAATTTGGAGTAAGGATTTGAATTTTTGAATTTGGTTTGATTGATTTATATTTATATTTCATTTATATATGTGAATATAAATGAAAATATAAATGAATTATGAGAAAATCTCATGACTTTGAAATAGTTTGATCAAGATTTAGGCTAAGTTCATTAAAAGGGAATTAAGGACTTAAGAAGATTTTAAATTGAGAATTTAATTTTTTTTCCTTTGATTTGATTGATTTATATTTATATTTTATTTATATATGTGAATATAAATGAGTTTTGAGAAAATCCCATGAGTTTGAAATGGTTTGATCAAGAATTAGGCTAAGTCTATTAGTGGAAAATTAAGGACTTAAGGAAAATTTCATGAATTGATTTGGAAATTTTGAGTTTGATTTGGTTGATTTGAATTTATATTTCATTTATATATTTAAATATAAATGGAAATATAACTAAATTATGAGAAACTCTCAAGGTTTGAATTATTTTTTATCATGATATTGGTTAAGTTCTTAAGAGAGGATTAAGGACTTAGGCAAAATTTAGACTTATGAATTTCATTGAGTTTTGATCATGTGTTTCAATCATAGATTTCAATCATTGATTTCAATCATGGAATTGATTTGAGTTTGGAGAAAAAAAATCAAATAGAATTGATTTGGACTTTAACTTGAAAGAAGGAAAGTGAGGAATGGTTCAAGCTAAGGGTAGGAAAATTTCCTAACACCCCTAAGCTATGACTTATTCCTATGGCTAATTCTTCTAAGTCTCTAGGGTTAGGTTGAGTGTCCACCTAATCACTAGATGTGTCTTAAGACTAAGGAACTCCTAAAGTCTAAGAGGAGTCATATGTCTAAGATGGAGGGGTTAGAGCTCATTCTAAAAATGAGGTCAACAATGGCATTATCTTGTATGGAAGAGGTTGAATTGAATCTGCTGAGGAGTTTTGACCCATCCGAGGTTGTTTGTCAAAGTGTTACTTAATGACGTTAACTTGTATGGAAGAGGTCAAATTGAATCCGCCAAAGATTTTTGACCCATCTTAGGTTGTTTGTCAAAGTATTACTTGATGACATTAACTTGTATGGAAGAGGTGAATTGAATCTGCCAAAGATTTTTGACCTATCCAAGGTTGTTTGTCAAAGTATTACTTGATAATATTAACCTGTATTGAAGTGGTTGAATTGAATCCATTGAGAATTTTTTATCCATCCGAGATTGTTTGTCAAAGTATTACGTGATAACCTTAACCTGTACATAGGAGGTTGAATCAAATCCATTGAGAATTTTTGACCCATCGATGTTGTTTGTCAAAGTATTACTTAATGATGTCAACCTCTATGGAAGGGGTGGAATCAAATCTGAGATTTTTGACCCATCCAAGGTTGTTTGTCAAAGTATTACTTTATGACGTTAACTATGGAAGAGGATCGAATCCAGAATTTTTTATCCAGTTATTTGTCGAAGTATTACTTGATGACGTTAACCTGTATGAAAGAGGTCAAATCAAATCCGCCAAGAATTTTAACCAACTGAGATTGTTTGTCAGAGTGTTACTCAATGACGTTAACCTATTTGGAGTAGGTACAAAGTTATGACCTATCCGAGGTTATTTGTCAGAGTGTTACTCAATGATATTAACCTGTGTTGAGTAGGTACAAAGTTATGACCTATCCGAGATTATTTATTAGAGTGTTACTCGATGACATTTAACCTGTGTGGAAGAAGTTAATAGTTTTAACTCTCATCAGAGATTATTTTGTCAAAGTATGACGTTAACCTATATGGAAGAGGTTAAATATTTTGATTCTTCCAAGATTATTTGTCAGAGTATTACTCGACAATGTTAACTTATGTAGAAGAAGTCAAATCAAAATATATGTTTGAGGTTGTAGCCAAAGTTGCTCTTTGATCTTTGCCTTATTTTTCAGAAGTATGACTGAAGAATCATAATTTGCAAAATTATCTCTATTTTTTTTTGTTGAAATTGCTCCACATCATTGACTGACTTCTCAAATTGATAATCAATTAGATATATAGAATATTGATTTAGACGATCTTTTAAGATTAAAAGTTGTCCCCCAATTTCCAACAAAAGCTGAAGGATCAAAATTCATCAAATTTTCATTCTTCTTATGCGCTCATCAAAAGTACGAAGTGCTCCACCTGGCTAGTAGTTTCGATATTGTTGAAAAACTTGGTTATCTGACATGATGAAATAATGAGAATCTCTTCCCGAATGGCGAGAAATTAAGAAGGATTGGCTCGAGTCGACTTCAATTTGGGCTCGAATTGAGATCGAGTCGAAGCAAACCAGCCGATTTTCGAGCCAAAATTTTGGCTCGAAATTATTTTGACTCGAGTTCGAGCCGCACATGCGGCTCGAGTCACGACTCGCGATCGGATTGAAATAATTGGGTCGTCGGCCCGCCCATCTCGAAACCGTTATAATTGCAGTCGGTTATGCGTCGATCAAGGGGATCGTTAAATCAACGGAAGAGATGAATTTCCTTTTTCTCTAATATGTCGGCCTCGGCTCGAGTCCTCGGCGCTCAACTGTAGACTCCCGACTCTCGACTTTCCACCCTTCTTCCCTTCTTTCTGTTCTTCTTGGCTTCTCGTGCAGCTCATGCCCTAATTTTCAAAAGCCGACAGTGTCGCTCACGATCTCATCGATCAGCGACTTCGATTTCGATCTCTATTGGTTGAGGTGTTTGTTTGTCATTATCATCTTTGTTAGACCTAGCTTGTTCGATCTGTACGTGCTCGGTTTGCTTCTTTGCTCCAGAAATGCTACATACTTGTTTCATTTCCTAATTCTGTAAGTATTTCATGCTATGACTATGAGCCTATGAGATGTCAGTTCTTTCAATTATTTTCATTATTTGAGGTTAGCCTTCTGGGGAGGTTTTGGTTCTTCAATTATTCGAGTTCAGAGATTTCGTTAAGTTGCGTTTGTTTTATTACCTAACTAAGTGTCCAAGCTCAACCTCAAGATGATTTGATGTCTTTGCTTCATGCATGTGTATCTCTATTTTTTTGCGGTTCCGGTCCTTGCGAATGAAGTTATATTTTTTTTACCTGCATGTTAGAGCTGAGAGGTTAGCCTTCTAGGTTCTGATTTCTGAACGTTTGGATTTGAAGCGGCTTGTTTCACTTTCGAGTCGGATCAAGCTCGATCTGGAATCGATCCAACTCAGCTCGAAATCGGAATCCTCGAGCCACGACTCGATTTCGAGCCGAAAAATTTTTTTTTCGAGTCGACTATAGTTCGGCTAGAAATCGGATCGTACACACCCCTACCCACAGATGGCGTCAAATTGTTGCGTGCTAGAAAACCAGTTGCGGAAGAGTAAAATTTTACGCCTTAGCTTTGTTGAGAAATCCAATGCACATAGATATTTGAAGAGAAAACAAGAAACTCTTAGATTTTAACATGAAAAAATTCTAAAAAGAGAAAAGAAATCACGAGGCCCAGTAAAAATGTTCCACTATATGTCTATTTTGGAGTACAAAGTTTATGTTTTCTCGGGATTCTGAGATGTATATCGAAAAGCGAAATCAGAATCAGGTAATCAATATCACGATGGTAGTTTGCTATAGATGTTGTCGGTCAGCGATAGTGAACGATGGCTGTCGGTGATGATCGCCATGGTGAAATGCGGTAGCGGTGTGACGGCGTCAGAGTCGACAACAATTGGCACGATAGCGGCGGCGAGTGGCGGCGGCGCGTCGGTAGTCAGCGGCCGACGATGGTGGTCAAAAATTGTCGGCAACGGTGACCACGGTAGAAGGTCAGCCGCAGTGGTGGGCGCGCAGTGGTGATAATGTGGTAGCGAAGACATAGCGGTAATCGGCAACGGCGAGGCCGGCGATGAAGGCAGCGGCGATAAAGGTGGGGTGGCGACCAATGGTGGTGGTCGACGGCAGACTAGCGAAATCGATGAGGTGACCAACGGTGGTCAGCGGCGATTATGATCGGTGGCGATGACCAGTGGCAATGGTCGGTAACCGTCGACTGGTGGCACGATTATGCTTGGAGGTTCTTCAAGCTTTAGAGCTCTCTTTTCTCTTTAGTTTGACCTCCCAAGTTCGTTTCTAGCTCCTTTCTCCCCTTCATGACAAAAATGAGGTCCTATTTATAAGATTCTGAGATGACATTTTGGTCATTGTAGTCAAAATCTCAAAACACTCTATTGGACGGTCCATATTGATTTATTTGATCATAGATAGTTTTTTGGCAATTTGACCATTCAAATGACCTTAGATATGAGTGATCTTAGGCTCGTTGGATTCGTCTCGTCGATCCGCTCGATTTGACTATAAACACTTTATATTTAGGAGGTGACTGATATCGTAAAATTTTCAATTATATTTTAAGTGTTTGATCTGAGTTAGTCTTGACTCAGAATCAGATTGTTTTCAACATCAAGATTCATGCTTCGACTGGTGGAATTTTCAGTGTCATATCAAGTATAAAAGTTGTCTAAATTTAGTTCTAATATGTTTTATCTTCACTTCTTCAAATTATATTAATATGTTTTTTCTTTGTACTATATAATTAATTTACATTTTACAAGTTTTTCAAATTAATTTTCATTCATTGATTTTAAGTTAGCTTAAAATTAAAATGTGTCTGCACGGTTGGATTTGATCCAGATTATAGTTGAGAAATGCATTCAAGCCCCCTCGAAATTAAAATGATATAGACTGAGATCAATTCAATTCGATTCGATTTGCTTAAAATCAAACAAATTCAGTCACAAGTTGATTTCACGCCAATTTTCAATCCATCAATCTAATTTCAACCCACTTCGGATCATCTCAAAATTAGATCATTCATGACCATATAGCATGAAAGTGGACTAAAGGTTGAAAAGGGATTCTTCTCCTTTTAGTGGTTTTTCATTATTCCTCTAAGTCATAAACTTGAGATAAATTGATAAAAAAAACAAGAGAAGAGATTTAAGTAATATTATTTTCTTCTTCATAGATTTTGTCTATCTCCTTCATTAATAAAAGTATGTGCTTAGTATCTTGCACCATAATGAATCACATTATACCATGCTCACTCTATGTGTCCTCCTTGATGTGCAAGAATAGGTGGCTAACTAACTAAAGCACAAACATTAGAAATAACATTTAAATTATGTTGCATAATAAGATACCAAGCACAAGTGTGCACCAACCTTGAATCAAACATGACCACATAAACATAATGGGAACCGATGCCAAGAACTTCATTGTCGCCGACGAAGCTACTCATCAATTGAGATAGAGTTTCGCAATCTAATCTTCGAGCCACAACACTACAAGAGTTGACATGCCACTAAACAAATAGAGGAAGGAAAGTTGTGATGATAAAAAATAGCCACAAGTTGATGAGAGTAAGGAACCATTATAGAGTTAGATCACAAGAGCTGATGAGGGCCTCTATTTTAGATGTGTTTTCTAAATTTTGAGCACTTATTTATTATTATTATTATTATTTAAAATATGATTTCTAAGAAAAATCAACTAATTTTGACCTAAAGGATTGTTCGATTTATTGTTATCTTCTTTAAATAATTATTTTATAAAATGCTACAACTACTCTATTTTGATGATATCAAGATTTAAAACTATTGATGGCTTGCATAAATTAGCATAAAAATAAGATCAAAAGCACAATTGTTCTTTTTAAGTAACATCACATCTTAAGTTAAAACAAATAAGAATTAAATCTATTGAATTTAATAGATATTCATCTTAACAAAATTAAAAATATTAAAAGGCTAATAATCATAATTGATCAACTCTAAAATGGTCAGTAGACTCCAACAGAAGAAGCTTTGTTTCGGATTATTTCATGTCTTCGATCAGAAATCATCAAAGATAATATTTTTTTTTTTAATGTATTATTTTGTAATCTTGAAAATTATAAAATAATATCTTATAGATAGATTCCAAAAATACACATCAGACATTCATGTCAAAATTTTCATATAATATATTAATATACTTTTTCTACAATTATAATATATTAAAAATTTAAGTTTGTGAAATTTTAATTATTTGTTAATGTGAATAAGTGCATCATAAATAATTAAGAAATGTATTAAAATTGTTAATTACAAAACGGCCATCTCGAATTCAAAATTTTGCTACGATCATAAATAATTTTAAATTTTCTTGCTATTAAATTTCACATTCAATGCATGTTCAAATTTCTACTAATCTGCTTGAATAAGAAAATTAAAGTACCTGTAAGGAAGATTCATATATATATATATATATATATATATAATTTGATATTTTTAGAAAAATAATAGTTTATAATCAATGGAAAAACTTTATTTTGCTTTTAAAAATTAATTATAATGTTATTGTTGATATAATATTAAAAAAATTAAGTATTATTTATATAAATATTTAATTTTGATATTAGATATGTAAATATATAAGAAGTGTGGTATGTATTTGATCGCCTCAAATAAATCATAGAAACTGAGAGATTATTACGTTGAGTACGACATAACTCTATATTCGGACTTTAATAATATTATATTATTTAGTCGTGCACACAGTATTTGCACATAATTCAGATTGGATACATATACAATGTGCGTATGAAATGATGCAATGATATTGGAGTATAGAAATAGAGCTACATGATATAATAATTATATCTCTTATATTTTTTATCTCTCACAAATTAAGACCAATTATTTTAAAGAAATCAAAAAATTTTAAGAAAATAAAAATTGTTTTATTCTGTTATATTTATTCATGTTTTTCAAAATCTTTTCTAATAAAATAAAAGAAAGTGTGTTTCTTGTCACAATTAATTAGTTGATATTTTTGCTTCATTTTAGAAGAATTCGAATTTAAATTTTTAAGAATATATAAGTATATGAGTTTATCATAAAAATGAATTAAATATTATTAAATAAATAAAAGTTACTTTAAAGCCTGGGAACTGCGCATCTAGTCAGGTTCCTATTGCATAAAATTAGGTGATTATCTGAATCGGAATCTTTGAAATTCGTGCTCGAACCGTTTTATCGGAATACGCTGAGCGGTCATTGACCCTTCTTCTGGCCAAGAGCAGTGCTCGCCAGCTTTCCTGTGGGTCCCACCTCATTACGTACAAAAGAGTATGTACAAAAAAAGTTTTTCGATTTTCCGAAAAAAAAGGGTGAAATTTTCAACGACTGCCTCCTTTATTTGGTTTTGCTTCATTTTGAAACTTCAATTAAAAATATGTGAGTGTTTAAATTTATCATAAAAAAAATTCAAATGATCTAAAAATAAATAAATACACAACTGGATTTAATAATTTTAAGATTAAAGAACTCAGTGTAAAAAAAAATGATATATTTGTATTATTTAAGATTATTTGATTTAAAGTTTTATAAATACATAAATTTATATTATTTTTATTTGACAGAATGAATTAATATAAAGTATTTTTTCGGTTGTGATTTGTGAGTGACAATGATGGTGGTCCATAGAGAGGACTCGACAATGAGGTTGGCATCGGCCGGCGACCGGCAGCATTTTAAACTAGGCAATATTTTCTTTCAAATCTAGGTGAATTTTAAATATACTAAAGTTTATTCTAATGTATTCTAAATATATTATATTTGGTTGGAATCAAAAGTAAAGTAAATGAAGGGGTTTTAAATTTTTTGACTTTTGGCATTATATAAAATAAAATTTTAAAGTGATATAATGCATTTGGAATCACTTCTTAGTTATATTTTGGTGTATTTAAAATTAAAAATTTGATTCACCGGTCATGTAAATATAACGGCACATCCACTATCCACCCGACCATATAAAGCCAGTTAGCGGCATACCACAATCTGTCAAAATCTTGAAATAATTTATATTTTTTTACCAAATAGACAAAAAAATAAACTCATGAATTTATAAAATTCTCAATCAAACAACCTAAAGTAATCATTTTACCTACATTCCTTTTTCAGGCAATCAAACAGCCCCTACTTTAAAATTTTACTTTAAATTTATTTTAGTTTACTCAAAAGTATTCAAAATAAATAGCCCTTAAGATAGTTTCATGTGCTTTGTGTTTCGAGCTGTAATATTGTAGTCATTTGATAAACTATGATGAGACTGTGTTTTGAAAAATCTGCAGTTGATCTGGCCAAATGCGGTGGATTTGAGAAGGTACTGTTTGACTTTTTAAAAATTAAAAAAAAAGTATTATAGTAACCACTAAAGCTTCTTAGATAGAAGCTCTACCACTATTTTTTTATAGTTGAAGCTATTTCAAATAAACTTTAAGTGCAAGATATCTCAATTAAAAAGTCTTGAATTCAAATCTTTACATAAATAATATATATGAATTTATGATTAAATCCTTCAATATCCAAAAAAAAAAAAAAAAAAAATTTAAAAGTATATAGTAATTTTGATGCAAGTTGCAATATATTTATGAGAACTAAACATTAAAAGAAGATCGAGTGACGTTTCAAACAGTCATTTAAGAGTCATTTGAGTCATAAGGATATTATATTTGAAGATTTTCATATTTGATTAATCCTTCATCTCATACTCAATAGAAAATCATTTTAACAAATATCTTAAAATACTTAAAAATTTATTTTAAATATTCTAAAATAATGATATTTAGTTGAGTAAGCTTCGTGCTTATTTTGATCGATATATTGCTCGATTTATTAAACATATTTAATTAAAATTACGATGCAATTAAATGCATGTTTATTTATAAATGTTAAATTAACTTATAAGTTTCTTTCTAATAAATCTTATAAAATTAACATATGATAATGATATCTTTATATTTCATATTCCCTTAAATTTATTAAAAGCCTTTACAACAATTATAGCTATGACACTTAATAGTGCAGCATGTAGTTTTGCATCGGTTGAGAGGCTACTTAGTTGGGTGCATTTGCATATGAAATTTGGTGTTTAGTTCTAAAAATTAAAAATATTTAATGAAATTTTAAAAAATTTCAGACTGATTTTATAATTATTTTCTAGAGTATTTTTAAATTCACCTAATTTTAATTGAATTTTTAATATACATATATGCAATCATTACAACTACTAATAATAACGAGTTCTGTGATATTAATGGCTATTGATCGATTTACACCTTTATCTTGCATCATTCATCACCGTCATCATCATATCTATTTGTCTCTAATTTCTGAATTTAACATTAATTTTTTACCTCACATCAAATAAAAAATTATTAATTTATTATTTATTTTACATCTAACTAAATAATTCAAAATTATTTAAAATTCACTATATTTCAATAACATTATATTTTTTTTATTTTACTTTTTTTTAGCCAACTAAACGACCCTTTAATCCCTCTAAAGTTCAACCCTCAGATTGCTTAATTCACTCTTTTTGTTCGGATTCCCTTTTTTATTTTTTATTTTTTATTTTTTTTGTTATATGGATGTGAGAGGTTTACAACTCTCTAATAATAATTACAATATGAGGCAGGAGCTTCCCAATTAGATGATACAAAGACAGTACATTCCATATAGGGTGATTTACAAACATATCATATAATTTTTATATACATATATCAATTTTAATATATATATAAACATATACATAAGGAGGTATATTTCACTATTAAACATTAACATTAATGATATTATTGATGTGATGTTAAAAATTAAAATATTATATAAATAAATATAAAAATTATATGATATATATATTAAATCTTTTTTTTAATATTATTTAAAATACAGGAAGAGATGATTATGTTGGATGCTAAATAAAGATGTATTTAAGATAATTTTATGACTATTTTTTTTTCAAAAAAATAATTAGAAAACAAAACATCTTTATTTAACTATCAATTTTTTGATTATTTTTCAAAAAATTTTATGATAAAAAAATTATTTTGAGAATAAGAATTCTTAGAATCTGATGACTATCAGAAAATTATTTTTAAATTTTTAAAAAAAAATGTGACATACACATTAATTTTTTTCAAAAAAAATTACTTTCTTCACAATAATTTTATAACTAATTTTTCAAAAAACTTATAATCACCATTAACATAACCCATAAATCATCAACATACATAAAAAAATTCAATAATATATATGTAAATCCTATATATATTTTCCTATTACTCACACCCAATATCAAAACTTAAACATCACCAACAATCCTCAATATCAAATTGACAATGATTTAAAAGAATGAATGCTAAATGAATAATAACTTATGATCTGATCTGAATTCTCCGAATGTGAGACAATCATAAAATCTATTACCATAAAGAACCATAGAAAGTATTTCTCAGATGCAAAAGAGTTGGAACTGAGTTTCAGACTACTTTTAACATAATTCAATGCAAATATACGATGTTTAGAGGTCAAAGAATTAAAGTAGAAAAAAAAGGTAAAATAATTAAATAAATACAATTTCTGATGACAAAATATAAACAAAATAGGAGTGACAAGAGAAACAACTCTTAACACGAATTAATGGCAAATGAAACATAGTACTAAACTCAACCTAAAAAAAGGAAGTGATAAAACTACAGAAGAAGATGATACTTAGGATCTGTTTGAAACAACTGTAGATTTTTTAAAGATGATTATAAAACTAATGTGAAGAAAATAATTTTTTATAAAACTGTTATAAGTATTACAGATATTTTCTTTTTTTCAAAACTAATAACTTTATGGCAATCATCACACGTTAATAGCTCTGATTCTAAACTAATTTTTCATTATAAAATTTTGTGAAAAATAATTAAAAAATTAGTAGCCAAATATAACTATGATTGTTTTTTAAAAATCAAAATAGTCAAAAATTTATCCGAAATGCACCATAAACTAGAAATCAATACGAAACAAAATAGGTTGCAATAAGATTGCAACACTCAATATCAAATTAAACTGCAACTCCTAAATCATGGAAACAAAAGTCCCACTAATTCTATAAGGTCTATCGCTTAGGCAATTCGAATATTTATTTCTCTCAGCTAGTGAAAACAGATTTCACACACAAAACAATCAATAAATCTTCCAAAAAAGCTGAACCAGTACTGTAAGTGTGACAGGAAATTCATATTTTACAAAAGGTTTCTAAGCTTTCAATGTCTCTGCAGAGTATAATGCCACTAAGTTCAGATGTTTCATAATGAGGACAGATGATAAGATCTGTTCAAGGGGGATTATACCTAAAGCCGTGGCGCAGATGCTTATAATGGTGAGGAGCTGTTCATCAAAACCACATGTTTCTGATTCTGAGGGCTGGGGTCTATGGCCAGATTCAGGTAAATCAAAGCTTCCTTGGTCCTCTGAAGAAGTATTATCATTCTCGCCTCCATTATTATCATGAGATCTCTCAGCACTGTGTGACGATTGAGGCTCGTGGCTTTCAAAATGCGATCCGGAGCTTCCTTGGCCTTCCTGGGGATCATCCTCGTGCTCGCCACCATGTCTGTCATCATACAGACTCCCTGAAGTGCCAGAGATTTCGTCCTGCTTTGCTTCAACTCCAACACGTCTCAGATGTAGCTGTTAAATTTTTATTTTTATTTATTTATTTGTCCTATTTTATGGCAAGTGAAGGATACAAGGATCAATAAAACTGAAATATTTAGAAACCTGAAGGTATAGGTTGACCTCATCCGGACGAGAAAGAAAGGGGAAATCGCCTCCAGACTTCATTATAGCTCGCCTTGCGCCAGGATATCTTTCACTGACTTGATCTTTTAGAGACTGGGGAATAGCACAGTAATCGTTTGTCTGCCAGAAGCAAGTCGAACATCAGCAACTCTTAATAAGCAGCATAACAATTTTCTACTTTCTTTGTTAAGGTGATTCCCATTATTGTATGCTTTCGAGCAAAATAAATTTAAATTTGGAGTCAGGACAAGCTTCACATGCTAAAGATGATGTTAAATTGTTAATAAAACATTAAAAATATCAGTTTCTTTGGGTTCGGAATAAGCATGAATGCAATCTAGGACTCATTTGGTTGTTGTAGATAGAACATGTATTTGAAAAATAAAGATTTTCTTTTGATCTCATTTTATGTGAAAATAATTTAACTACATTAGATAGGATTTTGAAGTGATTTGTCGAGTTTAAAATTATTTCTGATTGCTAAACAACTCAGACTGAATGATGGATCTAGCAAATTTAACATTTCAGTTTAGGGTATTTACATACATAACACAAAATTCTTATATATTTATATATCTAAAATCTAAACTTTCATATTTATATAAATAACACCTAAATCTTTAATATTACATCAAAAATAATATTATCATTAATTTTTTAAAATAAAATTCATCTTTTCATGCATAATAAAAATACAAAATTTATAAATACCAAATTTTAGATATTAGATATGTACATGTATAAGAATTGTGTATTATGAAAATCTCCCTTCATTTTATTTGGTTTGTTACACGAACTGATAATTGGATTGTGAAGATCATCTTTCATGTTATAAATAGATCGACAGGATCCTGCATTTCCCTTTTCTGCATTGTCTTTTCATGCATAATTGGATTGTGAAGATCATCTTGCATGTTATAAATAGATCGACAGGATCCTGCATTTCCCTTTTCTACATTGTCTTTTCATGCATAGTGTGCTTTCTTAATTGGATTAAGAGCCTCTCAGACCGTCTCCTTTGTGAACTATGCGCCAATAAACAGACATTCGAGCAACATTAGCTCTAATGAGAGCTTCTAGATCTCCCAAAGGAAGTGGAAAGCTTCTCATATTTAGGCCACGCATGTTTTTTAAATTTTTTATACTTTTTTAATCAGACATACCTTTGCCATATCCAACATATGTCAGAGGTATGTTGGACCTTGTATGTGTCGAACACTGCATACCCCATTTCTTAGAAGTATCAATACATCATAGCTTCTTATCTACTTCATTTACACGAATTATACTAACATATAAGTGCATTCAAGCTTATGCTCAAATCAAATCGGAGAGGTTATTAGAGTTGTTGCAAACTCGTTTACTAGCAAGCTAGACCCAAGTATATGAATTAACTTATGTTTATTTCTCAAACGTAACTCAGATCTAAGCAACTCAAACATTGTTTGTTAATGGTTTTAGTAAAAATATAAACTTAGTTTGAATAAAGCTTGATAGAAACTTCCAAAAAGTAAATTATACTTGATTTATACTTAAGGGCTTGAGCTAATTGTCTAATTAAGCATTGATTTGGTCAATCAAATTTATTAAGGCTACCTAAGAGAGAAAAATTATGACTAAGATCCATCTAAGGCTTGGTTTTCTATTTGAATTGAGATGCCTTTTTAAAAGCAATGCACATCAACTAGAGTTGGGCTAGTTTGAGTTGAATTAAGCTTAGCTTACCTAATCTATCATTTAGAGTGACAGATTTGGATATCTCATTATCTTAATGATCAAGTAGGGACAAAGTCCTATAATTGCAGCAACCCATGGTTCATGACCAAGCCAATTTAACTTGTGTGAGTTCAATTTAAAGGGTGTTTTAAAGCTTAGACCATTTGGGTTCAACCCTAGGTAGCCAAGATCTTTGATGTTTCTAATTACTCTTGAGTCAACTTGAAGCTAAAGGTTAACAAATTCAACCAAGCACTTGCTACGTGAACTGATCCAATGACATCTAACT
Organism: Cymbidium sinense; assembly: GCA_021442155.1. Lineage (NCBI taxonomy): Eukaryota > Viridiplantae > Streptophyta > Magnoliopsida > Asparagales > Orchidaceae > Cymbidium > Cymbidium sinense. The sequence goes on along the minus strand of CM038214.1, from coordinate 295,085,087 downwards.
AGCTCAATATAACATTCCAAGTCAGATGAACATTCAACTAGCTTGATTGTAACTCCTGGGGCTTGAGCTAGGATTAATTAGCATCACCAGTTCCACCTTATAGGCCTGGTTATCTATTCATAATTAGGTCTTTAAGCTTTAGAGTACCCCATCTAAGTCAGTTGTATTTAAATCAAAGATGGATGTGGACATTACAGTGTATGACAAGCTCCAAACTGATCCAAGCAGTTTCTAGGGTTTGATGGCCTACTGCTAGGGCTTTGGGTCAGCTAGTGGTATAAGAAACCCACCTACATTAACAATAAAAAAAAGACACTAGTCCTGGATTGGCACGCTAGGATCTTGTATGAGTCTACCTAGGCAAGTCACCGATGCTAGACACATAAGACAGAGAATGTTCACCAGCATTAGCTCAGAATGAGTGATCCATTTATATTGGGTGTGAGCTACAGAGAGCTATCCAAGGCTTGTCCTTGACTGCCTGACGACAAGATTATGTCACCCAAGAGGAAAAAAGGAAAAAAAAAAAAGTTGTTTGAGGGGTTCTAACTAGCTCAGGGTTCTTTTGATTCAACTATGATAAAGTGATAATAAAAAGGAATACATCTGCTGAGGTTATGATGGGTCAGCCAAAATGACACTAATTAAATATAATGAAACAACGGCAACTTAAGGTCAAAGTTCCCCTAACCTTTATAGAGGTCAACAGGACCTAACATCAAAACCTTTGAGAACGCTAATACAGGAAGTTAGATCAATGCACACTGCAGAGGGATCTCATAATAATTTACCCAAAAACAAATGTATGCATATAACAGCAAATAGATAAAAAGAATGGCACCACCAAATTATGTTTCAATGATTTAAAGCAAGTTTCCTTTTTCGGGTTATCTTGAAAACCTTTTTCTTTTCGTTCTCTTTTTTTTTTGGCATAACCTTGGTAATAATTTTAAGTTCCTGCTGATCATGAAGGTTTCGGAATTTCACTAGGTAGTTTTCTTCTTCCTAATCGTGCATTCATTTCACAATGAAGGTTTTCCAGCACTTCGGGCCAAATCATGAAGAAAATATCAACTTAAAACAAGCTGAGAAAAACACATTAAACAAAGCAATAAATCCAAAAAAAAATATGAATATGACTTACATCCATAATGGTCACAAGAGAATCTGAAAGCACTAGAGGACCAACTGTTGCAGGAGCTGCATTCAGTGTTAACCGTGAGGACAGGTCATCTCTAGACAATGTTTCAACCTGCAAATGGAAAAGATGTAAGACCACGTAAACAATGGTAATATCAGAGAGCATACCACAACGCATAAAAATTATTTTATTAACAGTTGAATTGTTGAGATGATATTCATAAATACAAATAAAGAAAGATTTGCATGTACCTGTAGTAATCATCTAATTTCTAATTTTTTTCAATGTCAACGTATACGGACTACTCCTTGTCTATTTTTCAAGGTACCCTAAAGAAGAAGAATCCTATATGAAGTAAATGGAGCAGCCTCTGCTCCTGGTTACAATTTACTATAAATAAAAGAGAATCCATAAAGCACTAACCAACTTATGTCAGTAAATCATGCAGAATTCATTATGAATGATGTTTAATATAATAATGATACTATATTAGTTAAAAGCCTAAAATGAAGGTGTTTAGTCATTCTACTACATGCATAACTTTGTGCATGTCATCAACTAATTTCTCATGTATGCACAAGGATGACATCATTATGGAAAGATTTCACAGTACAATCAGTCATCGGATCAGAACTTATGAAGCAAAATAAATGAACCACACAAAAATCTAAGTTAGCATAATCAATCTGTTGTGTACACAATAAGAACTAGCAGAATACTAAACTTGCATATCACATACTCTTGCCATAAAGTAATAAAGAATACGGATAAAACAGAATAATCAGAAAAACGTCTGTTAAAAGAATTGAGCGCTGAACTATAGGCGAATTCAAAACAAAATGAGTAAGATACTCAAATGTTCCTTTCTGAAATTCATTTTTTCAAACAGAGAAGGCAAACTCACATAAGCACTTCAATAAGAATATTGGCTTTAAAACTCCTAACAGCATTGCTTATTCTGAATTGTTGCACTATCCTATAAATTTTCAGCTTATAGTAATGTAACTACCTGACCAACAACAAAATCCACTGAATCTGCTATAAATGGCTCTTGTGGAGCATCACGAATTCCTGTTAAAATGTATCGCTTCAGCAAAAAAGAAGGGGTCCAACCAACACTGCAACAGCAAAAACAAGCAGTTGGACGAAAAGGATAGAAGCATATAGATCACAAGAAAGCTGCTAAAATGCATGCCTTCTCTGATTGAAAAATATATACTATCAAAAATTAAAAAAACTATTTAAGGATATCCCAAAAAGATAACATATGGAATCACAAAATAACACTTTTTTCATATTTACATATAACTTTTTTTGCTTTCAAGGTTCAAATTAATTATCTCATGCTTTGCTATAAAATAAGATATCATCAAAATAAATAACTTCAAATAAAAGAATACAAAAGAATATTTCATTATCCTCATGAAAGTCATAGGTGCATTAGTTAATCCAAAAATCATTACCAACCATTCATATCCATCATTAATATTAAAAATAACTTTCGTTTATCACTTTCCCTCATTCTACTATAATAATAACCACTTCTTAGATAAATATGAGGAAAATATCACAGCATCATTCAACAAATCTAGCATATCATTTAAATGACAACTAAAAAATATATAGTTAATCGTGAATTGATTGATAGCTCTACTATCTACACACATGCTCAAACTCCAATTTTTTTAAGTGTGAAGAAAGCAGGTACATCACGACGAGACATGCTTCCCTACTAAATCTCTTCATAAATCATTAACTTGTCTTTTAGTTTGTATGTTCAAATTTCATGAACTAAATAAAGTATATTGTATGTCACTGAATGGTGTAAATTCATTAGGAAGCATAACAAGATAAACTTTTTTAAAATTGCTATAGTCCTGCTTCTATTCACTCCATGATATATTGAGAAATTTACAAGTAGAAAGCAAGATCACACAAAATCATATAACACATTGGAACAAATGCATATTAGTTTAAATTTTTAGAAAATTAGGATAGTATCACTATTTTTAACAAATAAAATTTAATCATGAACCACCAACCAAGATATTAGATTCTTCACTTTTCCATCTACTCCTTCATGATTTGTCCCAACATATTATTTGCACAACTCTTGGACTTTCATAATATCAAATTTTGAAGCTATTATTGGAGCTGAAATTATATACACTATTGATAATGGATACCAAATATATTATAATATAAAAGTAGGTCAATAAATGATAGATTCATGAAATTCTCTATATAAGTATGACTACTTTATCTAACATGGATGATAAATATCAATTGAAGAATTCATTGGAGCTAAAGTTTTTTCAGCAGGGAAGATTTATTCAGAACTATAACTTTTTAATGGGATTTTTGGTTCCCTTCGATCTCATATTGTCATGTTTTTGTTCAATCTATGATTTGCATGAGTTTTATTGTGTAGCTTTTAAGGCCCATTTTCTAAGATTTTTGTATAAAGTTTATCTTCCTTATGCACTTCTCATCTACGGACTACTATAGATTCAAATTTTTTTTTTTTTTTATTATTATTATTTTTATTTTGTAAATTGTGAAAGGATTTGTGATTATCATTCTGTGCTCTAAGATATGTAAAATTATTATACTCTGATTTATACTTTGATTAAATAAATACTAGTAGAATACAATTCTTTTTAGCTTTCTAAAATTTTTGGGGAAGCTATCTCTTTATACCAACATGAGGCATGATAATTCTATTTAATGATCTAAAATCATTCTTGCAATTATTC